>CM065468.1:55744626-56134376 GCA_032872505.1 Leptopilina syphax | reverse complement strand
AATACTTTTTAGCTTAATATGCAATCATATAACATTTCTTATTTATATTTATTAGTTAGTTGATAAAAGGGTTCAAATATTTTAACAAATATATTCTTCGCTAAAAAACTTCCGATTTGATGTCAGGTCCCCCAAACTTATGCATCTAAGTTTTTTTAATACAATTTAAAACAATAGCAAATACTTTATTTTGCTAAATATCAATGTATATCATTTCTTAACTTTATTTATTAGTCCAGTTGATGACAGGGTTATAAATGTTTATCTAAGATATTTTTAGCTTAAAAACTCTGATATGATGGAGGTCCCCCAAACTAATGCATCTAAGTTTTATTAATAAAGATTTGAACTTTAGTGAATACTTTTTAGCTTTGAAATAATTGCAATCTATAAGCATTTCTTTATTTTTATTTATTAGTTTAGTTGATAAAAGGGGTTCAACAATATTTAACAAATATAATTCTTCTGCTAAAAAACTTCCGATTTGATGCAGGTCCCCAAAACTATGCATCTAAGTTTTATTAAATAAAATTTGAACTTTAGCATATACTTTTTAGCTAAATTGCAATCTATAAACATTTTCTTACTTTAAATTTATTAGCTAGTTGATAAGTAGGGTTCAAATATTTAACAAATTTTACTCCTCGCTTAAAAACACTGAATTTGATGCAGCTCCCAAAACATACGCATCTAAGTTTTATTAATAAAAATTTAAACAATTAGCAAATACTTTTTAGCTAATTTGCAATCTATATTATTTTCTTACTTTATTTCTTAGTTTTAGTTTGATAAGCAGGTTCAAATATTTCACAAATATATTTTTAAGCTTTAAAAACTCCGATTTGAATGCAGGTCCCCAAACTATGCATCTAAGTTTATTAATACAATGTTAAACTTTATAGCAAATACTTTTTTGCTAAATAGCAATCTATATATTTTCTTACTTTATTTATTAGTCAGTTGGATGACAGGGTTTAAATGTGTTATCTAAGATATTTTTAGCTTAAAAACCTCTGATTTGATGGAGGTCCCCAAACTATGCATCTTAGTTTTATTAAATTTAGATTTGAACTTGTAAGTTAGAATACTTTTTAGCTATAATTGGCAATCTATACATTTGGCCTTATTTTATTTATTAGTTAGTTGATAAAAGGGTTCAAATATTTAACAAATATATTCTTTCGCTAAAAAACTCCGATTTTGATGCAGGTCCCCAAAAACTATTGCATCTAAGATTATTTAAATACAATTTAAACAATAGACAAAATACTTTTTTAGCTAAACAATTAGCAAATCTATAACATTTCTTACTTTATTTATTAGTTAGTTTGATTAAGTAGGTTCAATATATTTAAACAAATTTACTCCTCTCTTAAAAGCGACTAGCCGATTTGAATGCGAGGGTACACGAATGACTATGCTATCTAAGATATTGTAATATAAATTTAAACCATAGCAAATACTTTTTTTTGCTAAATATCAATGTATAATCATTTCCTTACTTTATTTATTAGTCCAGTTTGATGACAGGGTTTAAATGTTTATCTAAAGATATTTTTAGCTTAAAAACTCTGATTTGATGGGATGTCCCCAAACTATGTGCTATCTTAGTTTTATTAATAAGGATTTGAACTTTAAGTGAATATAACTTTTTAAGCTTAATAGCAATCTATTAACATTTCTTATTTTATTTATTAGTTAGTTGATAAAAGGGTTCAATTATTTAACAAATATATTCTTCGCTAAAAAACTCCGATTTGAATGCAGGTTCCCCAAACTAATGCATCTAAGTTTTTTTAATACAATTTTAAACAATAGGCAAATACTTTTTAGCTAATTTGCAATCTATAACAATTTCTTACTTTATTTATTAGTTAGTTGATAAAAAGGTTCAAATATTTTAACAAATTTACTTCCTAGCTTAAAAACTCACTCCGATTTGATGCAGGTCCCCAAACTATGGCATCTAAAGTTTTTATTAATACAATTTTAAAATACAATAGCAAATACTTTTTTGCAACAAAATATTACTGTATATCATTTCTTACTTTATTTATATTAGTCAGTTGATGACAGGGTTTAAATGTTTATCCAGAGATATCTTTTTAGCTTAAAAACTCTGATTTTGATGGAGGTCCCCAAACTAATGCATCTTAGTTTATTAAATAAAGATTTTTGAACTTTAGTTGAATACTTTTTATGCTTAATTGCAATCTATAAACATTTCTTATTTTATTTATTAGTTAAGTTGATAAAAGGTTCAAATATTTAACAAAATATATTTCTTCGCTAAAAAACTCCGATTTGATTTGCAGGTGTTGTCCCCAATACCTATGCATCTAAGTTATTTATTTTTTAATACAATTAGTAAACAATAGCCAAATACTTTTTGCTAATTTGCACTCTATAACATTTCTTACTTTATTTATTAGTTAGTTGATAAGTAGGTTTCAATATATTTAACAAAATTTACCTCCTCGCTTAAAAACTCCCGATTTGGAATGCAGGTCCCCAAACTATGGCATCTAAGTTTTTTAATACAGATTTAAAAATAGCAAAATACTTTTTTTGCTAAATATAAATGTATATCAGTTTCTTACTTTATTTATTAGTCAGTTTGATGAACAGGGTTTTAAAATGTTTATCTAAGATTATTTTATAAGCTTAAAAACTCCTGATTTGATGGAGGTCCCCAAACTATGCATCTATAGTTTATTAATAGAGATTTGAACTTTAGTGAATACTTTATTAGCTTAATTGCAATCGATAAACATTTTCCTTATTTGTTATTTTATTAGTTAGTTGATAAAAGGGTTCAAATATTTAACAAATATATTCTTCGCTAAAAAACTCCAAACTCCCGATTTTGATGCAGGTCCCCAAACTATGTCCATCTAAGTTTTTTTAATACAATTTTAAACAATAGCAAATACTTTTTAGCTAATTTGCAATCTATAAACATTTCTTACTTTATTTATTAGTTTAGTTGATAAGTAGGTTCAAATATTTAACAAATTTACTCCTCATCTTAAAAAAACACACCGATTTGATGCAGGTCCCTCCCCAAACTAATGCATCTAAGTTTAATTTTAAATACAATTTTAAACAAATAAGCAAATATACTTTTTTTGCTAAATATTACCATGTATATCATTTTCTTAACTTTATTTATTAGTCCAGTTGATGACAGAGGGTATTAAATGTTTTATCTAAGATGATTTTTTAGCTTAAAAAACTCAGGAATTTGATGGAGGTCCCCCAAACTATGCATCTTAGTTTATTAATAAGATTTGGAACTTTAGTGAATACTTATATATTAGCTTAATTGCCAATCTATAACATTATCTTATTTTATTTATTAGTTAGTTTGATAAAAAGGGTTTAATTATTTAACAAATATATTTTCTTTCTTCGCTAAAAAAAACTCCCGTATTTGATGCAGGTCCCCAAACTATGCAATCTAAGTTTCTTTTAATACAATTTAAACAATAAGCAAATTACTTTATTTAGCTAATTTGCAATTCAATAACATTTCTTACTTTTATTTTATTAGATTAGTTGATAAGTAGTTTCAAATATTTAACAAATTTACTCCTCGCTTAAAAACTCCGAATTGATGCAGGTCCCCAAACTATGCATCTAAGTTTTTTAATACAATTTAAACAATAGCAAATACTTTTTTGCTAAATATTTATGTATATCATTTCTTTACTTTATTTATTAGTCAGTTGATGACAGGGTTTAAATGTTTATCTAAAGATATTTTTAGCTTAAAAACTCTGATTTGATGGAGGTCCCCAAACTATGCAATCTAAGTTTATTAATAAGATTTGAACTTTAGTGAATACTTTTTTAGCTTAATTGCAATCTATAACATTTCTTATTTTATTTATTAGTTAGTTTATAAAAGGGTTCAAATATTTAACAAATATATTCCTTCGCTAAAAACTCCGATTTGATGCAGGTCCCCAAACTATGCATCTAAGTTTTGTAATACAATTTAAACAATAGCAAATACTTTTTAGCTAATTTGCAATCTATAACATTTCTTACTTTATTTATTAGCTAGTTGATAAGTAGGTTCAAATATTTAACAAATTTACTCCTCGCTTAAAAACTCTGATTTGATGCAGCTCCCAAAACTATGCATCTAAGTTTATTAATAAAATTTAAACTTTAGCACATATTTTTTAGCTAATTTGCAGTCTATAACATTTCTTACTTTATTTATTAGTTAGTTTGATAAGAGGGTTCAAATATTTAACAAATATATTCTTCGCTTAAAAACTCCCGATTTGATGCAGGTCCCCAAACTATGCATCTAAGTTTATTAATAAAACTAGCAGGAGCTACGCGCGCCAAAGCGCGCGCGAAATTTCTGTTTTTGTCTTATGATACTCAAGACTTTATTTTATTGTGTGTATATAAAAATGTGGACTAAGACTTTATGATCCGTTTTTTTCTTCTTCTAAAATATTGGAAAAAGATTACAAATTTTTTTGAAGAATTAAAAAAAACGTAAAACACGAAAATCAAAAATTAAATTTAACACACTGAGCAGTTTTTACGACATAAATATAATAATATTTTTTTATTTTTATAATTATTTTCCTTAAATTGTCAGTTTTCTGGAAAACTGTATTATTTCCAGAATTGATTATCAGCGAAAAAAATTTGAAGGTCATGCCTTTTTTTAAACTTATATAAAATATTCTATATTATAAAATGTTTATAAAACTTTAAGGCAATTACAGATCTTCTTCAAGAAGATAAGGAGGTTCTTTTTGCAAATTGAATTAACATTACCAATTTGTTTGAAATTTGTACCACTGTTAGATAAAGGTTTTAAAAAAAATGTAGTTAAATTTTTGACCTGTTGGTACTTTTTGAAAAAATTTATAAGCGTCTTTGTTTTTTAACTTTTAAACATTGAGTTTTGTGGGAATTGAGTACATTTTCAAACATATTTACTCACCACAAAGTACTTAACATTAAGAACTTACTTACTTATTACTTAACATGTTTTAAAACTGTATATTGATCAGTTGTTTAAACGTCTGGCAACATTGCACACAATTTTCTCAAAAAAAAAATCAAAAAACTAAAATGTTAAACAAGTCATACCAAAAATTTGCAACACGACTAAAGAAATACAGTGTTGCCAGACTTTCAAAGTACCAAGCAAGGTCAAATTACAAAATAATGATTTTTTGTTTCGATTAGTTCAGTCAAGCGATAGAAAACTTTATATAAATTCATTATACATTAGAAGAATTATTTTATTAAAGTATTCTTCCTTCTTTGTCAAAAACATTGACACCGAGATTTATTGATAGTCATGAAATAAGCCCGAGGTATAAGCATAGGGGCCGTCCATAAACCACGAGGGACAGTTTTTTATTAATTTTTGATCCCCCCCATCTGATATGGAACAAAAATTTTTACTTTATGCAATTGACCTTAATTTTGTCACTCGGTGGTTTTTAGGGACGCTGATTTCGAATTTGTTGTAAGTTTTCATAAATTTAAAATGGTGGACCCAATATGGCAGAATTTTCTTTTAAAATTTATTGCAATTGACCTTAATTTTGTTACTCGGGAGTTTCTAATACCAGTCAGGTAGCTCTTAATGTCCCAGGAGCGCTTACTGACAATTGACTTTTGTTTTAGCACTTGCGCCGACGCACGACCAGCGAGCGTGCCCAGTAAGAAACGAAAAATTGAAAAGTATTAAAAAGATTCTATTCTTTTGAATGCCATTTCTGTCCCAATACTTTTCTATCCAGTGAGAGCAATATGAAAAGTAACGATATCAATCCTCTCGAATTCACCTAGTAAAAAAAGCAAAGATTAAGAAGCATTAAAAAAATTCTATCCTTTTTCTGCCCTATGGCTTCTGAATTCCGCGACAGTAGTATAATTAATATAATACTAATGTTGTTCACAAATACAATGTTCAATTAACTTTCAAATAACTGCACTCATGAATTTATTTGCTATTTTAAAAAGGAATAATTATTAAATTATCAGTTAAGAGGGTTAAAAGTGTTTAAAGGTCTCTGAAAATTTTAGGTTATGATTTATTGTCTAACTGAATAACGGCCCTGACTCGTTTAAATGACGTTAAAATTGGTAAACCATCAATTTATCAGCAAGTTTTTCTTTGAACACAAACACTTTTTCAAAATCTGCCAATGTATGTATCTTATAAATTACAAAATTCCAGAAGATTGCTTGAATGCATGCAGAAACGCGGTTCCAATGAAAAATTGAAAAGTGATATAATGACAGGCTGTAATAATTTCGGATGGGATTGGAAAGCATTCAGAAAAAAAATTTGTCTTTGTTAAAAATTACAAAAAAGAATTGAATAGCATTCATTTTTAGACGAAACGTGGTCCTATTATGGTATATAATTTCTACTACACCATACAGAGTTTGAATTATTTTCAATCCTTTTCAATTTTTCGTTTACTTACTGGGTGTATAGAAAAAAATTTTAATTTCTCTTTCCCATATTATATTAGCCACTTGTGAAATTTTGAAAACAAACATCGTATTTGTAATCAGCGACCCCAAAAACCACCGAGTGACAAAATTAAGATCAATTGCATAAAGAAAAATTTTGTTCCATATTAAATCCGCCATTTTTATTTATGGGAAACTAAAATCGAATTCGTAATCAGCCACCACGAAAACCCCCGAGTGACAAAATTAAGGTCAATTGCATAAATTTTAAAAAATTTGTTTGATATAATGGATCCGCCATTTTGAATTTTTTAAAAATAACATTGAATTCGTAATCAGCGACCCCAAAAGCCTTCGAGTAAGAAAACTTAGGCGAATTTTAATTACATTTTTGGAATTTTGAAAAATAGTGACTAACCCTTTCAAAATTTTCCTTCATATTTGACGTCATATTTGGTCCGCCATATTTAAATTTTAAATTCTAATTTACGTTTCTTAAAAGTATACAATTTTTGTGCCTCCATGGATGAGAATTGAATATTATTCACGCACGTTCAATGGGTAAAAAATTATCAAACTTGAAAAAATGAAACTTCTTTTGTGTTTTTGAAATTAAAACAGCCATATTTAATTTTTGGGGTTTGAACGAAATTCTTTTTTTCACACTGGAATCGAAAAGAACACACTAAATACCTATAAGAAACATACTTGCGGTATAAAATATGATCCGTTTTATTCATAAAAGGTATAGGTTGAAATTGCGCAAATAATTTTCTTATTTTTAGGCGTTAATGGGTTAATCATTAAAAAAATAATTATAATATTAAGGGAGAGTGGGACAAACCGGCTAGGTGTCAATATCACCGAAATGGCGAAATTGTCAAAAGGGTTGATTAGAATTTCGAAACAACAATGTGTATTATACCTTATTTTTAAACAAATATTTATTCTCAAAATGAGCATATGGGGCAAACCGGACATAGGATATTTTCATTGTACCAGAGTTTCATGAAAATTATTATTAATTTAGAATGTTTTTTTTCATTAAAATATTTACTTTCAATGAAAAATAATTGTCTTCCAATTGAACGCGTTTCAAAAATGATGTCACGCAATTTTTCAGGATTTTAGACCACCCCTCCCCCCTGTCACGCAATTTTACATGTAAAAATACATTGTGTCACGTTTAGTAGAGACCCTCCCCCCCCTACTCT
Source organism: Leptopilina syphax (assembly GCA_032872505.1). Lineage (NCBI taxonomy): Eukaryota > Metazoa > Arthropoda > Insecta > Hymenoptera > Figitidae > Leptopilina > Leptopilina syphax. The sequence continues at coordinate 56,126,694 of CM065468.1, read as the reverse complement.
CCCAAAAACGTGATATCATTTGTGAACGTTCTTAATGAGAATTAGACCCTTTAATATTGTTTCCCTGATTAATTTCAAACATTTTTGTTTGTTATTAAAAAATATTATTTATTTAATTAAAATCCAATCCTGTATTATTATGAGACATTATGACAACCATTGTTCACATGATTCTTTATGTTTGTTGTTATAGTAGATTATACAAATGCAATATTATAGATAAAAATCCTAACTGGTCGGTTTACCCCAGGGGGTGGGTCAAACCGGTCAGTTGGCAAAATTTTTTAAAGTTAACGCAGCAACTAAACAATGAAAGATAAAGTATAGGTGTCTCTGGGAGAAAGTTGCACAATTAAATGGATCTTTCAAACAACACATCGAAAAATGAAATCGGTTGATTCATTTAGTCACAAGAGTAAAAAAACCGTTAGTATGGCTTTTTTTGCCCCACTGTATATTAACACCATAGACAGGGAAATGTCATAAAAAAAAATTTTCAGGGAAAATTAAGAAAATTGAGACTTTTTTTCGACTTACTTTAAAAAATTGCCACTTTTTTGTCTTTTTTCATTTCAAACTTCAAACATCAAAATACCACAATTTTTTAATAAAAAAAAGTGCAAGTTATTTTGATTTTGATAATGCGAAAAGTAACTATAAACCAAATTATTAAAAAATTGTTTTTTGAATCATTTTTTAAGACATAAATTTAATTTTTGAAATATATGTGTAATAAACATTCTTTTTGAAAAGTTGAAATTTTGTAAAATTTATTTGAAAAATAATTAATTTCTTTTAAGTATTTTGTTATAATTTTTAAAGATTTAAAAAGTCTTTAAAGGCAAATTGAAAAATGAAAATTATTGAAAATAAGCTTCTAATTTTTTAAAATTCAATATTTTCAGTATTTTTCAAATCATATTTCCAAAAATCTAAATTCATACAAAAATTTAAAATTATTTTTAACATTTTGGAAAAAACTATTTATATTCAAAATTTTAATTGACATTCATCCAAAAAATAATTAGTTTTTATTTAAATATACAAAAAACTCTTTTAAAGAAAACAATTAAAATTTGGTAAAGTCTTTTAAAAATAATAGAATTTTTTTATTAAAAAATATTAATGAAAATGATCAAATTTTTGGAGGATTTTAATTATAAACAGGACCATAATTTCTTAAAAAATTCAATAAGTCCAAAAAGTAAATATTCATAAATTTTTATTTACATTGTTCGAAGATAATTGAATCTTAAATAATTATACGAACTAGTTTTTTAAAAATATTTGCGATTGTTCACAACCCGTGGCGGGTGGGGGTCAAAAATTGTTGAAAAATTGTCCATTTGGTTTATGGAACAACGATAAAATTTATATCCTCTCACTCATACCTCGTTCTCAATCTCCCTCTCTTTCACTTCTTAATCTATCGGTGAGTGAGAAAAGAAAAATAATTATCTAATAAGAAAATAAGACGCCCATTTCGTATTTTTGGCTTGAAAGTAAAATTCCCCACTTTTCCTTCCCCTATCAAATTCTGTTTCCTCTCTTTCTACCTGACACGGAAAATGGAGAAAACATGATACCCCCTTCTAAACCCAAAAAGTGGGCATTACTTTCTTAACTATTCGTCTCTCTTTCGCTCCTACTCTAAAATAAAAGGAGAGACAATCCCTCCGTCCCTCTCTTTACTCTCTCACTGTGAACAGAATATATAAGGAAAGACTAACTTAATATATATAGATATAATAATAATATTCGCCTCTTTTTCCGCTCCTACTCTAACCTAAAAGGACAGGCGATACTTCCCTCTCTTTCTATCTATCAACCTTTCTCTCTCACTGTGGACAGAATATACACGCTCTGGACAGACTGAATGAATGAATACGAAGAATTATTATAGTTAATTTGAACTTTAGCAAATATTTTTTAGCTAAATTGCAATCTATAACATTTCTTATTTTATTTATTAGTTAGTTGATAAAAGGGTTCAAATATTTAACAAATATATTCTACGCTAAAAAACTCCGATTTGATGCAGGTCCACCAAACTATGCATCTAAGTTTTTTAATACAATTTAAACAATATCAAATACTTTTTTGCTAAATAGCAATCTATATCATTTCTTACTTTATTTATTAGTCAGTTGATGACAGGGTTTAAATGTTTTTCTAAGGTATTTTAAGCTTAAAAACTCTGATTTGATGCAGGTCCCGAAACTATGCATCTAAGTTTATTAAAAAAATTTAAACTTTAGCACATACTTTCTAGCTAATTTGCAGTCTGTAACATTTCTTACTTTATTTATTAGTTAGTTGATAAGAGGGTTCAAATATTTAACAATTGTATTTTTAGCTTAAAAACTCTGATTTGATGCAGGTCCGCAAACTATGCATCTAGCATTTTTAATACTATTTAAACAATAGCAAATAGTTTTTAGCTAATTTGCAATTTATAACATTTCTTACTTTATTTATTAGTTAGTTGATAAGAGGGTTCAAATATTTAACAAATATATTCTTCGCTTAAAAACTCCGATTTGATGCAGGTCCCCAAACTATGCATCTAAGTTTATTAAATAAAATTTGAACTTTAGCAAATACTTTTTAGCTAAATTGCAATCTATAACATTTCTTACTTTATTTATTAGTTAGTTGATAAGTAGGTTTAAATATTTATTAAATATATTTTAAGCTTAAAAACTCCGACTTGATGCAGGTCCCCAAACTATGCATCTAAGTTTATTAATAAAAATTGAACTTTAGCAAATACTTTTCAGCTTAATAGCAATCTATAACATTTCTTACTTTATTTATTAGTTAGTTGATAAGAGGGTTCAAATATTTAACAAATATATTTTTAGCTTAAAAACTCCGATTTGATGCAGGTCCCCAAACTATGCATCTAAGTTTATTAAATAAAATTTTGAACTTTAGCAAATACTTTTTAGCTAAATAGCAATGTATATCATTTCTTACTTTATTTATTAGTTAGTTGATAAGTTGGTTCAAATATTTAACAAATTTACTCCTCGATTAAAAACTCCGATTTGATGCAGGTCCCCTAACTATGCATCTAAGTTTTTTAATACAATTTAAACAATATCAAATACTTTTTTGCTAAATAGCAATCTATATCATTTCTTACTTTATTTATTAGTCAGTTGATGACAGGGTTTAAATGTTTATCTAAGGTATTTTAAGCTTAAAAACTCTGATTTGATGCAGGTCCCGAAACTATGCATCTAAGTTTATTAATAAAATTTAAACTTTAGCACATACTTTCTAGCTAATTTGCAGTCTATAACATTTCTTACTTTATTTATTAGTTAGTTGATAAGAGGGTTCAAATATTTAACAATTTTATTTTTAGCTTAAAAACTCCGATATGATGCAGGTCCCCAAACTATGCATCTAGCATTTTTAATACAATTTAAACAATAGCAAATACTTTATAGCTAATTTGCAATCAATAACATTTTTTGCTTTATTTATTAGTTAGTTGATAAGAGGGTTCAAATATTTAACAAATATATTTTTCGCTTAAAAACTCCGATTTGATGCAGGTCCCCAAACTATGCATCTAACTTTTTTAATACAATTTAAACATTAGCAAATACTTTTTAGCTAAATTGTAATCTATAACATTTCTTACTTTATTTATTAGTTAGTTGATAAGAGGGTTCTAATATTTAACAAATTTACTCCTCGCTTAAAAACTCCGATTTGATGCAGGTCCCCAAACTATGCATCTAAGTTTTTTAATACAATTTAAAACAATAGCAAATACTTTTTTGCTAAATAGCAATGTATATCATTTCTTACTTTATTTATTAGTCAGTTGATGACAGGGTTTAAACGTTTATCTAAGATATTTTTAGCTTAAAAACTCTGATTTGATGGAGGTCCCCAAACTATGCATCTGAGTTTATTAATAAGATTTGAACTTTAGTGAATACTTTTTAGCTTAATTGCAATCTATAACATTTCTTACTTTATTTATTAGTTAGTTGATAAGTAGGTTCAAATATTTATTAAATATATTTTAAGCTTAAAAACTCCGATTTGATGCAGGTCCCCGAACTATGCATCTAAGTTTTTTAATACAATTTAAACAATATCAAATACTTTTTTGCTAAATAGCAATCTATATCATTTCTTACTTTATTTATTAGTCAGTTGATGACAGGGTTTAAATGTTTATCTAAGGTATTTTAAGCTTAAAAACTCTGATTTGATGCAGGTCCCGAAACTATGCATCTAAGTTTATTAAAAAAATTTAAACTTTAGCACATACTTTCTAGCTAATTTGCAGTCTGTAACATTTCTTACTTTATTTATTAGTTAGTTGATAAGAGGGTTCAAATATTTAACAATTGTATTTTTAGCTTAAAAAACTCTGATTTGATGCAGGTCCCCAAACTATGCATCTAGCATTTTTAATACTATTTAAACAATAGCAAATAGTTTTTAGCTAATTTGCAATTTATAACATTTCTTACTTTATTTATTAGTTAGTTGATAAGAGGGTTCAAATATTTAACAAATATATTCTTCGCTTAAAAACTCCGATTTGATGCAGGTCCCCAAACTATGCATCTAAGTTTATTAAATAAAATTTGAACTTTAGCAAATACTTTTTAGCTAAATTGCAATCTATAACATTTCTTACTTTATTTATTAGTTAGTTGATAAGTAGGTTTAAATATTTATTAAATATATTTTAAGCTTAAAAACTCCGACTTTATGCAGGTCCCCAAACTATGCATCTAAGTTTATTAATAAAAATTGAACTTTAGCAAATACTTTTCAGCTTAATAGCAATCTATAACATTTCTTACTTTATTTATTAGTTAGTTGATAAGAGGGTTCAAATATTTAACAAATATATTTTTAGCTTAAAAACTCCGATTTGATGCAGGTCCCCAAACTATGCATCTAAGTTTATTAAATAAAATTTGAACTTTAGCAAATACTTTTTAGCTAAATAGCAATGTATATCATTTCTTACTTTATTTATTAGTTAGTTGATAAGTTGGTTCAAATATTTAACAAATTTACTCCTCGATTAAAAACTCCGATTTGATGCAGGTCCCCTAACTATGCATCTAAGTTTTTTAATACAATTTAAACAATATCAAATACTTTTTTGCTAAATAGCAATCTATATCATTTCTTACTTTATTTATTAGTCAGTTGATGACAGGGTTTAAATGTTTATCTAAGGTATTTTAAGCTTAAAAACTCTGATTTGATGCAGGTCCCGAAACTATGCATCTAAGTTTATTAATAAAATTTAAACTTTAGCACATACATTTTAGCTAATTTGCAGTCTATAACATTTCTTACTTTATTTATTAGTTAGTTGATAAGAGGGTTCAAATATTTAACAATTATATTTTTAGCTTAAAAACTCCGATATGATGCAGGTCCCCAAACTATGCATCTAGCATTTTTAATACAATTTAAACAATAGCAAATACTTTATAGCTAATTTGCAATCAATAACATTTTTTGCTTTATTTATTAGTTAGTTGATAAGAGGGTTCAAATATTTAACAAATATATTCTTCGCTTAAAAACTCCGATTTGATGCAGGTCCCCAAACTATGCATCTAACTTTTTTAATACAATTTAAACATTAGCAAATACTTTTTAGCTAAATTGTAATCTATAACATTTCTTACTTTATTTATTAGTTAGTTGATAAGAGGGTTCTAATATTTAACAAATTTACTCCTCGCTTAAAAACTCCGATTTGATGCAGGTCCCCAAACTATGCATCTAAGTTTTTTAATACAATTTAAACAATAGCAAATACTTTTTTGCTAAATAGCAATGTATATCATTTCTTACTTTATTTATTAGTCAGTTGATGACAGGGTTTAAACGTTTATCTAAGATATTTTTAGCTTAAAAACTCTGATTTGATGGAGGTCCCCAAACTATGCATCTGAGTTTATTAATAAAATTTGAACTTTAGCAAATACTTTTTAGCTTAATTGCAATCTATAACATTTCTTACTTTATTTATTAGTTAGTTGATAAGTAGGTTCAAATATTTATTAAATATATTTTAAGCTTAAAAACTCCGATTTGATGCAGGTCCCCGAACTATGCATCTAAGTTTTTTAATACAATTTAAACAATATCAAATACTTTTTTGCTAAATAGCAATCTATATCATTTCTTACTTTATTTATTAGTCAGTTGATGACAGGGTTTAAATGTTTATCTAAGGTATTTTTAGCTTAAAAACTCTGATTTGATGCAGGTCCCGCAACTATGCATCTAAGTTTATTAATAAAATTTAAACTTTAGCACATACTTTTTAGCTAATTTGCAGTCTATAACATTTCTTACTTTATTTATTAGTTAGTTGATAAGAGGGTTCAAATATTTAACAAATATATTCTTCGCTTAAAAACTCCCATTTGATGCAGGTCCCCAAACTATGCATCTAAGTTTATTAAATAAAATTTGAACTTTAGCAAATACTTTTTAGCTAAATTGCAATCTATAACATTTCTTACTTTATTTATTAGTTAGTTGATAAGTAGGTTCAAATATTTATTAAATATATTTTAAGCTTAAAAACTCCGACTTTATGCAGGTCCCCAAACTATGCATCTAAGTTTATTAATAAAAATTGAACTTTAGCAAATACTTTTCAGCTTAATAGCAATCTATAACATTTCTTACTTTATTTATTAGTTAGTTGATAAGAGGGTTCAAATATTTAACAAATATATTTTTAGCTTAAAAACTCCGATTTGATGCAGGTCCCCAAATTATGCATCTAAGTTTATTAAATAAAATTTGAACTTTAGCAAATACTTTTTAGCTAAATAGCAATGTATATCATTTTTTACTTTATTTATTAGTTAGTTGATAAGTTGGTTCAAATATTTAACAAATTTACTCCTCGATTAAAAACTCCGATTTGATGCAGGTTCCCTAACTATGCATCTAAGTTTTTTAATACAATTTAAACAATATCAAATACTTTTTTGCTAAATAGCAATCTATATCATTTCTTACTTTATTTATTAGTCAGTTGATGACAGGGTTTAAATGTTTATCTAAGGTATTTTAAGCTTAAAAACTCTGATTTGATGCAGGTCCCGAAACTATGCATCTAAGTTTATTAATAAAATTTAAACTTTAGCACATACATTTTAGCTAATTTGCAGTCTATAACATTTCTTACTTTATTTATTAGTTAGTTGATAAGAGGGTTCAAATATTTAACAATTATATTTTTAGCTTAAAAACTCCGATATGATGCAGGTCCCCAAACTATGCATCTAGCATTTTTTAATACAATTTAAACAATAGCAAATACTTTATAGCTAATTTGCAATCAATAACATTTTTTGCTTTATTTATTAGTTAGTTGATAAGAGGGTTCAAATATTTAACAAATATATTCTTCGCTTAAAAACTCCGATTTGATGCAGGTCCCCAAACTATGCATCTAACTTTTTTAATACAATTTAAACATTAGCAAATACTTTTTAGCTAAATTGTAATCTATAACATTTCTTACTTTATTTATTAGTTAGTTGATAAGAAGGTTCAAATATTTAACAAATTTACTCCTCGCTTAAAAACTCCGATTTGATGCAGGTCCCTAAACTATGCATCTAAGTTTTTTAATACAATTTAAACAATAGCAAATACTTTTTTGCTAAATAGCAATGTATATCATTTCTTACTTTATTTATTAGTTAGTTGATAAGTTGGTTCAAATATTTAACAAATTTACTCCTCGATTAAAAACTCCGATTTGATGCAGGTCCCCTAACTATGCATCTAAGTTTTTTAATACAATTTAAACAATATCAAATACTTTTTTGCTAAATAGCAATCTATATCATTTCTTACTTTATTTATTAGTCAGTTGATGACAGGGTTTAAATGTTTATCTAAGGTATTTTAAGCTTAAAAACTCTGATTTGATGCAGGTCCCGAAACTATGCATCTAAGTTTATTAATAAAATTTAAACTTTAGCACATACTTTTTAGCTAATTTGCAGTCTATAACATTTCTTACTTTATTTATTAGTTAGTTGATAAGAGGGTTCAAATATTTAACAAATATATTTTTAGCTTAAAAACTCCGATATGATGCAGTTCCCCAAACTATGCATTTAGCATTTTTAATACAATTTAAACAATAGCACATACTTTTTAGCTAATTTGCAATCAATAACATTTTTTACTTTATTTATTTGTTAGTTGATAAGAGGGTTCAAATATTTAACAAATATATTCTTCGCTTAAAAACTCCGATTTGATGCAGGTCCCCAAACTATGCATCTAAGTTTATTAATAAAATTTGAACTTTAGCAAATAATTTTTAGCTAAATTGCAATCTATAACATTTCTTACTTTATTTATTAGTTAGTTGATAAGTAGGTTCAAATATTTATTAAATATATTTTAAGCTTAAAAACTCCGACTTTATGCAGGTCCTCAAACTATGCATCTAAGTTTATTAATAAAAATTGAACTTTAGCAAATACTTTTCAGCTTAATTGCAATCTATAACATTTCTTACTTTATTTATTAGTTAGTTGATAAGAGGGTTCAAGTATTTAACAAATATATTTTTAGCTTAAAAACTCCGATATGATGCAGTTCCCCAAACTATGCATTTAGCATTTTTAATACAATTTAAACAATAGCACATACTTTTTAGCTAATTTGCAGTCTATAAGATTTCTTACTTTACTTATTAGTTAGTTGATAAGAAGGTTCAAATATTTAACAAATATATTTTTAGCTTAAAAACTCCGATATGATGCAGGTCCCCAAACTATGCATCTAGCATTTTTAATACAATTTAAACAATAGCAAATACTTTTTAGCTAATTTGCAATCTATAACATTTCTTACTTTATTTATTAGTTAGTTGATTAGAGGGTTTAAATATTTAACAAATATATTTTTAACTTAAAAACTCCGATTTGAAGCAGGTCCCCAAACAATGCATCTAGCTTTAATAATACAATTCAAACATTAGCAAATACTTTTTAGCTAATTTGCAATCTATAACATTTCTTACTTTATTTATTAGTTAGTTGATAAGAGGGTTCAAATATTTAACAAATGTATTCTTCGCTTAAAAACTCCGATTTGATGCAGGTCCCCAAACTATGCATCTAAGTTTATTAATAAAATTTGAACTTTAGCAAATACTTTTTAGCTTAATTGCAATTTATAACATTTCTCACTTTATTTATTAGTTAGTTGATAAAAGGGTTCAAATATTTAACAAATTTACTCCTCGCTTAAAAACTCCGATTTGATGTAGGTCCCCAAACTATGCATCTCAGTTTTTTAATACAATTTAAACAATAGCAAATACTTTTTTGATAAATAGCAATCTATATCATTTCTTACTTTATTTATTAGTCAGTTGATGACAGGGTTTAAATGTTTATCTATGTTTAGCTTAAAAACTCTGATTTGATGCAGGTCCCCAAACTATGCATCTAATTTATTAATAAAATTTAAACTTTAACAAATACTTTTTAGCTTAATTGCAATCTATAACATTTCTTACTTTATTTATTAGTTAGTTGATAAAAGGGTTCAAATATTTAACAAATACATTTTTCGCTTAAAAACTCCGATTTGAAGCAGGCCTCTAAACTATACATCTAAGTTTATTAATAAGATTTGAACTTTAGCAAATACTTTTTAGCTTAATTGCAATCTATAACATTTCTTATTTTATTTATTAGTTAGTTGATAAAAGGGTTCAAATATTTCACAAATATATTCTTCGCTTAAAAACTTCGATTTGATGCAAGTTCCCAAACTATGCATCTAAGTTTTTTAATACAATTTAAACAATATCAAATACTTTTTTGCTAAATAGCAATCTATATCATTTCTTACTTTATTTATTAGTCAGTTGATGACAGGGTTTAAATGTTTATCTAAGGTATTTTTAGCTTAAAAACTCTGATTTGATGCAGGTCCCGAAAATATGCATCTAAGTTTATTAATAAAATTTAAACTTTAGCACATACTTTTTAGCTAATTTGCAGTCTATAACATTTCTTACTTTATTTATTAGTTAGTTGATAAAAGGGTTTAAATATTTAACAAATATATTCTTCGCTTAAAAACTCCGATATGATGCAGGTCCCCAAACTATGCATCTAGCATTTTTAATACAATTTAAACAATAGCAAATACTTTATAGCTAATTTGCAATCAATAACATTTTTTACTTTATTTATTTGTTAGTTGATAAGAGGGTTCAAATATTTAACAAATATATTCTTCGCTTAAAAACTCCGATTTGATGCAGGTCCCCAAACTATGCATCTAAGTTTATTAAATAAAATTTGAACTTTAGCAAATACTTTTTAGCTTTATTGCAATCTATAACATTTCTTACTTTATTTATTAGTTAGTTGATAAGTAGGTTCAAATATTTATTAAATATATTTTAAGCTTAAAAACTCCGATTTGATGCAGGTCCTCGAACTATGCATCTAAGTTTTTTAATACAATTTAAACAATATCAAATACTTTTTTGCTAAATAGCAATCTATATCATTTCTTACTTTATTTATTAGTCAGTTGATGACAGGGTTTAAATGTTTATCTAAGGTATTTTTAGCTTAAAAACTCTGATTTGATGCAGGTCCCGAAAATATGCATCTAAGTTTATTAATAAAATTTAAACTTTAGCACATACTTTTTAGCTAATTTGCAGTCTATAAAATTTCTTACTTTATTTAATAGTTAGTTAATAAAAGGGTTTAAATATTTAACAAATATATTCTTCGCTTAAAAACTCCGATATGATGCAGGTCCCCAAACTATGCATCTAGCATTTTTAATACAATTTAAACAATAGCAAATACTTTATAGCTAATTTGCAATCAATAACATTTTTTACTTTATTTATTTGTTAGTTGATAAGAGGGTTCAAATATTTAACAAATATATTCTTCGCTTAAAAACTCCGATATGATGCAGGTCCCCAAACTATGCATTTAGCATTTTTAATACAATTTAAACAATAGCACATACTTTTTAGCTAATTTGCAGTCTATAACATTTCTTACTTTATTTATTAGTTAGTTGATAAGAAGGTTCAAATATTTAACAAATATATTTTTAGCTTAAAAACTCCGATATGATGCAGGTCCCCAAACTATGCATCTAGCATTTTTAATACAATTTAAACAATAGCACATACTTTTTAGCTAATTTGCAGTCTATAACATTTCTTACTTTATTTATTAGTTAGTTGATAAAAGGGTTCAAATATTTAACAAATATATTCTTCGCTTAAAAACTCCGATATGATGCAGGTCCCCAAACTATGCATCTAGCATTTTTAATACAATTTAAACAATAGAAAATACTTTATAGCTAATTTGCAATCTATAACATTTCTTACTTTATTTATTAGTTAGTTGATAAAAGGGTTCAAATATTTAACAAATACATTTTTCGCTTAAAAACTCCGATTTGAAGCAGGCCTCTAAACTATACATCTAAGTTTATTAATAAAATTTAAACTTTAGCACATACTTTTTAGCTAATTTGCAGTCTATAACATTTCTTACTTTATTTATTAGTTAGTTGATAAAAGGGTTTAAATATTTAACAAATATATTCTTCGCTTAAAAACTCCGATATGATGCAGGTCCCCAAACTATGCATCTAAGTTTATTAATAAAATTTAAACTTTAGCACATACTTTTTAGCTAATTTGCAGTCTATAACATTTCTTACTTTATTTATTAGTTAGTTGATAAAAGGGTTCAAATATTTAACAAATATATTCTTCGCTTAAAAACTCCGATATGATGCAGGTCCCCAAACTATGCATCTAAGTTTATTAATAAAAATTGAACTTTAGCAAATACTTTTCAGCTTAATTGCAATCTATAACATTTCTTACTTTATTTATTAGTTAGTTGATAATTAGGTTCAAATATTTATTAAATATATTTTTAGCTTAAAAACTCCGATATGATGCAGTTCCCTAAACTATGCATTTAGCATTTTTAATACAATTTAAACAATAGCACATACTTTTTAGCTAATTTACAGTCTATAACATTTCTTACTTTATTTATTAGTTAGTTGATAAAAGGGTTCAAATATTTAACAAAAATATTCTTCGCTTAAAAACTCCGATATGATGCAGGTCCCCAAACTATGCATCTAGCATTTTTAATACAATTTAAACAATAGAAAATACTTTATAGCTAATTTGCAATCAATAACATTTTTTACTTTATTTATTTGTTAGTTGATAAGAGGGTTCAAATATTTAACAAATATATTCTTCGCTTAAAAACTCCGATTTGATGCAGGTCCCCAAACTATGCATCTAAGTTTATTAATAAAATTTGAACTTTAGCAAATACTTTTTAGCTAAATTGCAATCTATAACATTTCTTACTTTATTTATTAGTTAGTTGATAAGTAGGTTCAAATATTTATTAAATATATTTTTAGCTTAAAAACTCCGATATGATGCAGTTCCCCAAACTATGCATTTAGCATTTTTAATACAATTTAAACAATAGCACATACTTTTTAGCTAATTTGCAGTCTATAACATTTCTTACCTTATTTATTAGTTAGTTGATAAGAAGGTTCAAATATTTAACAAATATATTTTTAGCTTAAAAACTCCGATATGATGCAGGTCCCCAAACTATGCATCTAGCATTTTTAATACAATTTAAACAATAGCAAATACTTTTTAGCTAATTTGCAATCTATAACATTTCTTACTTTATTTATTAGTTAGTTGATTAGAGGGTTTAAATATTTAACAAATATATTTTTAACTTAAAAACTCCGATTTGAAGCAGGTCCCCAAACAATGCATCTAGCTTTAATAATACAATTCAAACATTAGCAAATACTTTTTAGCTAATTTGCAATCTATAACATTTCTTACTTTATTTATTAGTTAGTTGATAAAAGGGTTCAAATATTTAACAAATGTATTCTTCGCTTAAAAACTCCGATTTGATGCAGGTCCCCAAACTATGCATCTAAGTTTATTATTAAAATTTGAACTTTAGCAAATACTTTTTAGCTTAATTGCAATTTATAACATTTCTTACTTTATTTATAACTTAGTTGATAAAAGGGTTCAAATATTTAACAAATTTATTCCTCGCTTAAAAACTCCGATTTGATGCAGGTCCCCAAACTATGCATCTAAGTTTTTTAATACAATTTAAACAATAGCAAATACTTTTTAGCTAATTTGCAATCTATATCATTTTTTACTTTATTTATTTGTTAGTTGATAAGAGGGTTCAAATATTTAACAAATATATTCTTCGCTTAAAAACTCCGATTTGATGCAGGTCCCCAAACTATGCATCTAAGTTTATTAAATAAAATTTGAACTTTAGCAAATACTTTTTAGCTTTATTGCAATCTATAACATTTCTTACTTTATTTATTAGTTAGTTGATAAGTAGGTTCAAATATTTATTAAATATATTTTAAGCTTAAAAACTCCGATTTGATGCAGGTCCCCGAACTATGCATCTAAGTTTTTTAATACAATTTAAACAATATAAAATACGTTTTTGCTAAATAGCAATCTATATCATTTCGTACTTTATTTATTAGTCAGTTGATGACAGGGTTTAAATGTTTATCTAAGGTATTTTTAGCTTAAAAACTCTGATTTGATGCAGGTCCCGAAACTATGCATCTAAGTTTATTAATAAAATTTAAACTTTAGCACATACTTTTTAGCTAATTTGCAGTCTATAACATTTCTTACTTTATTTATTAGTTAGTTGATAAAAGGGTTCAAATAGTTAACAAATATATTCTTCGCTTAAAAACTCCGATATGATGCAGGTCCCCAAACTATGCATCTAGCATTTTTAATACAATTTAAACAATAGAAAATACTTTATAGCTAATTTGCAATCAATAACATTTTTTACTTTATTTATTTGTTAGTTGATAAGAGGGTTCAAATATTTAACAAATATATTCTTCGCTTAAAAACTCCGATTTGATGCAGGTCCCCAAACTATGCATCTAAGTTTATTAATAAAATTTGAACTTTAGCAAATACTTTTTAGCTAAATTGCAATCTATAACATTTCTTACTTTATTTATTAGTTAGTTGATAAGTAGGTTCAAATATTTATTAAATATATTTTAAGCTTAAAAACTCCGACTTTATGCAGGTCCCTAAACTATGCATCTAAGTTTATTAATAAAAATTGAACTTTAGCAAATACTTTTCAGCTTAATTGCAATCTATAACATTTCTTACTTTATTTATTAGTTAGTTGATAAGAGGGTTCAAATATTTAACAAATATATTTTTAGCTTAAAAACTCCGATATGATGCAGTTCCCCAAACTATGCATTTAGCATTTTTAATACAATTTAAACAATAGCACATACTTTTTAGCTAATTTGCAGTCTATAACATTTCTTACTTTATTTATTAGTTAGTTGATAAAAAGGTTCAAATATTTAACAAATATATTTTTAGCTTAAAAACTCCGATTTGATGCAGGTCCCCAAACTATGCATCTAGCATTTTTAATACAATTTAAACATTAGCAAATACTTTTTAGCTAATTTGCAATCTATAACATTTCTTACTTTATTTATTAGTTAGTTGATTAGAGGGTTTAAATATTTAACAAATATATTTTTAACTTAAAAACTCCGATTTGAAGCAGGTCCCCAAACAATGCATCTAGCTTTAATAATACAATTCAAACATTAGCAAATACTTTTTAGCTAATTTGCAATCTATAACATTTCTTACTTTATTTATTAGTTAGTTGATAAGAGGGTTCAAATATTTAACAAATGTATTCTTCGCTTAAAAACTCCGATTTGATGCAGGTCCCCAAACTATGCAACTAAGTTTATTAATAAAATTTGAACTTTAGCAAATACTTTTTAGCTTAATTGCAATTTATAACATTTCTTACTTTATTTATAACTTAGTTGATAAAAGGGTTCAAATATTTAACAAATTTATTCCTCGCTTAAAAACTCCGATTTGATGCAGGTCCCCAAACTATGCATCTAAGTTTTTTAATACAATTTAAACAATAGCAAATACTTTTTAGCTAATTTGCAATCTATATCATTTTTTACTTTATTTATTTGTTAGTTGATAAGAGGGTTCAAATATTTAACAAATATATTCTTCGCTTAAAAACTCCGATTTGATGCAGGTCCCCAAACTATGCATCTAAGTTTATTAAATAAAATTTGAACTTTAGCAAATACGTTTTAGCTTTATTGCAATCTATAACATTTCTTACTTTATTTATTAGTTAGTTGATAAGTAGGTTCAAATATTTATTAAATATATTTTAAGCTTAAAAATTTCGATTTGATGCAGGTCCCCGAACTATGCATCTAAGTTTTTTAATACAATTTAAACAATATCAAATACTTTTTTGCTAAATAGCAATCTATATCATTTCTTACTTTATTTATTAGTCAGTTGATGACAGGGTTTAAATGTTTATCTAAGGTATTTTTAGCTTAAAAACTCTGATTTGATGCAGGTCCCGAAACTGTGCATCTAAGTTTATTAATAAAATTTAAACTTTAGCACATACTTTTTAGCTAATTTGCAGTCTATAACATTTCTTACTTTATTTATTAGTTAGTTGATAAAAGGGTTCAAATATTTAACAAATATATTCTTCGCTTAAAAACTCCGATATGATGCAGGTCCCCAAACTATGCATCTAGCATTTTTAATACAATTTAAACAATAGAAAATACTTTATAGCTAATTTGCAATCAATAACATTTTTTACTTTATTTATTTGTTGGTTGATAAGAGGGTTCAAATATTTAACAAATATATTCTTCGCTTAAAAACTCCGATTTGTTGCAGGTCCCCAAACTATGCATTTAAGTTTATTAATAAAATTTGAACTTTAGCAAATATTTTTTAGCTAATTTGCAATCTATATCATTTCTTACTTTATTTATTAGTTAGTTGATAAAAGGGTTTAAATATTTAACAAATATATTCTTCGCTTAAAAACTCCGATATGATGCAGGTCCCCAAACTATGCATCTAAGTTTATTAATAAAATTTAAACTTTAGCACATACTTTTTAGCTAATTTGCAGTCTATAACATTTCTTACTTTATTTATTAGTTAGTTGATAAAAGGGTTCAAATATTTAACAAATATATTCTTCGCTTAAAAACTCCGATATGATGCAGGTCCCCAAACTATGCATCTAAGTTTATTAATAAAAATTGAACTTTAGCAAATACTTTTCAGCTTAATTGCAATCTATAACATTTCTTACTTTATTTATTAGTTAGTTGATAATTAGGTTCAAATATTTATTAAATATATTTTTAGCTTAAAAACTCCGATATGATGCAGTTCCCTAAACTATGCATTTAGCATTTTTAATACAATTTAAACAATAGCACATACTTTTTAGCTAATTTGCAGTCTATAACATTTCTTACTTTATTTATTAGTTAGTTGATAAAAGGGTTCAAATATTTAACAAATATATTCTTCGCTTAAAAACTCCGATATGATGCAGGTCCCCAAACTATGCATCTAGCATTTTTAATACAATTTAAACAATAGAAAATACTTTATAGCTAATTTGCAATCTATAACATTTTTTACTTTATTTATTTGTTAGTTGATAAGAGGGTTCAAATATTTAACAAATATATTCTTCGCTTAAAAACTCCGATTTGATGCAGGTCCCCAAACTATGCATCTAAGTTTATTAATAAAATTTGAACTTTAGCAAATACTTTTTAGCTAAATTGCAATCTATAACATTTCTTACTTTATTTATTAGTTAGTTGATAAGTAGGTTCAAATATTTATTAAATATATTTTTAGCTTAAAAACTCCGATATGATGCAGTTCCCCAAACTATGCATTTAGCATTTTTAATACAATTTAAACAATAGCACATACTTTTTAGCTAATTTGCAGTCTATAACATTTCTTACCTTATTTATTAGTTAGTTGATAAGAAGGTTCAAATATTTAACAAATATATTTTTAGCTTAAAAACTCCGATATGATGCAGGTCCCCAAACTATGCATTTAGCATTTTTAATACAATTTAAACAATAGCAAATACTTTTTAGCTAATTTGCAATCTATAACATTTCTTACTTTATTTATTAGTTAGTTGATTAGAGGGTTTAAATATTTAACAAATATATTTTTAACTTAAAAACTCCGATTTGAAGCAGGTCCCCAAACAATGCATCTAGCTTTAATAATACAATTCAAACATTAGCAAATACTTTTTAGCTAATTTGCAATCTATAACATTTCTTACTTTATTTATTAGTTAGTTGATAAAAGGGTTCAAATATTTAACAAATGTATTCTTCGCTTAAAAACTCCGATTTGATGCAGGTCCCCAAACTATGCATCTAAGTTTATTATTAAAATTTGAACTTTAGCAAATACTTTTTAGCTTAATTGCAATTTATAACATTTCTTACTTTATTTATAACTTAGTTGATAAAAGGGTTCAAATATTTAACAAATTTATTCCTCGCTTAAAAACTCCGATTTGATGCAGGTCCCCAAACTATGCATCTAAGTTTTTTAATACAATTTAAACAATAGCAAATACTTTTTAGCTAATTTGCAATCTATATCATTTTTTACTTTATTTATTTGTTAGTTGATAAGAGGGTTCAAATATTTAACAAATATATTCTTCGCTTAAAAACTCCGATTTGATGCAGGTCCCCAAACTATGCATCTAAGTTTATTAAATAAAATTTGAACTTTAGCAAATACGTTTTAGCTTTATTGCAATCTATAACATTTCTTACTTTATTTATTAGTTAGTTGATAAGTAGGTTCAAATATTTATTAAATATATTTTAAGCTTAAAAACTCCGATTTGATGCAGGTCCCCGAACTATGCATCTAAGTTTTTTAATACAATTTAAACAATATAAAATACGTTTTTGCTAAATAGCAATCTATATCATTTCGTACTTTATTTATTAGTCAGTTGATGACAGGGTTTAAATGTTTATCTAAGGTATTTTTAGCTTAAAAACTCTGATTTGATGCAGGTCCCGAAACTATGCATCTAAGTTTATTAATAAAATTTAAACTTTAGCACATACTTTTTAGCTAATTTGCAGTCTATAACATTCCTTACTTTATTTATTAGTTAGTTGATAAAAGGGTTCAAATAGTTAACAAATATATTCTTCGCTTAAAAACTCCGATATGATGCAGGTCCCCAAACTATGCATCTAGCATTTTTAATACAATTTAAACAATAGAAAATACTTTATAGCTAATTTGCAATCAATAACATTTTTTACTTTATTTATTTGTTAGTTGATAAGAGGGTTCAAATATTTAACAAATATATTCTTCGCTTAAAAACTCCGTTTTGATGCAGGTCCCCAAACTATGCATCTAAGTTTATTAATAAAATTTGAACTTTAGCAAATACTTTTTAGCTAAATTGCAATCTATAACATTTCTTACTTTATTTATTAGTTAGTTGATAAGTAGGTTCAAATATTTATTAAATATATTTTAAGCTTAAAAACTCCGACTTTATGCAGGTCCCTAAACTATGCATCTAAGTTTATTAATAAAAATTGAACTTTAGCAAATACTTTTCAGCTTAATTGCAATCTATAACATTTCTTACTTTATTTATTAGTTAGTTGATAAGAGGGTTCAAATATTTAACAAATATATTTTTAGCTTAAAAACTCCGATATGATGCAGTTCCCCAAACTATGCATTTAGCATTTTTAATACAATTTAAACAATAGCACATACTTTTTAGCTAATTTGCAGTCTATAACATTTCTTACTTTATTTATTAGTTAGTTGATAAAAAGGTTCAAATATTTAACAAATATATTTTTAGCTTAAAAACTCCGATATGATGCAGGTCCCCAAACTATGCATCTAGCATTTTTAATACAATTTAAACATTAGCAAATACTTTTTAGCTAATTTGCAATCTATAACATTTCTTACTTTATTTATTAGTTAGTTGATTAGAGGGTTTAAATATTTAACAAATATATTTTTAACTTAAAAACTCCGATTTGAAGCAGGTCCCCAAACAATGCATCTAGCTTTAATAATACAATTCAAACATTAGCAAATACTTTTTAGCTAATTTGCAATCTATAACATTTCTTACTTTATTTATTAGTTAGTTGATAAGAGGGTTCAAATATTTAACAAATGTATTCTTCGCTTAAAAACTCCGATTTGATGCAGGTCCCCAAACTATGCATCTAAGTTTATTATTAAAATTTGAACTTTAGCAAATACTTTTTAGCTTAATTGCAATTTATAACATTTCTTACTTTATTTATAACTTAGTTGATAAAAGGGTTCAAATATTTAACAAATTTATTCCTCGCTTAAAAACTCCGATTTGATGCAGGTCCCCAAACTATGCATCTAAGTTTTTTAATACAATTTAAACAATAGCAAATACTTTTTAGCTAATTTGCAATCTATATCATTTTTTACTTTATTTATTTGTTAGTTGATAAGAGGGTTCAAATATTTAACAAATATATTCTTCGCTTAAAAACTCCGATTTGATGCAGGTCCCCAAACTATGCATCTAAGTTTATTAAATAAAATTTGAACTTTAGCAAATACGTTTTAGCTTTATTGCAATCTATAACATTTCTTACTTTATTTATTAGTTAGTTGATAAGTAGGTTCAAATATTTATTAAATATATTTTAAGCTTAAAAACTCCGATTTGATGCAGGTCCCCGAACTATGCATCTAAGTTTTTTAATACAATTTAAACAATATCAAATACTTTTTTGCTAAATAGCAATCTATATCATTTCTTACTTTATTTATTAGTCAGTTGATGACAGGGTTTAAATGTTTATCTAAGGTATTTTTAGCTTAAAAACTCTGATTTGATGCAGGTCCCGAAACTGTGCATCTAAGTTTATTAATAAAATTTAAACTTTAGCACATACTTTTTAGCTAATTTGCAGTCTATAACATTTCTTACTTTATTTATTAGTTAGTTGATAAAAGGGTTCAAATATTTAACAAATATATTCTTCGCTTAAAAACTCCGATATGATGCAGGTCCCCAAACTATGCATCTAGCATTTTTAATACAATTTAAACAATAGAAAATACTTTATAGCTAATTTGCAATCGATAACATTTTTTACTTTATTTATTTGTTGGTTGATAAGAGGGTTCAAATATTTAACAAATATATTCTTCGCTTAAAAACTCCGATTTGTTGCAGGTCCCCAAACTATGCATTTAAGTTTATTAATAAAATTTGAACTTTAGCAAATACTTTTTAGCTAATTTGCAATCTATATCATTTCTTACTTTATTTATTAGTCAGTTGATGACAGGGTTTAAATGTTTATATAAGATATTTTTAGCTTAAAAACTCTGATTTGATGCAGGTCCGCAAACTATGCATCTAGCAATGTTTAATACTATTTAAACAATAGCAAATACTTTTTAGCTAATTTGCAATCTATAACATTTCTTACTTTATGTATTAGTTAGTTGATAAGAGGGTTCAAATATTTAACAAATATATTTTTCGCTTAAAAACTCCGATTTGATGCAGGTCCCCAAACTATGCATCTAAGTTTATTAAATAAAATTTGAACTTTAGCAAATACTTTTTAGCTAAATTGCAATCTATAACATTTCTTACTTTATTTATTAGTTAGTTGATTAGAGGGTTTAAATATTTAACAAATATATTTTTAACCTAAAAACTCCAATTTGATGCAGGTCTCCAAACTATGCATCTAGCTTTATTAATACAATTTAAACAATAGCAAATACTTTTTTGCTAAATAGCAATCTATATCATTTCTTACTTTATTTATTAGTCAGTTGATGACAGGGTTTAATGTTCATCTATGTTAAGCTTAAAAACTCTGATTTGATGCAGGTCCCGAAACTATGCATCTAAGTTTATTAATAAAATTTAAACTTAAGCACATACTTTTTAGCTAATTTGCAGTCTATAACATTTCTTACTTTATTTATAAGTCAGTTGATAAGAGGGTTCAAATATTTAACAAATATATTTTTAGCTTAAAAACTCCGATATGATGCAGGTCCCCAAACTATGCATCTAAGTTTTTTAATACAATTTAAACAGTAGCAAATACTTTTTAGCTAATTTGCAATCTATAACATTTCTTATTTTATTTATTAGTTACTTGATAAAAGGGTTCAAATATTTAACAAATATATTCTACGCTAAAAAACTCCGATTTGATGCAGGTCCCCAAACTATGCATCTAAGTTTTTTAATACATTTTAAACAATAGCAAATACTTTTTAGCTAAT
This sequence comes from Leptopilina syphax, assembly GCA_032872505.1. NCBI lineage: Eukaryota > Metazoa > Arthropoda > Insecta > Hymenoptera > Figitidae > Leptopilina > Leptopilina syphax. The sequence goes on along the minus strand of CM065468.1, from coordinate 56,105,315 downwards.
TTGCAATCTATATCATTTCTTACTTTATTTATTAGTCAGTTGATGACAGGGTTTAAATGTTTATCTAAGATATTTTTTAGCTTAAAAAATCTGATTTTATGCAGGTCCCCAAACTATGCATCTAGCTTTAATAATACAATTCAAACATTAGCAAATACTTTTTAGCTAATTTGCAATCTATAACATTTCTTACTTTATTTATTAGTCAGTTGATGACAGGGTTTAAATGTTTATCTAAAGTATTTTTAACTTAAAAAATCTGATTTTATGCAGGTCCCCAAACTATGCATCTAAGTTTATTAATAAAAATTGAACTTTAGCAAATACTTTTCAGATTAATTGCAATCTATAACATTTCTTACTTTATTTATTAGTTAGTTGATAGGAGGGTTCAAATATTTTACAAAAATATATTTGTAGCTTAAAAACTCTAATTTGATGCGGGTTTTTCAAAGTATGTATCTAAGTCTTTTAATACAATTTAAACAATAGCAAATACTTTTTTGCTAAATAGCAATCTATATCATTTCTTACTTTATTTATTAGTCAGTTGATGACAGGTTTTAAATGTTTATCTAAGGTATTTTTAGCTTAAAAACTCTGATTTGATGCAGGTCCCCAAACTATGTATCTAACTTTTTAATACAATTTGAACATTTGCAAATACTTTTCATCTAAATTGCAAACTATAACATTTCTTACTTTATTTATTAGTTTCTTGAAAAGAGGGATTAAATGTTTTAGGAAGATATTTTTAGCTTAAATACACTGAATTGATTCAGGTCCCCAAACTATGCATCTTACTTTTTTAATAGAATTTAAACAATAGCAAATACTTTTTAGCTAATTTGCAATCTATAACATTTCTTACTTTATTTATTAGTTAGTTGATTAGAGGGTTTAAATATTTAACAATTATATTTTTAACTTAAAAACTCCGATTTGAAGCAGGTCCCTAAACAATGCATCTAGCTTTAATAATACAATTCAAACATTAGCAAATACTTTTTAGCTAATTTGCAATCTATAACATTTCTTACTTTATTTATTAGTTAGTTGATAAGAGGGTTCAAATATTTAACAAATGTATTCTTCGCTTAAAAACTCCGATTTGATGCAGGTCCCCAAACTATGCATCTAAGTTTATTAATAAAATTTGAACTTTAGCAAATACTTTTTAGCTTAATTGCAATTTATAACATTTCTTACTTTATTTATAACTTAGTTGATAAAAGGGTTCAAATATTTAACAAATTTACTTCTCGCTTAAAAACTCCGATTTGATGTAGGTCCCCAAACTATGCATCTCAGATTTTTAATACAATTTAAACAATACCAATACTTTTTTGATAAATAGAATCTATATCATTTCTTACTTTATTTATTAATTAGTTGATAAGAGGGTTTAAATAATTAACAAATATATTTTTAGCTTAAAAACTCCGATTTGATGCAGGTCCCCAAACTATGCATCTAAGTTTTTTAATACAATTTAAACAATAGCAAATACTTTTTTGCTAAATAGCAATCTATATCATTTCTTACTTTATTTATTAGTCAGTTAATGACAGGGTTTTAATGTTTATCTAAGATATTTTTAGCTTAAAAACTCTGATTTGACGCAGGTCCCCAAACTATGCATCTAAGTTTATTAATAAAATTTAAACTTTAGCTTATACTTTTTAAATAAATTGCAATCTATAACATTTCTTACTTTATTTAATAGTCAGTTGATGACAGGGTTTAAATGTTTATCTAAGATATTTTTTAGCTTAAAAAATCTGATTTTATGCAGGTCCCCAAACTATGCATCTAGCTTTAATAATACAATTCAAACATTAGCAAATACTTTTTAGCTAATTTGCAATCTATAACATTTCTTACTTTATTTATTAGTCAGTTGATGACAGGGTTTAAATGTTTATCTAAAGTATTTTTAACTTAAAAAATCTGATTTTATGCAGGTCCCCAAACTATGCATCTAAGTTTATTAATAAAAATTGAACTTTAGCAAATACTTTTCAGATTAATTGCAATCTATAACATTTCTTACTTTATTTATTAGTTAGTTGATAGGAGGGTTCAAATATTTTACAAAAATATATTTGTAGCTTAAAAACTCTAATTTGATGCGGGTTTTTCAAAGTATGTATCTAAGTCTTTTAATACAATTTAAACAATAGCAAATACTTTTTTGCTAAATAGCAATCTATATCATTTCTTACTTTATTTATTAGTCAGTTGATGACAGGTTTTAAATGTTTATCTAAGGTATTTTTAGCTTAAAAACTCTGATTTGATGCAGGTCCCCAAACTATGTATCTAACTTTTTAATACAATTTGAACATTTGCAAATACTTTTCATCTAAATTGCAAACTATAACATTTCTTACTTTATTTATTAGTTTCTTGAAAAGAGGGATTAAATGTTTTAGGAAGATATTTTTAGCTTAAATACACTGAATTGATTCAGGTCCCCAAACTATGCATCTTACTTTTTTAATAGAATTTAAACAATAGCAAATACTTTTTAGCTAATTTGCAATCTATAACATTTCTTACTTTATTTATTAGTTAGTTGATTAGAGGGTTTAAATATTTAACAATTATATTTTTAACTTAAAAACTCCGATTTGAAGCAGGTCCCTAAACAATGCATCTAGCTTTAATAATACAATTCAAACATTAGCAAATACTTTTTAGCTAATTTGCAATCTATAACATTTCTTACTTTATTTATTAGTTAGTTGATAAGAGGGTTCAAATATTTAACAAATGTATTCTTCGCTTAAAAACTCCGATTTGATGCAGGTCCCCAAACTATGCATCTAAGTTTATTAATAAAATTTGAACTTTAGCAAATACTTTTTAGCTTAATTGCAATTTATAACATTTCTTACTTTATTTATAACTTAGTTGATAAAAGGGTTCAAATATTTAACAAATTTACTTCTCGCTTAAAAACTCCGATTTGATGTAGGTCCCCAAACTATGCATCTCAGATTTTTAATACAATTTAAACAATACCAATACTTTTTTGATAAATAGAATCTATGTCATTTCTTACTTTATTTATTAATTAGTTGATAAGAGGGTTTAAATAATTAACAAATATATTTTTAGCTTAAAAACTCCGATTTGATGCAGGTCCCCAAACTATGCATCTAAGTTTTTTAATACAATTTAAACAATAGCAAATACTTTTTTGCTAAATAGCAATCTATATCATTTCTTACTTTATTTATTAGTCAGTTAATGACAGGGTTTTAATGTTTATCTAAGATATTTTTAGCTTAAAAACTCTGATTTGACGCAGGTCCCCAAACTATGCATCTAAGTTTATTAATAAAATTTAAACTTTAGCTTATACTTTTTAGCTAAATTGCAATCTATAACATTTCTTACTTTATTTAATAGTTAGTTGATAGGAGGGTTCAAATTTTTTACAAAAATATATTTGTAGCTTAAAAACTCTAATTTGATGCGGGTTTCCCAAAGTATGCATCTAAGTCTTTTAATACAATTTAAACAATAGCAAATACTTTTTTGCTAAATAGCAATCTATATCATTTCTTACTTTATTTATTAGTCAGTTGATGACAGGTTTTAAATGTTTATCTAAGGTATTTTTAGCTTAAAAACTCTAATTTGATGCAGGTCCCCAAACTATGCATCTAACTTTTTAATACAATTTAAACATTTGCAAATACTTTTCATCTAAATTGCAAACTATAACATTTCTTGCTTTATTTATAAGTTTTTTGAAAAGAGGGATTAAATGTTTTAGGAAGATATTTTTAGCTTAAATACACTGAATTGATTCAGGTCCCCAAACTATGCATCTTACTTTTTTAATACAATTTAAACATTAGCAAATACTTTTTATCTAATTTGCAATCTATAACATTTCTTAATTGATTTATTAGTTAGTTGATGACAGGGTTTAAATGTTTATTTAAGATATTTTTAGCTTAAAAACTCTGATTTGATGCAGGTCCCTAAAGTATGCATCTAAGTTTTTTAATACAATTTAAACATTACAAAATACTTTTTAGCTAAATTGCAATTTATAAAATTTCTTACTTTGTTTATTAGCTAGTTTATAGAAGGGTTTAAATTTTTCACAAATATATTTTTAGCTTAAAAACTCTGATTTTATGCTGGTCCCCAAACTATGCATCTAACTTTATTGATACAATTTAAACATTAGCAAATACTTTTTAGCTAAATTTCAATATATAACATCTTTAGCGATTTTTGTCAGTTACTTTTTGAATGGTTTTGATAATGCCTAATCTTGCAGATATGATTTCATGTGCATACATTAGTTTTAGAATTTTCTACTGCGCATATATCTGTTTCAATCAAAAAAACAGCGTATGCTTCTCTTTTAATAAAAGAAACAACGAAACTTTTCTCTTTTGTATATTTACTGCTCATGTCTTGTTTTAGATTTGTCAACTGATCTCGTTTGCAAAGAGTCCGATGATGTGCGCATCTCTTTTTCTCAATCAGCATTACTGCGCATGTATTGGTTGCATATTTATCAACTGCGCATGAGTCTGTTTCAATTAAAGAAGCAACGCAACTTTTCTGTTTTGTATATTTACTGCGCATGTCTTGCTTCAAATATGTCTGCTGATTACGTTTGCAAAAGAGTCCGATGAAGTGCGCATCTCTTTTTCTCAATCAGCATTACTGCGCATGTATTGGTTGCATATTCATTAACTGCGCATGAGTCTGTTTCAAGTAAAGAAGCAACGCAACTTTTCTGTTTTGTATATTTACTGCGCATGTCTTGCTTAAAATATGTCTGCTGATCACGTTTGCAAAAGAGTCCGATAAAGTGCGCATCTCTTTTTCTCAATTAGCATTACTGCGCATGTGTAAGTAGCAGATTTATCTAATGCGCATGAAGTGCGCATCTCATTTTCCCCTTTTACTATTATTGCGCATGTATTAGTACCAGAATTATGTACTGCGCATGTGTCTGTTTAAATGAGAAAACAGCGCAAATTTGTTACTTTTTTATAAATACTGCGCACGTCTTGTGTCACATATGTCTACTGATCACGTTTGCGAAACATTCATATGAAGTGCGCATCTTCTTTTGTCCATTTAGTCTTACTGCGCATGTATTGGTTTCAGATTCATCTACTGCGCATGTATCTAGTTTAATTTAAGAAACGGCGCAACTTTTCTCTTTCGTATAATTACTGCCCATGTCTGATTTTAGATATGTCTTCTGATCACGTTTGCGAAACAGTCAGGTGAAGTGCGCATATCTAATTTCTAACTTTGGATTACTGCGCATGTATTAGATTTATCTACTGTGCAAGATATATATTAATTAAATAAAGTGCGCAATTGTTTCTTTTATGTGTCTTCACTGCGCATTTATAGGTTACAGATTTTTCTACTGCGCATGTATATATAAAATGTGTTAAAGTTACTCTCATTTAGCTGTACTGCGCAATTTTTTTTATTATAAATTTATTTAATATTGTAAAGACATGTTCAATGTTAAAAAGTAATATTTACTTAAATTTTTTTCAAAGTATATTTTGAGGACTCTCTAACGAAATCCATATTTGTTCTAATTTCGACATCGACCTGCCATCTCTTAGTCCTTCAAGAACTTTTAAGTCCTCAAAATATACAATTTCACCAAAATCCCTAAAATGTCCTCAAACTATGCGATGTACTAAGTGATAGTTTGGGGACGTCCCCAAAGAATCAAAATGTCCCCAAAACATGCGTTCGTTTCACGAAATGGTCTCAAAATATGCGATCGACATATATATATATATATATATATATATATATATATATATATATATATATATATATATATATATATATATATATATATATATATATATATATATATATATATTACGGTTAATGTGCAAAGTTGATGAATGTGCACATTGCCCAAATTGGGCGTTATTCGGATGGTGAATGTGAGAATAACATAAAAATTATGTGTTTCTACGCACTTTAACCGGTGAATGTACACATTCACCAAATCGTTTTGGTTACAGTGAAAAATGTAGAAAAGTATATAGGTATTTGCTACGAAAAAAAACAATAAAAAAATAAAAAAACAATAAAAAAACAATATTTATTTAAAAATTAAGGCAAATGAAACGAAAACATTAGGAACAATGAATAAAATAATAATATTAATAATAATAATAAAAAAAAAATTTAACAACAAATAAATAACTTAAATTTTTATGCCCTGAAGATGGAGTTTATTTATTTATTTTTGCAAGATCCACTGCCATGACATTTTGAATTACATAAAAGATTGTCTTGCTTACAGCTACATCTTTTTGTGTCGCATTTGCCTTTGCAAAAACATCTTTTAAATCCTTGACCGCCAGTATTTTCGCATACTCTTCGTCAGATAAATAAACACAATTTTTATTTTTTTCCTTTATAATATTGGCTGCAAGTTCGTCAAATTTTTTTTTCATAATTTCACTCATTTTTACTAATTGTAATATAGTTAATAGACCAATAACTCTCAAGTCCGCACAGTATCACTGTCAAAAGCAAACTAGAATAATAACTAACGTTGACAATATAAACATTCAACTTTTCCAAATTCGTATTTGTAAAAGTTTGATTCATAAACAATTGACATTTTAATTGTCATTTCAATTGTTATTTTTTTTTACGTTTTATTTACACTTCTATTTCCTTACTTAAATTTATATTTCCTTATTACTTATGTTCTTAAAATTTATACTTATAAATTAATTAAATAAATAATAGATAAATAAATTATTAATAAATAATTAATTTTGTAATAATTAAAATTAATAAATAAATTACTTACTTTCAATTTCTATTCTATTTACTTAATTAAATTTATATTTCGTAAATATTTATGTTATTAAAATTTATGTTATTTAATTATTTATATTAAGAATTAATTTATTAATAATAATTCCTTACATTATCATATTTTATTATAATTAAAATTAATAAACTAATTACTTGCTTTCAATTTCTACATTCACTAACTAACGTTGGTCAATGTGTACAATCACCAATTTACTTGGGAAATGTACGAAATTTCTTCCGCCAATGACAGATTATTCACTTTTACCAAAATGCCCGGTGAATGTGCACATTGACTGGCGAATGTGCACATTCACCGGACTTCGCACATTAACCGTAACATATATATGAGGCATTCCATTTCAAAACGACCCCCTTTGTAAACAATTGCCAATGTAAGACAATTTTTAAATGAATATTTCTTCCATTCTGTAGAACCAAATTACTTTTTATATTAGTGATTTCGAAAGTAGAATTTCTGAACTTTCTGATAATAAAAAAGTATATTTTTTTAATAATTTAATTTAAATAGAAAATTAAGTTAAAAAGTTAAACTTTAAAAAATCTCAAAACACGTTACCTCCGATTTTAATAAAATTCATATCAAACGAAAGCTTGAATATTTTTCTTTTTATTTGTCCAACGATAATAATGGACATCTCAGTAGATTTTGAGAAAATAATTAAATTTCACAAACATTTCGAAGGTTACATTGAGAAAACCATTTATTAAGTATAGGGCGGCATTTGTTTTTCCCAATTTATGCATAATAACCTTCTAAATGTCTGTAAAATTTAATTATTTTCTCAAAATCCACTGAAATGTCCATTATTATCGTTTGATAAATAAAAAGAACAATATTTAAGCTTTCGTTTGATATGAATTTTATTAAAATCGGAGGTAACGTGTTTTGAGATTTTTCAAAGTTTAACTTTTAAACTCAATTTTCTATTTAAATTAAATTATTAAAAAAATATATTTTTTTATTATCAGAAAGTTCAGAAATTCTACTTTTAAAATCACTAATATAAAAAGTAATTTGGTTCTAAAGAATTAAAGAAATATTCATTTAAAAATTGTCTTACATTGGCAATTGTTTACGAAGAAAGTCGTTTTGAAATGGAATGCCTCATATACACATTATAAATAAATAAAGAATTTATTTTAAAACACAAATTAGAAAGCGATCTTCTGCAAACAAGCAAGTCTGAAAACTATAATTCATATTATATTAATTACCTATTTTAAATTTATTATATTATATTCTATGTATAGAACTACCTGCAAATAAATAAACAAAGAATTTATGTGAATTTTCTACATAAAAAACGAAAATTTGTGTCTCATTCTTTAATTAATTAGCGGTGTCCAGGTTAGCCCCATATTGGATCCGCCATTTTTAATTTTCAAAATATGATATCGGATTCGTAATCAGCGACTCTAAAAACCCCTGAGTAAAAAGTTTCAAGTGAATCCGATGAATTTTAGAAAATATTGTCCTCCATATTGGATCCGCCATTTTGAATTTTTAATATCTGAAATCGATTTCGTAATCAGCGACCCTGAAAACCCCTGAGTGGAAAGTTTTAAGTGAATCCGATGAATTTTAGAAAATGTCCGCCATATTAGATCCGCCATTTTGAATTTTCAAAATCTAATATCGGATTCGTAATCAGCGACCCCGAAAACCCCTGATTAACAAGTTTCAAGTGAATTCTGTCGATTTTAAATTTTCATGTCCGCCATATTGGATCCGCCATTTTGAATTTTCAAAATCTGATATCGGATTCGTAATCTGCGACTTCAAGTACAATAGTATGCTCGTTTGCGCAAATTTTAGTTTCCTAAAAAGTTGTGGACATTTTGTGCCTACTTATGAGATTTTGGTCTTGACTGCGAAGGGGTTAAAATCATAAAAAAATATTATTATTTTCCAAATATTGTTTTCAATCTTCCGTATGTTAATACTCATAAAATTTAAGCAATGTCGAGAAGAAACAAATTCATCATTTATTTGTTATTTGCATTAAAATAATAATAAAAATTCTAAATTCTAAAAAGTGCTTCCTTAAGTTTCTTAAATATTTACTTTTAAGTGTTTAAAAAAGAATTTGATAGATTTCAAAAAATCTGTAGGCTTTACACTTCTTTGAGCAGTAAATTTCAGGTTCAAAATGTCGGATCTAATTTGGCGTACGAGATATACAAACATAATTAATGATAATTACTCTTTAGAATAAATATTATTCCCAATTACATGAACTATAAAATGGACTACGATTTTGTGAAGATGTTTGAGACTGGACATATGCAACAGCCAGAAATTGAGAAGCAGAACAGGTTATTTTGCTTGCAAGACACGTCGAGTAGTTGGCAAAGCCTTCCTCTTTCTCATGTTAGTCCCTCAGGGCTGCCTGTTACTTTGGCTTCAACAGCAATCTCTATCGCTGTACTTCGGCGTTATTCTGTTAGTGCCTTGGTCAGCCTGGTATCCGTAGAACCTGTCGATACACCGATATAGCTTTACTTCGAACATAGCAGGTAGCATACACTTGCCTCGGTACCATCCACATCGAGGTATAGTAATTAAACAGCTACGAGGCCGGCAAATTGAATCAGTCTAAGAGACAAGGGAGCATCGACACAGAGGTGACGGCCAACTAGCCACAACTATAGTGTCCATAGTGTCAGGGCATTGAGGGAGACGCTTAAGAGGTAGCTTTAGAAGTGTTGTAGGGTGGAATATTTAGTGAGCATTACTCAATGGCCAAATCGACATCCGGGGTGGCGACCATCCGCGTACATGTACCTTTAAATCATCCCCACTTGCGTTCTGTTCAGGCTATTGTCTATACGCATATTTATGGCTTGTACACTCAACTTACTTCTGTCATCCTTCTGGAAAGTCTGGACAGTAAAAAATACTTTTATGAATTAAAAGCTAAAAACTAGTGAAATAACCTACTAAATTCGTTCTTTTCGAATCTTATCAATTTTATATTCATTCTACTGTCCATTTCTAATATTTCTTGCAAGAACTGAGAAAAGAACCAAGAAATTCATTTTTTGTAAATATCTCAAAAATGCTTCTTTGAAAAAATTTTTGGTAGTCATTTTCGTCTTCAGCGACCCTAAATTAGTCTATAAGCACATTTCCAACATGGTACCCAACATGAAGAAAAAATTTGTAAACTGGCACCAGGTTTAGTCAACGGAACCTTTTATCGATTTTTTGTGGACGAGTGTTATTTATTAGCACTTAACCGCATATTTGTATACTTTCCTTCTCAGTTTTCTCTACTCTAAATAGTGTGAAATTACACAGCCACACAAAAAAAAATAAAGTGTCCTAATCTGGGGTCGAGACATATGTATTCCGATGTATTTCGATGCGCTGAATCCGAATCCACCATCAGAATTTGGCCAATGGGTCCTGGTTTCGCCCTAACCTCAAAAAATACCCTAAAATCGTTAAAATGGTCACTTTTGAATTATCAAAATTGAATCTAACCGCATATTGATAATTTTCTAAGATCCCTCAATTTAAATAGACTATTCTATAACCTTTTCAATTAAAAATTCATATGTGACGCGACCCCAAGAAAGGTACCTAAGAAGCAAACAAATTATAGGTTGGGTTCGAGTTAGATTTATCTTAATTAAAAGTTCATTTTTAATTATTTGAATTTGAAACCAATATTCATTAAATATTTTGAATATAATAAAGACTTGAAGACCAACAATTTTTAATTATTAATTGATTCTCTATCTGTATTTTTACTCAAAAAATTTAAAACATAACCTCAAATTTTTTCCTTCTTAGGTACCTTTCTTCGGGTCGCGTCACATATAAAACATTAAATATATCGAACCTAACCTCAAAAACACATCTAAGATTCTAAACAAACAAATTATACCCGATGTTAGTTTATCAAAATTAAAAATAGCGTATCAAATATGGCGAACAATATAAATAAAATCTGATTGGATTGGATAGAAAATCGTTACTCGGGGGTTTTTGGGGTCGCTGATGAAGAATCCTATGTCAATTTTTATAATCTTAAAGTCTTACGAATTGTTTTCTAACAATTTTTTCTAATAATTCGTAAGACTTTAAGATTATAAAAATTAATATACGATTCGTTATCAAAGGTCCCGAAAAACCGCAAGTATCAAATTTAAAAGAATCGTTAAAATAATAAAGACCGCCATATTGGATCCGACATTTTGAATTTTTAGAAACCGACATGGGATTTTCAAGCCAATCCAAACAAATTTTATTTATATTGTTAGCCATATTTGATCCGCCATTTTGAATTTTGATAAACTAACACCGGCTTCGTAATCAGCAGTCATAGAAAAACCTAAGTTGTAACTTTCATGAGCTTACCTATTTTTTATTGCGCTGTGTATGGTATAATTTGTTTGTTTGGAATCTTAGATGTGTTTTTGAGGTTAGGTTCGATAGATTTAATGTTTGATATGAATTTTCAATTAAAAAGCTTATGGAATAGTTTATTTAAATTAAGGAATCTTAGAAAATTATCAATATGTGGTTAGATTCAATTTTGATAATTCAAAAGTGACCATTTTAACGATTTTAGGGTATTTTTGAGGTTAGGGCGAAACCAGGATCTATTGGCCAAATTCTGATGGCGGATTCGGATTCAGCGCATCGAAATACATCGGAATACATATGTCTTGACCCCAGATCAAGACACTTTATTTTTTTTGTGTAGCTGTGTTATTTTTCTAATAATTTATTTATTTTTTTTATTATTTATACTCCTGCCCTATTGGCCTTACGCACTTCGACAAGAGTCCCCGAGAAATACTTTTTGGATTAAGCATAACCATTCTACTTATGAAATTTTCTATATATTAACCTAATTTGCGTCTACAGCCGACTTTTATTAGGAGTACTCGCATTCCGCCTGGACCACCCGTCAATGGGTTTTCTCGACAGAGAAGAGGGAAACTGTAGAAAACCTCTCCTGAGTACAACCGGTTTATCGACAGTCGAGTTCTAATGGTGTGTACCGGACAATAATCGACGGTGCACATCATTATACCTCGACGTCAAACCTCCCGCTCAGATTATCTCACGTGCTGGAAAAATACCAAGTCAAATGGGCGCGAACCAAGGGTACTTATACCCTTGGTCCTTAAACGACCGCCAAGCGAGGCATCTCACTGTAAATAAAAGGTTCTAAATTAGAGCTGATTTTCGGTATTAAAATAGAACCAAATGACGATTTAGTACCCAAAATTGGTACTAAATCAGTACCTTTCTTTTTACAGTGCTATCCGACTGAGCTAATCTGTCGGTTAATTTATTTATAAATTATAATTATATTAATATAAATTTTATTTGAGTCAAAGTACGTGAAGTGTAACAGAAAATCTCAAATTGTCTGTGTATATTTAACAATGACTGAAATTGACACATAATTATATGTTATTTAACAGGTTTAAAATAATTCTTTAAAAAAGTTGAATTTCTTTAAATTATAAAAAATTTAAGTTTTTTGCAATTTTTAATTAAAAAATTCATATATCGGGTCAGAATCACCGAATCTGAATTAAATTTTGTTTAAAAAGAAATTTTAATTTTAAATGAGTTTATATATGAATTAACAAAATGAAACATTATTTAAATTTAGTAATTGCTATTGCAAAATTAATTGTATAAATAAAAAGACAATGTTTTTAACATTTTATAAAGTTCACGTAATAGTTATTTTCGTGACAAGGGCGGAAAATAGGAAATTTCGCCAAAGTCGTAATCACCTTTGCGCCCAAGATGCAAACATAATTTTTTGTCCTAACTGCATGGAAAGTATGGCATTGAGGGGACGCACGATTAAACGCTTATATTAGTTAAAAATTAAGCTCTATATGTGACGCTCCACGAGAAAAGGGACCTTATGACAAGAGTAAATAAGGTCCCTTTTCTCGTGGAGCGTCACATATAAACATAATATCGAATGAAGTCTATAATGATAGAAGTTTTAAATTATAAATAAAAAACAATGTATTCTGGAAACATAGTATTTATTTAGGACGTAGTAATTAATAATTAAACAAAACTGAAACAAGAACTATTAAAATTGAAAATTTTGATAAACGAAATGGAACAAAACCAAATGTCTCATTATTTTTTTAGAGAAAATAAAAAAAAATTGCAAATTTTTATAGACAAAATAAAACAAGTTGAAAATGTTTGCAGTTCTATAGTCAACATAAAAAGAAAGTCGAAAATGTCGCATTTTAATGAAGAAAATCGAATAATTAATAAGCGGGCGCAAAATACTTTTCCGCCCGCTCGGAGGTAGAGGAAGCGGGCGGAAAATACTTTACCGCCCGCTGACGTCATACAAGCGGGCGCAAAATACTTTTCCGCCCGCTTCCCCCACTCCCGGGCGTAATGTGTTACTTTGCGCCCGCCTTAAGTGCCCGAAATGACATACTTTCCGTGCAGGTAGGACAAAAAATCTATTCCAAACGATATTTCATAAGGATTAGCCTGGCCATTTTTGTAAATTTATTTAATATCAATGAGTGTTGGGCTAAAAAAGTTTCCTTTTCATCTAAAAAAAACAAATACAAAAATAATAAATGTAAAAATTTGTAATTTGAAATAAAAATAAAGATAATAAAAAACTTAATTTTTAAATAAAAAATTTTAGGTATATATCCGGCTTCTCTAAAAAAAATTGATTTTAAATAGATTTTCTTCAAATTTTGAAAAAAGGTTTATTTGTATATGTTTAAATGCGGTAAATATTTCAAAACTCTTTGCCATGTCAAAAAACGAGATATTGTGGTTGAGATTTTTTATTTTTAACATAATCGCATGTAAAAATTAAAGTTTAAACTTGAATATCTCAAAATTTAACATCTCAAAGGGTTTTGAAATTTTTACCACATTTAAAGGGCATTTTTCTCAAAATTAAAAGAAATTCTATGAAAAACAATTTTTCAAGAGTAGCAGCCAGAGGATTTGAATTTTTTTAGCATCGACAAAGATTTTCTATAGTAAAAAGAACAGAAAATTGAGCGGCTGGATAATATAAGGGCACGTAAATTTTTCTCGGCCGAAATCTAAGTCCCCTGAACACTCAAAATTTAAATTCTGATTTTAAATATTTTAAATACACATCCTTATAGAAAATTTCATTCTGCATCTTTTTTTCTTATGAAATTTTTTTCTATCTATTTCCGTTTTCGAAATATTTGGGAAAAACTGTTTTTTTAAAACTGTAAATTTAATGACATTTTTCACTTTAACTCGCGATATTTAAGACAATTTAAAAAAATTTTTAATTAAACAAAAAAGAAAATACGTCTTAAGGTATTCTACGAATGATAAAAAAAGAAAAAAGTGTTTTTGTTTATAAACAAAATTGTTATTAATTTCTTTCTTTATTAATGTAAAAATCACGAACTACAATCTTTACGGCTCTCGTTTAACGGGCGAATTTTGAATAACAGAGAACTTTCAGTGAGAAAGTTGTTCATTATGATCCAAAAAAGTTTTCTGGAAAATCATAAGGCAAATAAATAATTAGTGTCAAAATGGTTAATGTTTAAAGTTGCTAGCAGCCAAACGTGTAGCATGCACCACTGGCCATAACCTATGAAACAACACTCCCAAGCACTTATGGCGAGTGACGCGTGCTATACGTTTGCTCGCTAGCAACTTTAAACATTCACCATTTCGACACTAATTATTTATTAGCCTTATGATTTTCCAGAAAACCTTTTTGGATCATAATGAACAACTTTCTCACTGAAAGTTCTCTGTTATTCAAAATTCACCCGTCAAACGAGAGCCGTGAAGATTGTAGTTCGTGATTTTTACATTAATAAAGAAAAAAATTAATAACAATTTTGTTTATAAACAAAACCACTTTTTTCTTTTTTATCATTCGTAGAATACCTTAAAAAGTATTTTCTTTTTTGTTTAATTAAAAAATTTCTTAAATTGTTTCAAATATCGCGAGTTGAAGTGAAAAATGTCATTAAATTTACAGTTTTCAAACAAACAGTTTTTCCCAAATATTTCAAAAACGGAAATAGAGAGAAAAAAATTTCATAAGAAAAAAAAAATGCGGAATGAAATTTTCTATAAGGATGTGTATTTAAAATGTTTAAAATTAGAAGTTGAATTTTAAGTGTTCAGGGGACTTAGATTTCGGCCGAGAAAAATTTACGTGCACTTCTACGATCCAGCCGCTCAATTACTGTAGAGCCTTAAAAATTTCCAAAATTAATGAAGAAATTGTCGTTTATCATCAATTTTTCAAAAATGTAGCAACCGTTTGTACCACAGGCCGACAGTATTTGGGCAAATCCATAAAACTTTTGACTTTTAAGAAAAAAATTTTTTTCTTATTAATTTGTATGCACATAGATGTCACTTTGCATACGTGTTCAAGAATGTTTTAGCACCACAAATTCGTATGCGTGATTCATTTTTAACCCACGACCCCAATGTTTAATACTTATTATTAACCCCTTCCGGAACTGAAATATTATAAAGTGAACAAAAAATGTGTAAGACCTTCCAATCAATTAAATCAGTTGGAACTTTTTACTCGGAGGTTTTTTGGGTCACCGCTGGACAATCTGAAGTCGGTTTTTCAAAATTTAAAATGGCGGCTCCATTATGACGGATGACAAATTTAATAATTAGTTTATTTTTACTGATTTAAATTTAAAAACTGATAAATTAGAAAAATAATTTTTCTACAAGATTGTGTCTATGTATGCAGTAAGTAGTTCCTAAATATTCCTCAAAAATCTAAATATATATCATAAATTTAACGGAAATGTGAAAAGAAAAAAGTTAACAATACTATGAATCGGTTGGTCAACAGTTTTAAAGAGATTGAATCTTTCAAAATTCCATAGAAGTTAGAAAGAACAGATTTTACTCCACATGTTTCTTAAAACTGATACTTTGTAGCAGATTCTCATAGCCTCCCTTGGTCGAGCGCGTCTAGGCGTGCGCTCCCAATAGTTGAAGGCTCCATTAAAAAAAACCCTACGCACAGACATCACTATAAGGCTCAGAGTTCAAATCGTGGTAGATAGATAAATAGATACTTCCGTAAAAATGTAAATAATAATTTTTTTAAAATTAATTTACATTTATTTTAATATATCAGAATACAATATAAACAGTTTTGATTTTTTACATAAATATTCAAATGATTTAGTTATGTAGAATTTCCGAATAAATAGTAGGAAATATTTCCGAAATTCATGGTAGATAATTCCTCTTATTTTTTCGGAAAAATTTCAACCGTTCGGAGTTCCGTGCTGTCCGTATTTTTTCGGAAAAAATTCCGAAAAATTTTTTACAGATGGACTTGTTTAAAGTAAAATTGTAGTTACCGACAGATTGGCTCAGTCGGATGGATGCCTGGCGTTGGTGGTCGTTTAAGGATCAAGGGTATAAGTACTTTTGGTTCGCGCCCACTTGGCTTGGTATTTTTCCGGCACGTGAGACAATCTGAGCGGGAGGTTTGTCGTCGAGGTATAATGATGTGCACCGTCGATTATTGTCCGGTACACACCATTAGAACTCAACTGTCGATAAAACCGGTTGTACTCAGAGAGGTTTTCTACAGTTTCCCTCTTCTCTGGCGAGAAAACCCATTGACGGGTGGTCCAGGCGTAATGCGAGTACTCCTAATAAAGTCGGCTGTAGACGCAAAATTAGGTTAATATATAGAAAAATTTCTAAAGTAGAATGGTTATGCTTAATCCAAAAAAGTATTTCTCGGGGACTCTTGTCGAAGTGCGTAAGGCCAATAGGGCAGGAGTATAAACAATAAAAAAAAAAAGTAAAATTGTAGTTGTGCCTTTCAAAAATGTATAAATTTAAATAAAATCACGATTTGTATTAACATCTTTAAATTGTTTCTACAGAAATACAAATATAGGCACACTAATGAAAAAGGTCTTAAAATGTTCGATTTTTTATTGTCTATTTAGAAACTAATTCAACTTTTATTTTTATTCTACGCCGCACTAGGTATTTTCATAAGACAACGTTTAATTAAATTTTCTTAAGTAGTGTCATCATTTAATCAAACCTTTATATATTTTCTTACAGTCGTAGCACACTAATGGGATAGTGAAAAAAGTTTAAAAACATACGTCTTTTAGCTATTTTCCTTGTAGCTGAATTAATATTTCACACGCCGCAAAAATAAAAACGTTAAAAATGTATACTTTTCTGAGAGTTTCAAATGAAATTTAAGCGTTTTTCCAATTTTAAACTCATAAAATTAATTGACAAATTAATATTTTGTTCTAATACTGTACATAAATGTTGCTTATTTAATTTAGGAAAATATGATTAAACAATAAGTTAAAATCTAAAATAATACGGACTTTTAAGTGTTCGATTCGAGTATCATAAAAGTTAACAGTTTCGTGGCTTTGCCCATTTACTAAACAAGAATCAAACAATACTTTTCCAAAGGTTTTCAACGTGATAATTCCGAGTCCAGCGTCATAATAGACTCTGCACGTCAGGTTTTCTAGGTATTTTAACTTAAAAGTGCAAAATACTAGTTTTTTAACATCAAAAGATAATTGTTTTTCTAAAAGTTTAATATTGCATCTGAAGAAGCTACTTTTCTTCTTTAAAATACATTTTTTAAATTTAAAATATTTTTATTTTCCTCTAAGTAATCGTTCATTCTGTTTACTGAGTTTGTCAAATTCTTTGAAAACTGAGTAAAAACAGACAAAACTTCGATAATGAAGAAGAATATTACTACAAACCAGGATATAAATTTCAAATACTTTTGCGTATTTTCGGTACAACTGAATGCGAATATAATGTCAGATTTACCAAATCTTCTGCCATATACGATTCGCTATTTTGAATTTTGGAAATCTGACATCAAATTCGTATCCAGTTATACCGAAAATCTGCAGAACCATTTGAAATTTAGATGTTTGTAGTTAAAGTCTTCTATATTATCAAAGTTTTGTCTATTTCTACTTAATTTTTGTAGAATTTGCCCAACTCACTAACAAATGAAGATTTTTGAAATATCCGAAATGAAAAAAAATCGAAAAACTCAGTTTATTCAAAATTTCATATACCGATTTTTTATTTTTTGTCTTAAATTTTTGTTTGGCTTTACTGAAACGATACCAAAAAAATTGGCTGGGCAAGAACTGTTGGGTTTTTATTTGAAGATCACCTTGTTGTTGCAGCTTGTCTTTTTTTACAAAAACTTGAATATCTCCGAAACCAGATAAGACTTAATCAATTTCGTTTTATTAAATTAAAGGTGAATTCATAAGGATTCCAAATATGTTAATAACATTTTTTAGAAAGGAGTAAATAATAAAAAAATTGTTTAAAATTTTTTGTATTGAAAAACTAATTGTTTTATTAACATTATTTTTATTTTAAGATACACATTTTTACCTAAAAAATGTGTAAACTTTATAAAAATTTATAAACAGTAGTCCGAGATATTCAAAACTTTATGAAATTAATATTAAAATTTAAAATGTCAATAAAATCTCTTTTTCTATAATATTATTAAGTTTTTGGGTCTATTAATTATTTATAGATCAACTTAAGTATTTTCGTATTTGTTTCTTTAGGTAAAAAGGAAACTTTTTCTGCCCGGCGCTTAATGATATTGCCACATTAAAAAATATCTTAACAAATCGCGGCCAGGCTTATAAGGATTTAATAACCATTTTGAAAATCTATGAGTCGAAATTTGCAAAGAAGTAACGAAGTTTTTTCTATCGCGCGGTTCGCCTCTTTATCGCTACAGACGTCTTACCAGTAGACTACAACTGTAGTGTAAGCTACAAATAAATGATAATTTCGTTCAGGTATAAAATTTATTAAATATAAGTAAAAAAAGATAACATATTTTCCTCACTACAATTTATTTTACAAAGACAAGTTCTTAAGTATGTGTATCTTTAGAAAATAATTTATAGTTAAGGATTTTACTAAATTGACTACAATCCAAAAACACCTATATCTTTTACAATTTTTTTATTTTTAAACTAAAAATCGCCTGTAAATGCTTAATGACGATACTATTATTTATAAATCTTCAAAAACGTGTGTACTTCCCTATATAATTTATCTAAGAAGTTTCAGTTAAAATTTCAAAAGAATCTGACAAGAATTTGATCGAGTTACTGTGTACGCAATATATAAAATCTTATTTTGAAAAAAACTCATTTAAAATTAAAAGAGCCTCGGCAAAAAATGCCCGTTTTTCGTACCTCGAATTTTGAAACTTTTTTTATACTAAATGGTCATATATGATGCCCAAATAATTCCTGCAAAATTTCAAGGTGGGCATATGCCCCCTTTAGGAAATATAGAGGGTCAAAGTTGACCATGTCAAATAATGGAAAAATAGCGATTTCACATTTATACTCGAATAATAAGGTTAAAAAAGAAGTCGAAATAGTTCCATTAAGATTTTTGGCTTCTAAATACGAATGACATGTTAAACTAAAAAAATTAAATATGGTGAATCCAATATGGCGGATCTAATATTTTGGGTGAGTGTTTTTAAAAAATCATCGGATTTACTTGAAACTCGATACACAGGGGTTTTTGGGGTCGCTTATTATGAATTTAATGTCAGATTTAAAAAATTAAAAATGGCGAATCCAATATGTAGGACGAGTTTTGTAAAAAGTCATCGATTCACTTAAAACTTGTAACTCGTAGCTCCTTTAGGTCGCTAATAGCGAATATCATGTCAGATTTCAAAAATTAAAAAAGCACGATACAGGTAAAATGTAATAATTCAACCAATAAAGGTAAGTTGAAATAATCCGACCAGTATGAGCAAAAGTAAATATTCCTACCAGTAAAGGTAAGATGAAATTTGAAATAATCAAACCAACAAAGGTGGGATGTACTGATTAGACTAATAAAGGCTAGATGAAAAAATCCGACTATTAAATTTAATTTAAAATAATCCAAAAAATAAAAACCAGATGCAATAATCCAACTAATAAAAACAAGTTAAAATAGTCTGACCAATAAAGGCAAGAAAAAAAATCCTCCCAATAAAGGCAAGATGAAATTATCCAACTAATAAAAGCAAGTTAAAATAGTCCGACCAATAAAGACAAGGTAAAAAATCCGACCAATAAAGGCAAGAGGTAATAAGCCAACCAATGAAAGCAAGTTAAAATAATCCAACCAATAAAGGCAATAGCTGTTAAAGT
The DNA here is from genome assembly GCA_032872505.1 of Leptopilina syphax. Classification (NCBI taxonomy): domain Eukaryota; kingdom Metazoa; phylum Arthropoda; class Insecta; order Hymenoptera; family Figitidae; genus Leptopilina; species Leptopilina syphax. Next base: position 56,085,212 of record CM065468.1, on the reverse strand, counting down.
AGTGACAGGAAAGATTTAATACATTTTCAATTTCAGTTCTTTATATAAATTTTGTGTTTAACTCCTCTAAAAACATCACAGTTAATTGTTTGAAAAGGATCTTTTATTTTGAAAAATATTCCTTTATATTGTGTTCAAAATTTTGAATTTTTTGAAATCTGACATGAAATTCGTAATTAGCGACCCAAAAAAGACTCGAGTAACAAGTTTTAAGTGAATCCGATGACTTTTTACAAAACTCGTCCTCCATATTAGATCTGCCATTTTGAATTTTTTAATCTGACATTAAATTCGTAATTAGCGACCCCAAAAACCCCCGAGTAACGAGTTTTAAGTAAATCCGATGATTTTTTAAAAACACTCGCCCGACATATTCGATTTAACATGTCATTCGTATTTAGAATCCAAAAATCTTAAAGGAACTATTTCGACTTCTTTTTTAACGTTATTATTCGAGTATAAATGTGAAATCGCTATTTTTCCATTATTTGACATGGTCAACTTTGACCCTCTATATTTCCTAAACGGGGCATATACTCACCTTGAAATTTTGCAGGGATTATTTGGTCATCATATATGACCATTTGGTATAAAAAAAGTTTCAAAATTCGAGGTACCAAAAACGGGCATTTTTTTCATGGGTCTTGCCGAGGCTCTTGCTTTTAATTTTGTTCATCCCTGTGGTCTTTGTTAATGCAAAAATGCAAATTAACTTTTAAAAATATGTTTTTGACAATCCTATAAAATTTTTGGGGTTATGATTTGATCACTGTGTGGTCTTTACAAGATGCTCTTGTGTGCACTTCTTTTTACGGTACCCCCAGTACCATCGCTTGCACCTTGACCTTAGGAAGTTTTCAAAAAGATGTCATTCTGCATTAACATTAAAGTATTTTTTGTGAAAAAGTAAATTAACATAGTTAATTTTGTTTTTATATTGTGAGGCATCACTGTTTGAAAAGTAAATCATTTTTTAAGTCAATCCTCCCAATACTTTTCTCACAAATAAATTACTAATCTTTATTGAAAAGCTGTACAGCTGCTGCATTATTTCTCATTTTCTGAAATTATTACGAAGCTGTGATTGCTAAGAAGTTATTGTATTAATCTTCAGATTAATGCAAGGATACCCTGCGGATAACTTAGGGATAATTTCTAGGATATCCGAACTGCCGGTCTCTAGGATATCCTAATATTCTCCGTTGGGCATCTCTAACAAGGAGAAAATAGATTATACAATTAGGAAAAGAGTCGAAACAGGAGTTTAGGAGAGAAAGTAACTTAAATGATTTAGCGTGAAGAAGAAATTTGGAAGAAAAAAATATTGATTATTGTCCTCCATAAATCTATCAACTGTGGTTGTATAAATACGACTGAATGAGCAGGTTGTGAATCACCCCGACGTGCTTCACAAATCCAGGAGTTTATTAAACCGGCAAACATTTCTCATGTCTAAGGATAAGATCAATATGACATACAGCCTATAAGCATTTTTTCTGTGCACTGAAGAAAAACTTGGTACCCGTTGACCAAGATTTTACCAAGCGCAAGGGTTCGTTAGAAGGATTACAAAGCTTCACTGATAAAATCAACCTAGAAATTTTAGGTTATTGACTAAAAAATTGGTTATCTTAACTAATTTTTTGGGTTACTTTTACCATGTACATATGCGATTGACTGATGCCAATCATTTTATGTGATGCATACTTGGAATGTTTATACCTGTCGAAGATAATTTGTTTTGATATTTACCTAAATATTTACCATCAAGAGGTCTCAAACGCAAGACGATGCTAGGAGCGGATTAGAAATCGAACGCTCTACCAACTGCGCCACGGAGTCTCATGAATGGAAATTTAGAAAATACATACATACAAAGAAACTATGAAAATATGCTCTGTAAGTTGAAAATGGGATAGTGTAATTGTAACAATAGTGTAATAATATTATATAGGGGAGGTGGGAGCGAAGCGACGCACTTTTCTTCATTTTAAAACATTTTCTAATTCCAATTAAACGAGTTCTATATTGTATGATAGGATGTGTCAAAATATAACGCAACTTCTAGTTTGTTGAAAGACTAAACCTGAGAAAAGTTATAGAACTCAGCTTTTTAATTAATGAAATGAATTTAGAAACGAAGAACTAAATTTATTCTAATGTATATCTCCAAAACAAATATTTTAGAGATGCAATAAGTTAGTCAAGCTGGAAACTATAACCACATTGTCAAAAAAGTTCTAAATTACAGCTGAATTCGATATTAAAATATAACCAAATCACGATTTAGAATACTAAATCGTAATTTAGTATACCAAAATTGGAACTAAATTAGTACCTTTCTTTTTAAAGTGCTGAACCTAAAACCTTACCTAATTAAAACAATATTATTTTTGTCCACGAAGTAGTATTATTATTCATTTTAAAAACAATTTATATTGAAACTAGATATCAATGTTATTTGTCCTTTTACTCTTCAAATTTCCTAAGGATAGTTTTAATTATTTTAATTGGTGCTTCTTTTGTATTTAAGATAATTTTGTTAAGGTTATTATTTATTACCTGCACTACTTAGTTTGAGTGTTTCCTTATCTACTTTCCTCACTATTACCCATCTCAGCAGACTTTCGTGATGAAGTTCCCATCTCAAACGTCTCGATTTCTGTTTTCCTTTAATTTATAATTTAATTATGAATTAAAATAATAATAAATAAATAATAATGCTAAGCTCTAAGTAATAACTAAAATCAAAATTGGTTTCGAGTTAAGACACAAGCTAACTATATTAATAAAAATTATTTGATTCAATTAAGAGGGGAAACCACATTAGAACGCTGTTTTTAGCAGCTTTTCGCGAATTTTTTTTAAGGTAAGAATTTTTTTGAATGAAATAAAACATTTCCACCATGTTGTTAATATATTTAACTGTAACTTATATTTTTTTAAGCGTTTAGATAAAAAATCTTTCAAATTGAGAGCTATTGCATATAGAGCTGCCCCGCCGGAGTTCTGAACCCACAAATTTTGTCCGAAAGCAAAAAATCAAGTTTATTTACATTTTATAAATATTTTATTATTAAGTAAACTAACTTTCAAGTGAAAATATTGAAAAATTGACACTACTTTTTTTTGCAACTTTTTTATTTTAAAAAAGGAACTAAATTTTTTTTTCTTTTCAAGTTTAGTTCACTTAATAATAAATTTAATAACGAACACTTTCCAATTTTTCATTTTAAAAACGGTCATTAACTTTTTGAGCTACACTGCACGGCAATTTCAAAAATCCTGTTTTGAGAAAAACGCATTTGAAAAAAAGTATCAAAAATTAATATTAGAGCTGTGCAAAATAATTCGAACCGAACTGTTCGAATATTTTCTCGTAGTTCGAATGTCGAATATTCGACATCCGAACTAGGCCAGTTCGAATGTCGAATATTCGACATTCGAACTAAGCTAGTTCGAATGTCGAATTTTCGACATTTGAACTAGGCGATGTCGAATGTCGAATGTTTAACATTTAATCCCTGTACTTAGAGTAATTTAAGATAAAAATATAATTACACTGGGAAAGAAAAGGAAATAATTTGCAGCGTAATTTTATATTTTCTTCTTCTTTTTTATTACAAATCAGAATTACTAGAAAAATATTTTTTAGAATTATTATAAAAATTCTTGTTTACAATGAATTTTGAAACAATACCTTTTTCTAATTTCATTAAATAATTGAATTTTAGAATAACTTCCATCAAAATAATAATTAGAATTAACTTAGAAAATTTTTTAGTTGAAAACAGTTGCAATTTTCCAAATTAATTTAAATTTAGAAGGTTTTAAACTAATATTTTTGAAAATTATGCCGAAAAAAATAAAATTTTAAAGTGAGAAGAAAATTCCGCTTATCAATTATTTTGACATTTTATTTTTAATATACGAATATTCATCTATAAAAAAGAGAAATTTTTATTTATATTTGAAAGTTTTTTAACTAAAAGATGAATTTTAATCTTTCTTCTTTGATTGAAATTATTCCTCTCAGTCTCACAACTGGAGACTCTCCCCTTCATATATAATTATTTATTTAAAAAACTATTTAAGTTTTAAATAATTTTATTTGAAATTGAACCAGTTTAAGCAATTGTTGTTTTTTAAGTATAATAGTCAGGCTTCGAAGTCTAGTAGCAGGTCAAAAAAAGTGTGAAAAAGTAGCATTTTGGAAGAAAAAAGTGTCCTCTAAATTGAAAAAAGTATCATATTAAAAATGAAGTAAAATTAGTTTTTTAAGTAAGAAAATTAAGTGAATATATGTTGTCGTCCAAAAAATTGGAAGAAAAAAATACTAAAAATAAAAATTCACAAAAATTTTTTTAAATTTCGATTTATAAACATAAAACATGAAAATATAATAGCTTTTTTGTCGATATTTTACATTAGAAAGTTTCATTTACATAATGAAATGTAATTGTTAATAATACTTAAATGAGATCTTTCATAAGAATTTGTTTTTTAATAACAGGCTCATAATTTTGAGAAGTTAAATTGACACCTTCTTTCTCCTTATTATTTTTTTTAAAAACTATCAATAACTTTTTATCAGCCATCTAATTTTTAAAAATAAAACGTAAACATTTTTTAGTAATTTACTAATAACAACTATCAAAATGAAAAAAATGGATTGTTTTTAGTCATATAAATTTTTTAAATTTTAGAATCCACATAGCCATAATTTTGTACAATAATAAATTATGAGCAATTTAATTCCAATAAAAAAAATTAGGGTATAATTTTTTTTCTAGATAGATCTTAAATCTTTATAAATGATTTTTTTATTATTGAACAACCGACTTAAAACACTGTATTATTGAAAATACAATTAATATTTTCAAATTTGACATAAAGTTTGTAAACATAATATAATAAATAATCACGTTAAATAAATATTATTTTGGATTTTTAATCAAACAATTTATATAACCAAAAGAATTAAGTTTTCATTCTTAATTGATTTTTTCTATACTTGATGAAACTTTTATAAAGTCAAAAAAGGTATTACTATTAAATTATATAGCGAAAAATAAAAAATTTAGTTCAAAGAATTTAGTCAAAGAAGAAAGATTAAAATTCATCTTTTATTTAAAAAACTTTCAAATATAAACAAAAATTTCTCTTTTTTAAATATGAATATTCGTATATTAAAAATTAAATGTCAAAATAATTGTTAAGCGGAATTTTCTTCTCACTTTAAAATTTTATATTTTTCGGCATAATTTTCAAAAATATTAGTTTAAAACCTTCTGAATTTAAATTAATTTGGAAAATTGCAACTGTTTTCAACTAAAAATTTTTCTAAGTTAATTCTAATTATTATTTTGATGGAAGTTATTCTAAAATTCAATTATTTAATGAAATTAGAAAAAGGTATTGTTTCAAAATTCAAAATTTAATTTAAGTTATTATATATGTACTACAGTTACTATAGATACTTACAGATTGTATGTACGCCTAAAAATGGTTCAGTGGGACCGCGGGTATACTTATGTACAGAAATAAATAAATAAATAAAATTCATTGTAAACAAGAATTTTTGTAATAATTCTAGAAAATATTTTTCTAGTAATTCTGATTTGTAATAAAAAAGAAGAAGAAAATGTAAAATTACGCTGCAAATTATTTCCTTTTCTTTCCCAGTGTTTTATCTTAAATTACTCTAAGTACAGGGATTAAATGTTAAACATTCGACATTCGAACTACGAGAAAATATTCGAACAGTTCGGTTCGAATTATTTTGCACAGCTCTAATATTCTTACCATGAACTATCAAAATATGAAAGGAACATTATTATTTATTATTCAAACAATACTTTGAAGTTCACTTTAGAAATAATAATTCTGCGAAGTATTTTCAGTAAAAAAACCACGAAATATAAAGCATGATGCAGCCTAACTGGCATGTCGAAAATTCGACATTCGAACTAGGCGATGTCGAATGTCGAAAATTCGACATTCGAACTAGGCGATGTCGAATGTCGAAAATTCGAGATTCGAACTAGGCTATTTCGGATGTCGAATATTCGACATTCGACATTTTGGCGCCCCAAAACCGAACTGAACTCGATTCGGTTCGAATTTTGCACAGCTCTAATTAATATTTATACAAAAAATTTTTTTTAAAGTGATTACACTTTAATCGGCTATTCTAGCACTATATATATATATATATATATATATATATATATATATTCCTTCATCTGCTTCATAAGTAGCATGTAATTAATAATTAATAATTCCTCTTTTTGTGCCTTTCTGCTCTCCTTAGTCTCAAAAGTGTTACGCCCATGATTCTACTAATCTACGGTAGGTAACCTGGAGCGCGCTCCGTTCATCAGCAGTACATCGAGGACGTCAAATTTTCCTCTAAAAACTTTTTCAGCCTATTTTTGAATACCTTAACTAACAATTTATACAAAAAAGAAAAAATCGATTTGTATGTATAATTTGTTTGTTTGGAATCTTAGATGTGTTTTTGAGGTTAGGTTCGATATATTTAATGTTTTATATGAATTTTTAATTGAAAAGCTTAGAGAATATTTTATTTAAATTAAGGGATATTAGAAAAATGGCAATATGCGGTTAGATTCAATTTTTATAATTCAAAAGTGACCATTTTAACGATTTTAGGGTATTTTTTAAGGTTTGGGCGAAACCAGGACCCATTGGCCAAATTCTGATGGCGGATTCGGATTTAGCGCATCGAAATACATCGGAATACATATGTCTCGACCACAGATCAAGACACTTTATTTTTTTGTGTGCCTGTGTTATGAGTTTAGGTCAAGTTGTGATTTTCTATCTCAAATTGTGTATGTTGTGTGCAAAACTTCAAAAAAGTGTATTTTGAAATAAGATTCAGATGTATAAGAGAGCAAAGATACGTTTATTTCTCAAAACATTTTTTTTTATAAAAGCAACAATTTCGATCTTTAAAACTACAGCATCATGCTATAAATTCTTGTTTATGTACTTTAAAATTGATAGCATGCGCTATTGATTCAAAATAAGGTAGAAATCAAATCACTAGTATATGCTATTAAATTTATAAAACATTTAATTATATCTAAGAAATGCATTTCTTGATATTAAAGTATTTTTTGTTAATACTATAAATTCTGTAATAATATTATATAAAATTTATTTAAATCTATGGTGCAATAATCAATAGCACATGTTATTAAACCAACAGTATTAGTATTCGAACTATATTGAATATGCCGTTTATTGCGACAAACAAATATGTCATTAATTCAATATCATTTTTTCTGAAAATAACTTCTCGGGGGTTTTAGGAGTCGCTGATTACGAATATGAAGTTTAATTTTAAAAATTCAAAATGGCGGATCCAATGTGACGGATGAAAATATTTGAAAATCTATAAAATTGCATGGAATAACTTACTCGGGGTTTTTGGGGTCGCTGATTACGAATATGAAGTTTAATTTTAAAAATTCAAAATGGCGGATCCAATGTGACGGATAAAAATATTTGAAAATCTATAAAATTGCATGGAATAACTTACTCGGGGTTTTTGGGGTCGCTGATTACGAATATAAGTTGCAATTTTAAAAATTCAAAATGGCGGATCTAATATAGCGGATAAAAATTTTTGAAAATCGATAAAATCGCATATAATTACTCACTCTTGGGTTTTTGGGGTTGCTGATTACACAGCCACACAAAAAAAAAAAGTTCTGATCTGGGGGTCTCACTATGTAGATTTTATGTTTTTTGGGTCGCTGAATCCGAATTCGAGGTCTATTTAACCCCATCAGATCAGGATTTTGACATAACCTCAAAAAACCAATATGTCGGACATGTTTTCAAAAAGTTCATCGAATTCGCTTGAAATCCGTTACTCGGGGGTTTTTGGGGTCGCTGATTACGAATTTGAAGTCTGATTTTAAAAATTCAAAATGGCGGATCCAATAAGGCGGACACGTTTTTGAAAAATTCATCAGATTCGCTTGAAACTCGTTACTCGGGGGTTTTTTGGGTCGCTGATTACGAATTTGAGGTCAATTTTAAAAATTCAAAAAGGTTGATCCAATGAATATGTTTTTTAAGGAATTAAGAACTTTAGTGATTCAATTCATACGAAATTACTCTATATCTTACTTGTGCCTGCATCCAGGGCACCTCCACGAGGTGACGGTGGCAGCAGAGTTTGTCTGCTATCCGGCTAAGTTTCTGGGTAATGGCTTTGATGCAGGGACTTGGAACCCCAGTATTAGCGGTTGAGGGTTAGAAAGCAGGCTCTCAGGCGTCGTCATCCAACAACTTAGCCAGATAGCGGACAAACTTCATTGCCCACCGTCAACATGTGGAGGTGCCCTGGATGCAGGCACACGTAAGATATAGAGTAATTCCGGGTGAATTGGATCACTCAAGTTCTTAATTCCTTAAAAGAACATATTTATTAAATGCACTATTTTAAATTTTTGCAATTGACTTAAAATTCGTAATCAGCGACCCCAAAAACCCCCGAGTAACGAGTTTTAAGCTAATCCAATGAATTTTTCAAAAAACGTGTCCGCCATATTGGATCCGCCGTTTTTAATTTTTGAAATCAGAATTCAAATTCGTAATCAGCGACCTCAAAAACCCCCGAGTAACGAATTTTAAGCGAATCCGATGAACTTTTCAAAAACATGTCCGCCATATTGGTTTTTTGAGGTTATGTCAAAATCCTGATCTGATGGGGTTAAATGGACCTAGGATTTGGATTCAGCGACCCAAAAAACAAAGTCTACATAGTGAGACCCCCAGGTCAGAACTTTTTATTTTTTGTGAGGCTGTGTTACGAATATAAAGTGCAATTTTTAATATTCAAAATGGCGGATCCAATATGGCAAATAAAATTTTTTAAAATCGATAAACTGGCATGGAATTACTCACTCGGGGGTTTTTAGGGACGCTGATTACGAATATAAAGCTCAATTTTTAAATTTAAAATGGCTGATGAAAGAATTGTAAAATTAATAATATTACAGGAAATTACTACTGGAAGAATGATATCGTACTGTGTGGCATATTTTTTGATTATGTTATAATTTATTTATTTTTAAAAAATCTTGGTCAGGTTTTCGAGATATTTTAACCTAAGAATGCAAAAAACCTGTTTTAGTTATATTTGATGTCATGTAACATCAAGAGATAATTTTTTTTCTAAAAGTCCAATATTGCACCTAAATACGCTACTCTTCCCCTTAATATCCATTTTAAAAATTTTAAAAATCTTCCTTTGTGTCTGAGTAATCGTTCATTGAATTTTCTGAGGTTGTCGAATTCTTCGAAAACTGAGTAGAAACAGACAAAATTTAAATTTAAAAAATTGAACTTCATATTAGTAATCAGCGACCCCGAAAACCCATGAGTGAGTAATTTCATGCAATTTTATCGATTTTAAAATATTTTCATCCGCCATTTTGAATTTTAAAAATTGCACTTTATATTCGTAATCAGCTACCCCAAAAACCCCCGAGTGAGTAATTCAATGCGATTTTATCGATTTTCAAACATTTGTATCCGCCATATTAGATCCGCCATTTTGAATTTTTAAATTGCACTTTATATTCGTAATCAGCGACCCCAAAACCCCTCGAGTGAGTTTTTCTTTGCAATTTTATTGATTTTCAAATATTTTTATCTGCCATATTGGATTCGCCATTTTGAATTTTTAAAATTAAACTTTATATTCGTAATCAGCGACCGATAAAACCCCCGAGAAGTCATTTTCAGATGTTTTAAATCAAGTTTTGAATATTGAAGATGCATTTGCTATATATTAAGTATTTTGCTCTGGTTTTTCTGCCATTTTGGATCCGCCATCTTGAATTTTTAAGTTGTCAAGTACACAGTTCGAAAGTACAACTATTTTATCCACCTATAGCACACATGAGACCCGCCAAAAAAATTCTTATTGATGTGAAAAACGTGTTTCAAATAAAAAATCCTAAGATTTTTTCGGTATTTTCTCCATTTTGGGCGCCATATTGGTTTCCCTGATTGTCGAAATGGTTTATTGACCCCGGATTTTGAAAGAGCGGACCTCAATACCCCCTAGTACCTAAGGGTTCTTTAAAATCTAATCATTTAGGATAAAAATTCTTACCTTGAATTTCAGTCAAAAAATTTGTACATTTGGGCATTAATGGGTTAAAAAATTATGTAATATTTGTTCTCCCAGTAATTTTTCGCTTAGGATCGAATGATACTATTAGGTTTTTATAAAAATGAATTTTTCTTAATTTGTTTATAACAAATTGTTTAAACAAATATTTTTAAACACAATTTTTAACGTCAAAAGTTTTTATTAGACCCCATTCCAGGATCCCAATAGTTACTTTTTTGATATCTGCGTTCCTGTGCCCATGGGCATTAATGGATTAATGTCATATGACTTTGAATTGAACAAAAATACAGGCGAACCTGACATGAAAGACCCACTCATGGAAAAAACTAATGTGGCGGATGATTTTTTAAAAATCAATCTGTTTTGTGCAAACTACTCAGTTTTATCCAATTTAAAAAGACAAATCCAATATAGTCAACTAAAATTCAAAAACTTGACCCTATTTCATAAAGTATCACAATTTATAAACCAAATGTCAGTTTTTAAAAATTAATTTATAATTTTCAAATGTCTATATATCTATTCTAAAAGTTTTTTACCACTGTTAGTTAATTTATAAATTTTTATTTATAAAAGAATGATAGTTAAATATTAAAAGTCGCCAGGGTGTTTTTATTATGTATGTTGCAGGTTTCAACAGGATAGAAAGTATAAGAACTAGAGTATCATAAGGTTTGTGTCAAGTGCAGCCTATATAATGTGTCGTTATTAAGGACTTGTGGAAGTTGAGAATGAAGGATAGAAGATAAACTAAGAAACCAGAATAGTCGCGTTAGAGGAGGAATGTTAGTAAGAGTTCACTCTTCTGTCACTGTTCAAAGGGTGAAAGTGGCAGACATGTCGCTCTCTCTCTATGTCACTTACATAAACAGATATATATATATATATATATATACATCAAGAACAGGCAGGCAACTTGCTACGTGTTCTCTTTTATGTTTCCACACACGTGCTAACATAAACCTGTCAGTCTAGTGCCATGTGCAGCACAGTCATTCACTGTCGCCTACAACGCTCACTCAATGACAGTAACACACTTTCCCAACTGACTGCATTTTAGTGAGTTTTTAAATGCCTCAAAAGTTCATTCAAAATGGCTTCTTCCATTTTTTCTGTTAAAAATAATAATATTTTACATTTCAAATATGAATAAAAGTATCTTACGGGAATATTAATTTTAATAATAAACTAATAAAATATTAAAAGTATACAAAATATTGAAAAACAATATTAATTAATATTAATCAAATAAAAATAAGACTACATACAATAAAGTAACAAATTAAGTTATATAACAGGTTTTATATAATCTAAGAATACTTAAGTATGAATCAGAAATTCTGTGGAAACTATTATTTTTGTTGGAAACTTCGAAAACATATAGACAAACGGAATACGATGTAAGAGTTTTGGTAAAAACAAATTTTTTCTTAAATAAATTTTTTGTGATCATATTGTAAAAATACACTAGCATACCAATTTTAAGCTCATTAGGTCGAATAATGTAAAAATTAGGGGAAAAAAGGTTTTTTCAAAATTTTTTTAGTTTTTCCATGACAACGCTATGACTTTTTTTACATAGCAAGTTTTCTATATTTTTTCTGTAACATTCGGATCAAAGGCGGGGTGACACCTTTGAGTCTTTGTTTTAGACACATAAATAAAGTAAATTAAATTTGGTTTCGAGAACTTTATTTGTTAACTTTTTAAGTTTGGATTTTATATTTTTAGGTTTTATTTTTTAGATCACCTGAACTTGAGATATCGTGTCCATCAATCTTTAAATATAGTTTAAAACCTGTTCTTTAACATAAAGTTTTAAGTAAATAAATTTTGTAATAAAAAAAAGTTAAATAAAAGTTACTGAGATGTAGTACCAACCCCATAAGAATGCATAACACCAGTACACTAGATTAAGAATTGTAATAACCAAGGGGTCCATTAAGTAAATTGATTTTGTTTACAAATTCTTAGTTGATTCTTGATTAGACATATAATGTGAAATAGTGTAAATGAAAGTGAAGAAATAAATTTTATAAAATGAAATCAAAATCAAATCAATTTATGTAATCGACCCCCAGAATGGGTAAAAATATTTGTAATCATATTAAAAGAGATTTTAGTTGCTCGCTGTAAACACAATAAAGATGAATTCTTATCATTTTCGATTTATTATTTCTGTAATCTACGCGTGTTAGTACATAAGCATGCCAATAAATTTTAATTTCTTTAGGTAAAAAAACCTGCGGGGGCACATACCTTTTCTTGCGAAAATGGACTAAAATTCGGTGTTACTCGCGGAAAAGACTATGAAGATCAACTTACTCCAATCACATTCGCTATATTTTTCTGAAATCTACGGGTGACAAAAATTGTGATTATAAATTTAAAATTATAAACCTAATGTTTATCATTTAGTTGAAAAACATTGTAATTAACAAATAAAAATTATGAAAACATTTTCTAAAATAAACTTAAAATTTTCTAAAAAAATGTGATTTATAAAATATTGTTTTCTCTATTTCTAAATAAATCTTAGATTTTTTAAAAATTGTAATTAAAAAATAGAAATGGTGCAAATTAATTTCTTTTTACAAAGACAAGATTAATTTTGTTAAAAGATTGTGATTAGAAATAAAAATTTTGTAAATTCTTTTCTTCTTTTAAAAAAAAACTCATGAGTTTGAAGAGAATTGTGATTGAGACGTCGCGAATTTTTACACGGCCAGAACATTCAAAATCATTAATATACATACATGTAATGTTCATGAAATACATTTCTGATACACAATCGGCATATAATGAACACTAAAGCGTTCCAAAATACACGAATTTAAATTATTTAAATATGTTTGTAAACATTTAATTTACACTGAGTTTTAAATTTTTTAAAGAAAAATAAATTGTCTTTAGCATAGGTACTATCAAGGCGCCGAAAGATTTTAATTATGTTGAACGCCAGTCAACTACATGAAACAGTGCAAAGGAAAGAGAATGTTTTGTCGTTCCAGTAGTTCTTCGTAAATTAAAGGTATAATAGATTTTCTCAGAAGCCCGCAGGATCAGGGTTTTAGATTTGTGTCCAAAAGATTACATTGAGGTAAATTGGGACAATGGATGTGAATCGGGCAAACGGAATATAAATAAGGATTCTCATGAAGCTGGCTTCAGGCAAGGCTATGAAAGGGTATCTAGAAAGAGGCAATTGCTACAAACATGATTCTACGCCCACCTAGAATATCTAGTTTCTGAGACCTTTCGGCCGTCTATCTTGGACGTCGTACTGTCGTTCCTTATCTACACTCATAGTTCAGTTTGTCAAACGTTCAGCGATCGAAGGCAGTTCTTCTAAACTTTTTTTCTCTTTGGGGAAAGCAGGAAAAATACGTCTTAATAGTATTTACAGAAAATGGAATGATTTCAAAGTAAAAATAATAGTGTTATTTTTTATGTTTATGTACTCCGTGAAATTATAAGCAAAAATTAGACCATTTTCACAAAGTATATAATTTTTATTAAGGTACTACTCCACTATATAAGACTTTTTTGCCTATCTTAGTATATATTTAAAGAATAAAAATAATGGTTTGTTTTAAATTTTTATTTAATATCATAATCTGCAGATAGCATCAAATTCGAATTTTAAAAAAGTAAATTGTCCAATTGCGGACAGTTTGCGGAACAGAATTATCAAGTAGAAAAAATAGCGGCACACAGCTGGTTCATTTGAAACACAGAATTCAAACGAATTTAAAAAATTTTTATCGGAATTTGTAGTTTAAATTGTGTACTTTTAGACGATAAATTATTTAATTAAAAATGTTAGTGAATTTTTTTTTATTTAATTTATAAAAATACTAATTGAATTTCTGCAAATAATTTTACTATTTATAAAAGTAATTGACTCCTTCCAAAGAACGTTATTACTACATATTTATGAAAATAATTAAATATTTGCGTAGAATTTTATTAAAATTCTTAAAAGTTATTGAATTGTGGAGAACAATCTAATTATTTATAATTATTTATAAAAATAATTGAAATTTTGAGGAGAATTTAAAAAAATTTTTAAACATAATTGAATTGTTTTTTAGAATTTTATGAAAATTTATGAAAATAATTGAATTCTTGTGAAGAATTTTTTTTAAAATAATATTCAGAAGTTATAGTAAAGGAGAATGAAACGAAAACATTTAGAAAAATTTAGTAAATTCTGTAATGAGTTTTACTATTTATGATAATAAATGAAAATATTGCGAATATTTTATTTTTATTTTCTAAAAATTTAAATCAAATTCTTTAAAAGAAGTTTATTATTTTTAATAGAATGTGAAGAAATTTCAATTATTTCAAAAGTTTGCAATTATTTGTTTTAAAAAATTCAATTATCTTGAAACAACAGAATTCAGAACTTAAAAAAAAAGTTAGCAAAGATTCAATTTTATTTAAAAAAATTTAAGTGTGTATCTTTTTTTAAATTAACTAATAAAAATTTTAATTATTAATCTTCGCACAAAGAAACATGAATATATTTAAATGTGACTCTTTATAAAGTTCAAGTATTCATCAATTATTAAACTTTGAAAATTTGCTTTGTTAAAAAGTTTTTAATGAAATTCTTTAATAAATTTTATTATTTTTAATTGAATTTCACAATATTTCTATTAACTCAGTAATTTTTTTAAATATATTTACATACTACATATATTTTAATCAGTGACTGATTTTTTACTATCAAATTAATTATTTTTAACTAATAAAAAGCCATTTTTTAAAAACAAATTAAAATAATAAAACTTTTTTTAATTTCGTGAAAAAATTCCCGGTCTGGCATAAAATTTCTATCTTATTCTTAGTTTTTCTACACGGAAAAAATTTCTGCACAGCAGACGTTTTGCCTATAATACAGCATTTGTACACTAGGCTAAGCACAAACGCTGTCTCTGTTTTGAGACTGCAGACACGCATAAGTAGGGAACAGCTGTTTCCAATGCAAGGCACCGCAGCGGTACATACAGTGAATCCGTAGACATTTCAAAAATGAAAATATTTTTTGCTTATTATTCATTTATTTACAACACTGTTTAATTAATTTAGTTTATTGTTTTCAAGATTGAAATTAAATAAAAGTTTATTTTATAATTTTGAATAAAACAGTAGTTAGAAGATATAATTATAAATATAAAAAATTAATTTAAAATTAAACAATTTACATAAAAAAGAATAGACATAACCTCAAATTTTAAATTGAATATGAAATTTGTAAAAGGAAAATTCTTAATACTAAAAAATTTTTAAATCTGGTATATTTTTTATTAAAGAATTATAAAACAATAATTTTTGGCGATTATAAGTCATTCATTTATGCATCATTATTCATAAAAATTATGTTATAAAATCGTTTTTGGCTATTTTAAGTCACTTATGCATTAAAATTATGTTAGAAAATTCTTTTTTAAATATATTTATCAGGGTTAGTAAATAATGTAAGAATCTATTTGTAAATTAAAATTTTTTTAAATTAACTGAATACTTTTTCACGACAAGAATTGTTTTACACATATTTTTAAAAGAATGCCATTTATAATGAAAATATATTTATTGGCATGAAACATAGGGTAAAGTCACCTTGAGTGGACCGCCTAAGCTTTTTTTCTAAAAAATTCTTTATGACAGCAAATTAATCGAAGGTTTCTATTCTAAGATTTAGTTTAGATCCCTAGATAAGTGTTAATGTATTAATGTATTAATGTATTTAATATTTCTGATATATTAAAACAAAATTTATGCTTATGTAGCTTCAGACCATGTTTGTGTCGCAATGTTTACAAGTGAAACCATTTTCAATAATTTTGGCACATATCACATCAAAATCACAAAAAAATTAATAAAGAACATAAAACAGTTTTAAACCAATTTATTTCCATAAAAATGTTAAACTGACATTAAAAATATAAAAAACAGGCAGTCCACTCATGGTTATAAACTGTGGTCCACTCATGGTGACATGCAAGTTTTTATAACAGACACAAAAATTTTTTTGAGTCATAATTATTACCTTATTAAACTAAGACAATCAATTTCAATGTCCAAAGTAGTAGGAAAAAAAATCTACCTGGGTAAGAATTCCTGAAGTGGGCAACGGATTTTCCAAGGTTTGCAATTTCTATAATAAACTTTATAAAAATAAAGTACTAATAGAGGGACAAACAGTCACCAAGTTTTAATTGAAAATATTCATTTGTTTATTTTTTATAAACAATTTAATTTTAATGTAACATTTTTTTAAAACATTTATATCTCAGAACTGGATTATCGGATTTTGATGAAAATTTTTGGACATAATTAATGAAGATTTCATCTTTTTAAGGAAAATTATTTCAATGTTGAAAAAAATTATTTATTGTCAAAAATAATTGTTAATAATAAACAAATGAATAATTAATTGTGTTCTGGACCTTTTTCTTAAAAATTTTTTTCAGAACCTTAAACTATATAAATCAAGGATTTAATAACTGAAAGAAAAAGTTGGTAGATCGAAATAGTTTATTAACTGTGAATTTTTTTGTAAGCGCGGTCGCGTTGTCCGTGCGACGCGGCCTGACGTGGAGCTCCTTAAGTTCATTGCACACTCACCACGAACACAGAGTATTCTTAAAAACTGAAATACAGAATAATTATCTAAAATTTAAGATTATCAGTAGAATTATTTTACCACATTATTGTTTATACTTGTGACAATAATATGTAAAAATAATTATTTTATTAAGGTATTTTTAAAAAATGTAATTTATTCTCAATTAAATAAATTTCACTTTGTTGGTGTTTAACTAGTCTTTTTGTTTCAGACTAAATTTGTAAGTAAATAAAAATGTTTTTGTTAACTAAGTAAAAAGTTCACAGTAACAAAATTTTCTTTAGATTAAAATTTTTGTTATGGATTTTTATTAAAACTGGTAAAATTTCGTCTAAAGCAGAGAATTCAAATTTCCTTGTGTTAGATTAATAAAACAAATTATACAATATTTCTCAAACAAAAAATTAAAATTGAAAACATTCCAAGTGTAAAATATTGTCTTCTGAGTAATAAACAGTTTTTTTTCTTCAAATTATCGTTGATGATATTAAAAAAATAAATCCAACATAAGCAAATTTAAAATCTTTGCTTTAGACGAAATTTTACTAGTTTCAATAAAATTCCATAACAGAAATTTAAATTTTTACTTTTAACTAAAACATTTTTTATTTATTTACAAATTTAGTCGAAAATTAAAACAAAAATACTAGTTAAACACCAACAAAGTAAAATTTATTTAATTGAAAAAAATACCTGAATGAAAAAATTATTTTCGCATATTATTGTCACTAGTATAAACAATAATGTGGTAAAATAATTCTACTAATTATCTTAAATTTTAGATACTTATTCTGTATTTCAGTTTTTAAGAATACTTGGTGTTCGTGGTGAGTGTGCAATGAACTTATGGAGCTCCACGTCAAGCCGCGACGCACGGAACAACGCGACCGCGCTCACAAAAAAATTCACAGTTAATAAACTATTTAGATCTACCAACTTTTTCTTTCAGTTATTTAATCCTTGATTTATATAGTTTAAGATTCTGAAAAAAAATTTTACGAAAAAGGTCCAGAACACAATTAATTATTCATTTGTTTATTATTAACAATTATTTTTGACAATAAATAATTTTTTTTCAACATTGAACTAATTTTCCTTAAAAAGATGAAATCTTCATTAATTATGTCCAAAAATTTTCATCAAAATCCGATAATCCAGTTCTGAGATATAAATGTTTTAAAAAAATATTACATTAAAATTAAATTGTTTATAAAAAATAAACAAATGAATATTTTCAAATAAAACTTTGTGACTGTTTGTCCCTCTATTAGTACTTTATTTTTATAAAGTTTATTATAGAAATTGCAAACCTTGGAAAATCCGTTGCCCACTTCAGGAATTCTTACCCACCTTTTAAAACTTAAATTTTACACTACTTTTACACTTCCGAATCACTTTACTCATTGTAAGAGCGACTTCTTTTTTGGTTTGTGTTCTTAAAAATGCGTTACATAAAACGATAACGTATATGATTATCGCAGAACATAAATTCTTACGGCTTCTAGGTGCACGGTGCGCCTTAACTAAAATTAAATAAAAAGGTCTTACACCTAGAAAATTAGTAGAGTTTCTGAATTTACAATGTTCACAAATGAGGAAAATCAAAAAACTAAAATAATCTGTGGAGAGATTTTGAAATAAATCCACTTTGAACATTTTTGCGCACGAAGTACGATATTTTGGAAAATATGGCATTGTTTATTTATATGAATAGAAAGGAAAAAAATTATATAATAATAATTTTTAAGTGGTAATTCTATTAAACTTTTATTATTTTAACATTTAAGTACTAATAAAATATAAAATTGTAACATAATTTAATTATAATTACATCAATTTAAACATGTGAAGCATTATATCTACAAACAGCGCTCAAAAAGTGTTTAGGATAATCCGGGTGATTCGCAGCAACCTTATTCATTTTCCAGGAAGACTTTAGGAAATCAAAATGTACGGACTCTATATGAAGATTTTTTATATGGGAGAGAAATAACTAAATTTTTTCTATTTTTTAAATAATGTTTATTTTTTATGGCAAAATTAAACATTTTCCATCAATTATTTTCTATAAACCCTCGTTTGGTTGTATTTCAACTTATTTGTTTTCATTTATTTAAATATTTATTTATATCAAATATACAATTATTTTTCATAATTAATTATTTTAATTTACTCTCTGAATCTGAATTAGTAGTTTTCTACTAATGAATTAGTGCGAATTCGTTGACCAATTGAATTACTAACTGTTTTTACTAATTTATAGTAGTTTTTTTAACTAATTATTAGTAGAAAATTTACTAATTCGAAATAGTAAAAAATACGTTCTACTAATTAAATTAGTAATTTTCTACTAGCAATTAGTAAAAAACTACTAAAAATTGGAAAAAACAGTTACTTATTTAATTGGTAAACGAATTCGCACTATTTCATTAGTAGAAAACTACACATTCAGATTTAGAGAGTAATTTAAAATAATTAATTATGAAAAATAATTCCATATTTGATATAAATAAATATTTAAATAAATAAAAACAAATAAGTTGAAATACAACCGAACGAGGGTTTATAGAAATTAATTATTTGAAAATGATTAATTTTGCCATAAAAAATAAACATTATTTAAAAAATAGAAAATTTAGTTATTTTTCTTCCATATAAAAAAACACCCGGATTTTTCTAAACACCTTTTCAGCGCTGTTTGTAGATATAATGCTTCACATGTTTAAATTGATGTAATTATAATTAAATTATGTTACAATTTTATATTTTATTAGTACTAAAGTGTTAAAATAATAAAAGTTTAATAGAATTACCACTTAAAAATTATGATTATATAATTTTTTCCTTTCTATTCATATAAATAAACAATGCCATATTTTCTAAAATAACGTTCTTCGTGCGCAAAAATGTTCAAAGTGGATTTATTTGAAAATCTCTCCACAGATTATTTTAGTTTTTTGATTTTTCTTATCTATGAACATTTGTCTGGTTCTTAATTTCTCTTCGTCTTCAACACACATTTGAGCAGATTCATCTGATTTTATTTTACAAATTCTACAAAAGTAGTTCCCCCTAAAAGATTCAATGAAACCTAAAATCTGATTTAAGCCCAAATTGTCACCCAAGATCAATACTAGCTGAAATTTAATCCTTAACAAAACATTATTTACGGTTATTAAGATACCTTCTTCATTTAAAAAATTTAATTCTGCAATTCGCTTTTTAAAACAATTTTCATTGCCACAAGCGGTTTTATCAGATGAATGTAAAAGTGTTAAAAAGAGAATACTGTGCAATTTTGAGCTTAAACGTGGAGGAAGACATGCAATGGAGGCATAAACAGCTGCAAATTTATTTGCGCCTTTATGACTACCAACACAGGTCTCCTCAGAGGTGGGCAGGTTATTCTAAAATGTAACGCTACAAACTTGGTGGGGAGTTGTTCCAAACGACTTCCAGATTCCAAATTTTCATACCGATAAATCGTACCTGATCCTCTTTTCGAATTATCTCTTATACAGATAGTCGGAAACTTGAAAAATTTATTATCTTAATCTGAAAGCTTTGATTCAGAAGACTGCTGAATTTTCGTTACTAAAAATGTTTTAGACAAAGATTTTATAGATAATTATGCTTCCGAATTGTCTCTTCTTCAAGAAACTTTTTGATTTTTTGAATTTGGACACGTCTGTCACATGCTAAAGTGCTACATATATGAATATATATATATACTACCGGTCAAAATTGAGAGACCACCCATTTTCAGGCGAATGAAAAACGTTTTAAAACATAAAATTTATTGAAACTAAAATTATTTTCTTTTTATTTTTTGAAAGATGATAAAATTTTGAAAAGAACAAGATATTTTAGAAGTCGTTTGGCCAATAATTTATTTAGATATTTTTAAAAAATCGTCATTTTCAATGTTTTACAGAAATTTGAATAACTTCTAAAATAATGAACGCTTTTTAATGATCTTAGGCTTATTTTAAAGGTCATTTGCTACACTACAAGAATTACTTATATGCATTAACGTATAATTTTTTTCTTAGAAAATGCAGGCCATCAAACTTGGACCAAAAAATTTGAAACAATCTTATTAACAGAAAAATAATTTTTAAAATTCAAACGTATTTTTTTCATTAAATTTTCTTGAAAACTCTATACCATATGATGTTTTATATATTTTCTAGAATAGTTTTTAGTACAGAAAAATTGTACCAAATTTTTAAAATTTTTTTGGTCTAAGTTTGAAGGTCTGCATTTTCTAAGAAAAAAATTATACGTTAATGCCTATAAATAATTCTTATAGTGTAGCAAATGACCTTTAAAATAAGCCTAGGATCGTCAAAAAGCTTCTATTATTTTAGAAGTTATTCAAATTTTTGTGAAACATTGAAAATGAGGATTTTTTAAAAATATCTAAATAAATTATTGGCAAAATGACTTCTAAAAGATCTTGTTCTTTTCAAAATTTTATCATTTTTCAAAAAATAAAAAGAAAATAATTTTAGTTTTAATACATTTTGTGTTTTAAAACGTTTTTCAATCGCCTGAAAATGGGTGGTCTCTCAATTTTGACCGGTAGTGTATAATTTCAGAAGCCTGCAAAAAAATAAAAATTTCCGTTGTCTGAGATCAAGAAGTCATTTACCGTAGCTTTTGGTGCGCTAAATCCGAATTAACATTTAACAAAAACCTCCCATCACGTCAGGATTTTGAGAAAATTGGGCGTAAAGTACTCAAAAATCATTTCTTAGTAGTTTTTGAAAATTTATACTGGGTAAATCCGACGTGCTAGAGACTTGTCATATGAGTTAAATTAAAGTTTGAACCCTATACTTTACGAAAATATAGCGATATTGCCAACAACAAACTAAATTAACTGTCAAAATTGATTTTTCAACAGTTGTCCTGCATACAAATTGACCTAAATACAACTATTTTAAAAAATGATTGGATTCCCTAAGAATTTGTTACATGGGGGTTTTCGGGATCGCTGATTAGGAATTTGTCCACAGATTTTTTTATTTTTACATCATATTCGCAATCAGCGACCCCGAAACCCCTGAGTAACAAATTTTAAACCAATCTATTCATTTTTTAAAACAGTTGTATTTACAAAAACTAAAAAGTGATTTTTGGGATTTATAGGGGAGAGTGGGGCAAGACGGGGTACCGGCCCTATTTAACAAACGAATTAACCAATCGCGATTATATTTTACATAATACTGCACCAAGACGATAGTTTCTTGTTTACAAAACCTAAAAGCCATGAGAACAAATCTTTTATCTGTTTTACTAAAAAAACTGTTTTCGACAATTTTCTTGTGAATTTTTCACTTTTTTTAGGAGGTGTTTATTATTTAATAATAACAGTTAATGAACTATGTAACATTTTTTACAACTGGCAAGGGTTACAGAAGAAGGGAAGCATATGTTTTTTTCTTTGTTGAATCGTAAATTGTAGTAATTAATCATTTTATTAAATTTCGTAGGTGCGGGCAAGACTGGGTAGGGAAGAGTGGGGCAAGGCGGGGTACACAAATCAAGCAAAAGAAAAGAGAAATAAGGGAAGTTAAGAAAACTACTTAAATCAAGACTGAATAAAATAAGAGTGACGAAAAAGAAAAAAGCTTGTCAGGTTAAATCAATAATTAGCGATGGTAAAGTGGAAAATACACCTTGTCTCTATAAATTGTAATGGTTATTATTTAGACTCAAATAAAAGCTGGGCTGCTTGTTCTGTCTGCGGCCAATGGGCTGTGTGCCGTTGTGCTGGTGCCAATGACGAAGATGAAGATGCAACCTTTACTTGTAAAATTTGTCGACAGAAATAGATTGCTTTTTTAGTACCGCGCCGGTGGGGCAAGGTGGGGTGATTTGCAATTTTTTCCATATTATTAATTTTATGATTTTTTAAGAAACAGATGGCCTTTGTGCGCCTTTATTACCCCCACTTTTCTCAAAATCATGAACATAATTATCTATAAAATCTTTGTCTAAAAAATTTTTAATAACGAAAAATCAGCAGTCTTCTGAATCAAAGCTTCCACATTAAGATAATACATTTTCAAGTTTCCGACTATCTGTAAAAGAGATAATTCGAAAAGAGGATCCGGTACGATTTATCGGTTTGAAAATTTGGAATCTGGAAGTCATTTGAAACAACTCCCCACCAAGTTTGTAGCGTTACATTTTAGAATAACCTGCCCACCTCTGAGGAGACCTGTGCCAAATGAATTTCCGATTTCCAAATCATCGAAAAAGATGTACAAGAGAAAAAACTATGCTGTCTTTAAATTGTCCAGAATATTTATTTTTCCAAAAATCTCCCTGAATTATATTTGTCAGAATAATAGACTCATCGCCTAATGTTTTTACGTACTCCATTATTTCAGTAAATATTCGAGGGATTTCTAAAAATGATTTCAAGCTTTCACGTAATGGAATATATACTCCAGTTAAATTCTCTGGTACTAGAACGATATCATTATCTACAATTTCTTCTCTTAAAGTAGTACCAATTGTAAATTCTTGGAAGTCAATGTAACCATTGTTTCTCAAAAGCTGAAACTGTTTCGTTTCAGTATCCACATTATTAAATACTGAACTATATCGATCAAAACAGCGATTCAATTCTACCAATGTAGCTTTTGAAATATTTTCATTTTTTAATACAGTTAAGAGATCGTTTTTCAATGAAGGCAAAAAAGTTAAAATTAAAAACTCTTGTATGAACAAAATAACATCATTTACTACCTTTCGCAAGAAATTTGGATCGCCGTAAAGCATTAAAACGAACGTTAAAATTTGACTTATCATGTAAATTAAATCCATTTTAATTTCGAAATAAAATTACAATTTTAAAAACAATTAAATTTCAATTTTGTTTAAATCGGTTAGTAATTTGGTGACGAACGCACTAGTTTTTTTAAATTTAATTCATAAACTGCCTTATCAATGAAGGACCACATGAAATCGCAAACGCTGTAAGACTTTTGTAGCAGCTTTCCACAGCCTTTAATGGATCGTCGAACGAATACCTCTGTTTGTTTATAATTAATTGCACTTGCACATTTTTCAGATCGTTCAAAAAAATTACGTACAGATAAGTTTCTTGCCCTAATTTTTTTACCCAAGCCTCAAATTCGGTTGTGTCTTCGATCAGACGTTCACAATTCTGGAAATAGAAGGTAGTTTAAAAAATAATAGTTGGATAATGAGTATTATATCACAGTTAAGCATAATAATATTATTCTACTGCAATAAAAGGTTAAAGTTATTGTACTTCACCTGTATTTGCAGAATAAAGCTTTTGGAAATTTCCGGCTTAGTTAAAGGTCTCGATACAGCGTCTTCTTTTACCTTTTTTGAGGCTTTGATGATCAAAGGCAATAGCAAAAGTGCTATTAAATCATCATGCGTAACTGAAAAATGTTTTTAACATTTAATTATTTTAAACTATTATTTTTTAACTATGCCACTAATTAGTAAACATTTTTATTGATTGAAATTTAGAGAGTAACAGAAGATAAATAAGTATAAACTACAAAGCCAACCTGCAGTAATTTAATTTTTGTGATCTTCAAAGAATTTTTTTACATCAGCTGCTTTCGATTTTTTTAAATGCACAAGAATTTTTTTGGCTAATGCAGGCCACCTTGTTCGAAATAATACTTTGTAATTTAATGACTCCTCAGTCGATTCTAGTGCCGCCTCCAAATTAAGCTTCAGGAAATCTTGTTTTAGCTGTAATATAAGTGTCGAATTATTTAAATTATCAAATATGTTTTCTTACGAATAATACCCAAATATAAATTGTAGCATTGAAAAATAAGTCTAACCAACGTCAGTCCAAGCGGAAAATTTAGGCATGCGAAGCTTCAAAAATAAGTCGCTTAATCACAAATTCTCGCATTGTTTTCTTTTTGAAGAAGTACCTTATGGCGGTGTTTAAAATAGTCATCCCATTGTTTTGAGACTTCTGTTACAGAACTCTCATCTTGACTTAAAATTGTTAGTACTTCAAAATTACTGACATCTATGCATAAAATTGTTTTCATGTTATTTTATAATATGTTTCTGAAAAATTATAGAAAAATCTATCGCTTACTTTCTACACTATTTGTATCTGCGCAACGATTGCTTTTTAGCCTTAATAATCCACCGTCACGAAATTTTTTTTCGTATTTTTCTGTAATAATTATAAAAAGATCCTCTCGCTCTTGTTGCCTCTTTATTTTGATTTTCTTCATTCGTAATATAAAAAAGATCAGGGTCTTCTGTGGAAAATAACTCTGTCGCTTGGTCTCTAAGTTTCGCGAATGTTTTTGGTTGTATTCTAGTAAAAATAAAATCTTTGAAGAAATATTTTTTTAAATGAAGATGTCAACTAAACTTACTTATAATTAAGTGGATCCTCGTTCAGTTCGTTTAAAATTATTAAATTTTTAAGACGTGGGTAATCAAGAACTTTGGTGTTCTTGTATTTGCCTAATACGAGCTTTCCTTCCAAGGTAGAATTTAAAAAATGATATAAATCGTTTTCTACGAATAGAAATTCATCTGCAAGAATATAAAAAATTTTATATTTAGTTTAAAAAAACAATTTGTTTGACCGACGAAACTATAAGAAACGTTTTTAAATAAATATTCTAAAAAATTTAAAAATTATGAAATGTTGAAAGAGTCGCATATTGTATTTTTCATTAATATCTTTTTTACCCTGTGCGTTTTCCTGAATGTTGGAATGCAAATTACCGACAATACCATTTACAGAATTTTCTGCAAAAGAAACTTCTTCATTTTCAACCACGAAATTCATATTTTTGCCGAAAATTGTTTTTCTCGACTTGCTTGAAATGTTAGTGAGAAATTAGTTATTAAACAACCAGCTACAACATAAACGTTACCAAAATGACTGAATAATAAGCAAATGTAATGCAGATGAAACAAGAATTTTCAACATATTAATCACACATTAAATAAATTTAAGTAACAGTTAAAAAACTACACACGCTTAAAACAAATTATATACCTCAATATTTAGTTCGAAGTTTTTCTAATTCCACTTAATTGTATAAATAAAAACATCAAAACATTTACTAACACACAGCAATCAAGTTCTAACCTAACTTGTAACATAAAAGTGACAATACGTGTTAATCGACATGCTTAAGTAATAATTTTAATTTATATATTAACACAGAATATTATTAAAATGCAACTTTCTAAATGAAAAGTAGTAATAATGCAAGAAATGACAAAATATTTATGAGAATGTACGTTTATTCAACCGAATTACTTATAGGTTAAACTGCATCACTTGAAAGATATATCAATAAAAGATAATTTCTAAGAATAATCAAATTTAATGAAATATGATACAATCAACCAATAACATACTTACATTTTAAAACGACAATTGATGTTGATTTAATTAATTTATTGATAACACTCGCGATTAAAACAAAAATAAAAACTCACGGCATAAGCGACGTGTTGGGCATTACACTCAATAGCACTTATGACGCAATGAAACGTGGTAACAGACGCGCTAGAAAAGGGCCAACAGACGTAATTCAAATTTGCACCGCATTAGTGCGCTAGAAAAACATCTAATGTACATAAATGCACAGCAGCGGTGCTTTTTTTGGTGCTAAGAGCTGTGCCAGCATTTTGGACTACCGGTGCTCAACAAAGACGTCTGCTGTGCAGAATTTTTTTCCGTGTAGGTCTAATTAAATTCCCGGCTAGTTCCTGATTTTCCCGGTTAGTAAACACCCTGGACTCTTTTTAAATAATAAAATCATATATGTTTTCAAATTGTAGAAGCGCTACCTACCTTCGTCTGCTACCTAAAAATTCAGTGTCTATAGAAGGCAAACGACATGTAAAGACAGCACCGGTAAAACTTGTTTGAGCACAATCAGATAATCACCGCAATCACGTCGATGGAGCTTTTGCAACTGCGTCAATTCGATATTTAGAAAGCCTAGCATCATTTCTAGGTCCGAAACAAGTGCTTTTTATCTCACAAGATAATAAAGCTCGAATACCTTTAGGTATTACTTCTGCTCATAAACAAGCACCTATTCTGATACACATGGAGTATCGTGTAAGCCTTCCCGATCACGATTGGGTAGTGGCTGAACGCCACAAGCTCATTCCTTCCGTATACGCTGGAATTACAATTACTCCTGGGGATGAAGGTGATCCAGATGCAGTCTCTTATTCTGGACCAACATTCATTTCAATTCGTAGTGGCAAGTATAGAAGTTCTACAGCAAATACTCATTCGGAAGACTTGGAAACTCTTTTGGAATTGGACAATTTTCAAGATCTAGCAAAAACAAATCTGGGAACGGTTAAGCCTGTTTTGATTTTGACGGTTGATGGTGGACCGAATGAGAATCCTAGGTATCTTAAAGTGATTAGCTTTGCTATAAAACATTTTCAAGATTATAATTTGGATGCTCTGTTCATTGCCTGTAACGCGCCAGGTAAAATTAAATACATATATTTATAGTTTTAAATCAAATAATGAAATCAAGTAAAAATAAAATTTAATTAACTGTATGTTTTATTCATTTGAGTTAATTTAATAAAAATTATCATTTATTTAATTGGAAATACAGAAAGAAGCGCTTATAATAGGGTTAAGCGTCGTATGGATCCTCTCAGTAAACAATTAGCTGGTCTAATTTTACCGCATGAACATTTTGGTTCTCACTTAGACTCCAATGGAAAGACTATTGACGAAGACTTAGAAGAAGAAAACTTTAAATATGCTGGAGAAATTCTGGGGAAAATTTAGAGCAATATTTAAATTGATGAATATCCAGTGGACTACAGTTGTCCATCGGTTCAGTCGCAACTTCCCAGATAACAAAAGTGAGCGCATATGACAGCAAATCGCTACTCACGGCATGCACTTGGTGAGGGCAAATGACCACCCATAAGTGTCATCCATGTGGTCTCATATTTTTGGCACAATGTGCGAGTCGCACGAATGAAGGCAAAATGCAAGCATTATGCGATCATTTAGTGATATTAATTGCTTGCATGCCACACACGTGATCGCACAATGACCGCAAAACTCCCTCATTTTGTGACTTGCATGGCGTGATTGCTAAATGAGTGCAAGCTGCAATGCATGGTGTGACTCGCATAGGTGTAAGGATAATCTGCGACGCACGTTTGTTATCTGGGATTATTGAACGCATTTTTAAAAAGTGCGGTTTATAATTTGTTTCAAAAAAGGCAAGTGTTGCGCATTGTAAACAGGTACATAAAATAAATTTGGAATATACCGTACGAAATATTCGACCGCAAAGAATCGCAGCGAAAAGAGCAAACGAACTTTTATGCATTTTGAAAAATCATGAGACTGACACTGAAAATGCAGAGTGGCTATTAGAAGAAGATGTTCTACCTGCATCAAATTCTCCAGCTCAAAATATTATTAATAAAAACGCCCTCCCAATAATAGAAAATTTAGAGGAATGGGTTGAAAACCCTTGGGAGTTAGATCGCAATACATAATTTTATTTTAACTTTGTTCTTTAAAATGTTTGTGATGATAACAACGATCAGTATTAGAGAAAATCAAAAATTATATTATGATAAATAATCCTATAAGATCGATCGTAATTCATAATTTTATGTTAACTTTGTTTTTTAAAATGTTTGAGATAAGATGACAACAAACAGTATTTGAGAAAAACAAAAATGAAAAATATATTTTGATAACTAAAGCCTTATAACTAATTTGTCTACTTTTTAATTAATTACAATTAAGTTTTCTGAAAAATGGGGGGGCTACAAAAATCTTACGAATGCTTATTTGGGGGAGGGGGATCAAAAACCTTAAAAATATGCTTACGTAATACTTGAATGGCCCCTTAATGATTCAGCAGAATTGGAGGATTGTTCAGTAATAAAAGTTGATTGGAGAACCTTGCTACTTTCACTGTCTGTGCTAATTAATGATTCCACAGAATTGTTTACGCAACTCTCACCAACAAATTTAAGTGTTTCAGTCGCACCACTGCGAGGTAAACTTGTATTATCCAAATTAGGCTTTGCTTTTTTAAGTTAAATCATCATCTAATCGTGTTGGATAATCAAGTACTGTTTGCAAAGGCGTGCTTAACATATCAAAAATGTTAGTATATCTTTCATCACTAATGACAAACTCTTTGACTCTTTATTTAATAGTTGTTTTTCAACAGGAGTTGAATGAATAACATTACTTTCGTCAAAGCAAATGTTATCAAGGGAATCATCAACAATCCAACTATCACTAGTATGTTTTCTATTTTCAGAAATGGTATTATTTGACTGAGTTTCAATTTTGTAATATAATCAATCAGTATTACACATCTTCGCCATGGTAATAGAAACATCTGGTAGCGGTAAAGTCGAAACACCTGAGTCATTCATAGAAGAACTCGAAGGCTCTTTGTTTTTTGACATTAAATAATTGTCTGATAACATTTCCAGCACAACATACGCCTTTTTTAATAGTATTAAATTTAAATAATCATTAGAATTATTAGTGTGTCCTGGAATATCACAGATATCGCCAGCCTCTGCATTAACTTCAATTATTTTGTCTAAAAGAATACGCGGTTTCAAAATATGCAACAATGAATCGATTGTAGGACAAAAGTTCCAATTTAAAAGTTCCAAACCAGAAGTTCCAATATGAAAAAGTTCCAATATATAAAATGTCCAATTTAAAAAAGTTCCAAAGTGGAAAAGTTCCAAAATAATAATTTCCAATATGAATAATTTCCAAATTTGAAAATATCAAAGTACACAAGTACAAAAGTAAGCTTTCTATCTGCATTAATTTTTTCACAATTTCACTCCAAAGTTAGAAGCTTTGGCAAAAAAAGTACAAAAGAAATCAAATCTAAAGAACTTTTTTAAAAATTAA
Source organism: Leptopilina syphax (assembly GCA_032872505.1). NCBI lineage: Eukaryota > Metazoa > Arthropoda > Insecta > Hymenoptera > Figitidae > Leptopilina > Leptopilina syphax. Next base: position 56,055,446 of record CM065468.1, on the reverse strand, counting down.
TCAAATTCGTTTGACACTCGTTACTTTGGAGTCGTTTTTCTCGAAATCTTTCTTTTGAACCGTAGGTCTCTTTTAACTTTCCCTGGCACATAATATTTAAAAATAAATATTAAAATTTAATATATATAAATAAATAATGCAAATCATAAAAAGATATTAAAAAATCGAAAATGACACAAGAAACAGAAGAAAATTAACAATTAAAAGGTTAAATTAAAAAAAAAATTAAAAGGTTATATTATAGCTACATGTAAACAAAATATTAGAATGCAGTGAATACAACAAAAAAAGTTTGTAAACTCGTAGTTTGAATTTTACAAAAAATGTTGGACATTTTGATATTTGGAAATAAAAATAATTGGGACTTTTGGCTTTTGGAAGAAAGAATTATTGGAACTTTTGGACTTTGAAACAAAGAATTATTGGAACTTTTTTTCTCTGGAACATTTTTTTTTAACTTTTGTCCTCCAACCCAATGAAACTCATGTTTGAGCTTTTCTTTTCCTTTCAGGTTTTAACCAATGGAGACTTTTAAGTACACTTTTTCTTGCTTCTCCATAATTCCAAACCAATTCAGTGTTGGGATATATATTTTACTTTGCTTTGAAAAATACTCGAGGAACTCCATTGATTATTTTCTTAACCGGTTGTAAATTAGGATTGCTGGAATGATTCATCAGTCGGGCTTTATACACAGATTATTTTATCGCATCTATACAAGCTTTCTTTCCATTAAATGTAATATACAGGATATAAGAACCCAACTTTTTATTTTCATAGAGAATTTCACGTTTTTTAATTTCACTGTTATCCGTAATCAATTCTCCAATGTATTCAAATACGATATTATCTTTTTCAATAGATTTTGTAGTAAATAATGATCGACCTTTTCCTTCTAAGTAGCGAACTACAAAAATATTTTCATGGATGTCTATGCTAGATGCAGACATATTGAATTTTAATTTTAACTTCACAATCGTGAATAAGCCCAGTATGTATTAACTACAAATTTAAAAAACTGAAAGCAAATATTTCTCCTTTCATGGCTCCTAAAATTTTAGACTCTTCCAAATAATCAAACAATTTATTCGGTCAACTATTTCGGTAAACTCATTTTTATGCAATACGATGTACACCAATTATCAAAATTTACGTATTTCACTGATTTTTGTGAAACTATACAAGTTTTTTTTTAAAATCATAAAATATTTAAAAATATATTTGATATTTATTAAAGAATATTCTTACTGCGACTTACAGCGTGTCACATCATTGGAAAACAAAGTCACGAAATTAGTAAAAAATTATTAACTCTATCTAAAATTTGTTAAAATTCAATCATTTTTTTGTAAAGATTAAAACCGTTCAAAAAAATCTACATAGCTTAAACAAAAAAGATTGCACCTATGTCTTATACCCTATAATGTAAGCTGTATTTTAAGCGCAAGCTCTTGACGATGCGATAAAAATTACGCCGGAGAAATAATTTTTATGTTATATTTCTCATTTTCGCCCTTTGTGCGGCGGTTAATTTTATATTCAAAATCGACTATTTTTTTAACGGAGGAAAGGTTTATTGAAAAGTAGTTGAACTGTAGTGCTTAATGATTACTATTATGCCACAAATCGTTACCCGGTTTTAAAAAATATTGTTTGCAAAAAATAAGCATTCAAGTGCTAAATTCTCAGTTTCCTGGCATGTCCCAATGTGAAAATGAAAGTTAATAAATTATATAAATATTATTTTTAAGCGATTAAATACAAATTCACACTTGGATTATAATTTCAAATAGTTGTACTTTACAAAGATTAAAATAATTGTTACATTACTTGATATTTCATTTAAAAAATATTATCTTGAATTTTGTCCATCGAATTAATTCTCAGTTTTCTGTCATCATAAAAAACGTTAAAATTTTTAAGAATATTCATTACAATTAATTCAAAATTTTTCACAAAGCTTAGTAAAGGTTAACTAAATATTATATCACTTGCATTTTACTTAACTTGCAGTTCAATTAACTAAAATTTTGTACTTTGTGATCGAAATGGGCATTTAGTCAGACAAATTCTCAGTTTCCTGGCACGCATTAAAAAAAATATTTTATGTTTTTAAACTTTTGTTGTTCTAGGTGTCGTAGAACCTTATTCCCTGTTGACCAGTATTCCAAATTTTGTTATTAAGCTGTGTTTTTCAATTTTTTTAGACGAGAAATGACCAAATTCTCAGTTTCCTGGCACTTTCTGACAGAATACACATGGGCTTAAGATGTAAAATTTACAATTTTTATTTTTTTGACTGGACACTTTTAGGTTACTTTGATAATACTTTTAACTTGAATTTAACCTACTTCTTAAAACCTTAACGTAAAAAAATATTGTTCCAAAATTTCCTTTATTTTCGTCCTTCGTTTGTAGAACTACCTATATTTATATGAACTTAAAAAAGAGTATTTTCAAAATATAAGTTAATTTTTGTTGCCATTTATTTATAGTTAAAATCAAATAAATTTATATTTAATGAGAAAAGATAAACCGGGAAAAATTTGGACAAAACCGGAAATTTTGTTAAACAAAAATAGACACCGTGTTTAACTTTTGTATTTACATTGCTCAAAACATCTCTAAAATTTAAATCTAGAATTAAAAGAACAAAACTTTTTAACATCAAAGTTTGTACCCAGTAGCATAATGCTTGTATCGTATTGGCGATTCAAACTGCTTAACTAGCGCATCTGGTGGCCGACTTGGAACTACCGCTGGTGTGACTCTGAATATATCGCATATATTACTCTAACGTACTCCACGTGTTTACATTTGTTTTGACAGTCCACTTTAATTTCCATTTATTTATTTTGTTCGCTTGAATTGTTTTTTAAACATTTTTAATGTAATTACACAAGTGTGCATAACAATTTATAATTATGGATGAGCATAAAAATATGAGCGCTCAGAAGAAAAAAAAGAGAACGACACAATTGCTACGTTCCCCAGTGTTCAACATTAAAAAATAGTGAAAACCATCTGCACAGGATACCGTTTGACATTTCAAGACGCAAGCAATGGAGTGCAGCTATAAAAATGGAGAAAAAAGTAAATATTGTTTATATGAGAGTTTGCAGCAATCATTTCAAACCTGAGGATTATATTGATACCGGTCACGGTGTGGATGACACGGTCAAAGGGTGCGAAACAAGAAAAACAGATTCTACTTGGGTAGAAAGAAAGTAGTTATGCTAAAAAAGGATAGTTACCATGTAACAACGCAGAAAAGGGACTCTTCTGTATAGTACCGGCGATCGGGCACGTCTCGAGGACCGGTCGTACGTTGTTGCGTCAACGCAGAAGAGGGACTCTTCCGTAAGTTACGAGCAACGCAGAGACTCCTCAAGCGAATTTTACCCTTAGCGACTGCGCGGTCTACTAGTTTGTTTTTTATTTGGGGGTAGTGTGTAAAGGAAAGAGGAATAGGGAAAAGAAGGGAGTAATGGTCAAAAATAACTACACTTTAAGTTAAAATAAATAAGAAAAATATATTCTGAAACCCCCTGATTTCTCGTACTATATTTGGCAATGCTTTGGCGTCAAACGAATTGTGGTCTAAGTGAGCCGTTACATAGGCGACCCTGGAATTAGATAGATGATATCGGGGTCGAAGTCATTACAAAGAGCTCAGAGCGATTTCCGAGGTAATGGACAATCGGCCGAAAAAAATTCCACCTAAGTTATTCGCAGACCCTGACCAGGAACTCGAAGGGTGAGTCGTCGAGATGGAAGAAGCGCCAGCAGAAGCACACGGGCGGGCGTATACTAGTCTTGGGCCGGTTGCTGGCGGAGTCAGGCTAGATCGAAGGCAGTTTGTCGGGTCGGTGGTACACAGGTACGTTCGACGGGCTTACGTTTCTTAGGCGTGAGCACCAACGTTGGTGATGGAGCAACGTAGCCAGCTCTCTCTAGTTCTTGGAACAGATCCTCCATGGAATTAGTCCAAAGTCTACGCAAGAGATGGCACGGCGTTGGCAAGTAATTGTCTCCTTATTGAGGACTAGACTCGACAGGAAGGGGTTCGTATAGAGGAAAAAGGTTGACCTGGTTCGAGAGTCTGGACTCTCGCTTTGCCAGTTGTTAGGCCTTTTTCTCCTGTTACGAGCTAGCCCACGAAGCCTTTTCTTTTCCTGCTGGGCCCTACTTATACAGCGCGGAGTTCGACCTTTAGACATCTACGACAAACATAATAGATATTAGTAATTTTAGATTCTTGGGGGGCTAAAAATGTGCTCGGCGGCTCGGAAGAGAGGCTCTTTCGTACCGTAACGAACGACGGAACGGGTGTTAGGCGGTCTCCCGTAGTACGGAATCGCGGAAGAGAGACTCTTCCGTTAATTCGGCGGACCGCGGGGAGACGACTCGATCTGTAGCGCACACGCAGTGGCGACTATTTTCAGAAGAGTGACTTTTCCGTATAGCGCGTCTCTACGGATACGTACCGTACGAGTATCACTGCGTCGTTCAACCTTGCAGAAGAGAGACTCATCCGTACAGTTAGACGACAAGGCGAGACACCTATCAGCGCCTTTTCGGATTACGATGTTCGGAAGAGGGACTCTTCCGTATCGGTTATACCGGAGAAGGGGTAAAGCAGTACTTACTGTGAATGCAGCAATACCCAAAAAACGTCGAGTGAGGAACACTTTAGGCTCGGCAAAAGCGATAAAAAAGACTCTGGTGAATTGAGTTGCAAAGAACTTTATTCGTTAGAGGAGAGGATCAACATCAAGTGCAAGTAAGTGATCGCCTGACTGGGTGGTCTCGCAGCCCCGCCTTTTATAGGAGTAATGACATGCCTTTTATAAGCATGTCGGATGCGAGAGAACTCAATCTTACATGCCGCAAATTACTAACAGTAATTTGCGACAGCCATTCCTCGCGCAAGGTACGTATAGGGTTAGCTGCTATATGCGTTTACACTACCGTCAACGAATATCAGGAAGTCAAGAGACAAAAATGAGAAAATTTGATAATTTTTTTTATTTCTTTCTCATTCTACAAATTAAAAAAAAGTTAACGAAATGACTTCAAAGATAGCTTATTTTACGTAAAATTTTATCAGCTTTCTAACCGTATTTAAGTTTTTTGTATCTCCTTTTATTTCCGAGATATGATTGAATAAGTAATAGCATGTTTTTTCATAGAGTCGAATGAAATCGTCCTGATATTCATGAACGGTACTGTATGTCCAGACGTATATATTGTATATGTATAATGTAACCTTAACTTTTCATAAACAAAAGGAAATCTAAATTAAATTGATTAAATAAACAAATAATAAGGCTAATTGTTGACAAATGTCAATATATTCGCTGGAGAATGAATAATTACCGACATACTCGGCCACCAGGCTAAATATCAGTTAAAAATCCATCTCAAGCAAACCCAAAATATTATTAATTATATATAAATCAAATTGAGATCAAAAAAAAGAAAAAGGGAAAACTCAAGAATTAAAGATCTTCCGGCATTGCTGACTAGCTTTTGTTAGGTTAACAAAAAATAAATAAGATTCTCTATTCAATCAAAATTACAAAATTAGTGAATTTTTGAGGTTAAATTAAACGTCGAATTGACTATCAAAAATGACAATTGACAAAATTACAATATTGACCAGAATAAATAAAAAAAATCAAAAGTTAAATGTTGTTAGTTAATTTCTTTTATACTTATTCCAAAAGGAATAAGGATTCTTTTAATTCGAGATATATGGAAATTGGATAGGGAAGAACAAAATTACATAATTTTGACAAACATATAATCACAATAAAACATGAATGATATCTCAAAATTCAGAATTAAATTTAGATAAATTCAGTGCTAAAATCAAGAAAGTCAAAAAGGAATCTTTAATTGTGATATCAATCGCAAAATAATAATTAAATTTTACCAGAAAATATATCTAAGAAAATTGGTCGAAATCAAAAGATCCTCAATCGAACAATAGAGTTGAACAAACCTCCCGGGTCCCGACAAATTTCTCCTTTTTAGCAACAAATCGATGATTTTTAAATAGTTTTTTTTTAAATATCCCTTCAGGTTTTAATTAAGAACTCGACAATATACGTCTTGTTTCAATGATTTCACAGAAAAGAATCAAGAAAATTAGCGTTGTTTATTCATCTCCCAGGAAACTCGTTGCCAACTTAAAAAGATGAAAATCGCAAAGTTACACTAGATTCAAAACAAAAAAAAAAAAAAAAAAATTATAAAAAAAAAAATAATTCCATGTTGAGTTTCATGTTAAGAAAAAAAAATTATTTATTTTTTTTTTATTTTTTTTTTTGTGTCTTTTTGATACTTTCTCGATTCGCGTGACATATATCTAATTTCTGATTGGTCGTAAATTAGTCCAGGAATCTTCTTTATATTTCTTTATGCTGATTGGCCAGACAAAAAGGAGGGTAATTCAAATGTTGACAACATTGATTCTTCACAATAAATAACAAATCCTTGAATAAAAATCGGTTTCTTGAGTTATTCTTCAATAATAATAAATTAATTCGATAGAAATTAATTTCACGCCAGATGGTAAATTATCAAGTCCTCTTCCATACAATTGAACGTGGTGAATATTAAAAGTTGCAATTCCAAAAAGACTAAGTGCCACTTACACGAATAGGACGGCTGAATACCTTTTCAATCACAAACTGACATTAATACAGGAACGCGGCAAATTATAGGGCCCATTTTTCATAAAGCAATAAGAGTTTCGAACAAAGTTCTCTTGTTTGATAAAGCCTTCCAAGAATCAGGAAATCTTGAGTATTTCACTAGGAAACGAAGTCAGTTAATAATTTTCAATCCAGTAAAAACAGTAAAATTACGTGGCATCCCAAAATAGTCCAAATTCATAGGGAACGTCAGGAAAATAAATCCACAAAAATAGAAGAATCCAAAGTAAGGGTTAGGTCGAACAGCAAAATTCAATTTCCGTTAGTAATAAAATCGAAAGACTTCAAATTTAAATATTAATCTTTAAGGAATTCAGAAATCTTCATAATGTTGACTCGCAAAAATTTTACATGAAATAGAAAAAGGATCACAAAAGTTAATTCTTAAATTAATTATTCTAAATTATTTCCATATCTCGAATTGTTGTATAATCATTGAATAATAATAGCAATGATAACCTTTAATATTCAATTAAGGGATTTTTAAATTACTCAGATTTTTAGAGATTTTGTGAATTGTAAAATTGTAAAATTTTACAACGTCACAACTCTCCCCTTCTTAAATAGACCAAGGGTCTCAAAAGTATTAAATTAAAAAGGAATTTATTAATCAGATTATTATTTTAAAGCAAATTAAGAATTAAAATAAGATAATTTGAATTATTTTTAACAAATACAATGTGATAAAATTTAGAAAAATTTACTTTATAAAAAATTCAAAAATTTGTAATGAAATCTTTTTAATAAAAACAATTAGCAACAAGAATTTAGACAAATAAAATTAACTGATCTAAAGAATTAAATTTTTTTTATATTATAATAAAATCAAATTAAAATTCTACTAGACATTACAAAGAAAACTCCAAAAACTTCAAGATTCCAGCACCAAATTAAACTGTTATTACCGGGTAATTGAATCAAATAAATTACAAAATGAACACTTTTATTAATTAGAAATTAACATAATCAACCTAATTAGGCAGAAACAAAACAAATTTTTTTTAATTAATAAAAAAATTAAAGTAAGATACGAAATAGTTTTGACAAATAATAATAAAGATAATCGAGTGAACCTTAAAACAAACTAAATTTCTTAGTTAGTATTTGAATTGTTATTTTATAAGTTTTGTACTTTTTGGCGAGTAGTAAGGAATCGACGAGTATAAGGCCCTTTTTCGTGGTAATCCTTGGCACAAACTGGGCAATTAACAACTGTATAATAACGTAACCCGCAATTATAGCAGACAGGATAGTTAAGATAAGGATTTTTACAATCTTTAATGAAATGATCAAGTGCCATACAACGCCAACATCCTTTCCATCTATTTTTCTTATACCAAAATAAGTCATCGTCGGTTAATGAAGTGGGTCTTTCAACGCGAAGGGACAACAGAGAAGGAATTTCAGGAGCTTGTCGGTCTGGATACACAAAATTCTTTGCAAGGATCGGATGTTCAGTAGGTAATTGAGGATAATTTGGAGGAGGAGGATAAGTCATGATTACTGGAGGATTAACAGGAAGATTCTCATCAACAGAAAGATCATTAGGAGAAAGACAATTTTCAGAAGTTGAAGAATTTGTAGGGGAAGGAGAAGGAGCCCAACAGTCATAACCAATGTATGAAGAATTAGTAGAACCCACACAAAGAAGAAATATTAAAAACTTTTATTGTTCACATTAAGGTATGTACTTTACTGCTCTTAATAAATTTACTTAATAAATTTTAATAATAAAATTCTTATAAATATTCTTAAATTTAAGGAAACCGTAAATTTTAAAGATGAACTACAAGCCGTGCAAAATAATCTGCTCGAAATGCACAACGATCACAAAAAAAAGTTGCAACCGTATGTAATTATAAATGGTCCATCACTAAATGACGTAAAATCAGCGTTTGTGGTACTTGATAATTATAAATACCAAGTATCTTCTCCTGTCGTAGCAGTTGATATTTGTTTTCAGTGTATGAAAGTCTTTGAAGAAAAATATTCGTCAGTTTGCAATCACGTGTGGCAATTTATCAAAAGAGAAGTGTATAAGTTTGAGGTCAAAGATTTGTATACGGCAGTAGCATCTGTAATTAAAAATATAAAAAAAGTTTCATTAATTCGCTTGTTAATAATTACGTTTTGATTGTTGTGCGGTACTTACAAGTTATATTGGAAATATCCAAGACTAATAATTTGTTTCTTAGAAATTACATTTCTCAGCAATTGTTAGAGTTACAACTCTGTAAATTTGAAGTAAATGGTTTCTATGTGGCAGTAACAACTGCAATTAAAAGCGTGCAAAAACTGTAAGAATTATATCCATTGATTAACTGAAACATTGTGTTAGCACATTTACAGCATGAACAATCTTTTCAGCAAGTACAATTTATTTTGGAAAACAACAAGTGTTACGTTCGAAACGTAACTATTTTAATTTTTTTTAAATTTTATTAAGATTATATAGAATCTAAAATGGGTAAACTTGTTAATTAAAATTAAGTACACCTTACACTAAACAAGCATAAAATAAATGCTAAGGATTAATATATATATATATATATATATTACTCATCAATTTGTTATTACAAACCATAGAGAAAATCCATAAAAAGAAATAGTTATTTTAAATTTTCTTTTAGTATTTAAAATTACTAAATTATCGTCTCGATAAAAAGAATATGAAAAGAAATCATTTAAGGAAATGTAGCGACCGTCTCGGGAATTCGTCAATTCTGCAAAAGTAGCCACTTACACCAAGACTCTTTAAAGTACTTATAAAAAATTACTAATAAAGGAGAATACATATACACACGTGCAAAATCCAATAGAGAACAACGAACTGTATCACGCCATTTACCAAGGAATTTGCAAGCTTGCAAAAAGCTTCCTTAGTAACAATAAAGTATTGGCGGGCCGTGTGCATAAGTTTCTCCCACCTACAAAAATTGAGTCAAATTCTAAGGTGTGAACGATTTCCTTTTTGGATTAAACGAGGAGTCCTAATAATCATTTCCCGCAAGGCGGACGTTTGATTTAGTTTATATTGAGTATTTCCCGCAGAGCGGACGTTTACTATATCCTTATTTTTTCTTTTCCCGCAAAAGGCGGAAGTAGATTATTTTTCTTATCCCCAAAGACAAGGGTTTAAATTAAAATATTGAAGTGAGTGTTTTCTTAAAAAGATAGATTTATAGAATTCTGATATTGTTATTTAACAAGATTATTTAAAGAAAAGGAATCAAATAAAAAAGAATATATTAAAATATACAAAAAAAACAAGTAAAGAAGTAAAATATTAAAAAAGTGAATATTTAAAAGAGTGATTTTAAAATAAAAGAGAATAATAAGAAAGTAAAATTCATTTAGCTATAAGCTATAGTGTTTTTCTGAGTGATTTAATTAAAATCTCAAAGTGAAGTTCAGTTAATGTCATAATATATTAAAAAAAACGAATACAAGATATTGAAATTCAAGCCTTGTATTTGAGATCTAAGACCTTTTACTCTCAGTCTCTTTAAATTCTGGAATTTATTCAGAAAATAAGATAAATGTTTAAATACGGTGATCCCGAATTTTAAGCATTACAAATATTATTTTTGAATATTGTCTCAGATTTAGACCAATCAGAGAGTACAAATTTAATTTAAAAAAAATAAAGAAAACGAAATTACGTTTTTATAAGGAGTAAAAAGTATAAAATATTGATAAGGGATCCTAAATTTTTAATTACAGTATTTATTTGAAGTTAATTTAACATCCATTTTTCTTACTATAAAATACTGAGCGTTTTATTGATTTAAAACTATTAAAAATTCTTTTTAATACAGTTAAGTCCGAATTCGATAAAATTATAAAATCTTTTAAATTAATAATAATTAAATCATAAACAATCGAATTCAAACATAACAACAAGCATACTTTTAATGAATTTTCTACTAAACATCGGAGATTTAAACTTTATAAAGATCAGAGTTTCTATATTGAACCAGAAGAGATTGAAATTGGGGAAGAAGCTATTCATGTCATTAAGGATCCAGAAAACATTAAGGTTAAAATGAAGAAAGTCTACGCAGCTCATGTTCCCTTAAAGAAAACGTTGGAAAATTTTTTTAAAATACCAGGAATGTTTGAAGAAACCAATGAACATTATAAAAAACTGATGGCAGAAAAGGATGTTATATCTAACTTTGTGCAAGGAGATATCTGGCGCAAAAAAAATTGCTTGCAAAATGAAGAAAAAATTGTATTCCTTATTGGACTTTATTTTGATGAATTTCAGACTGGAAATGTGTTGGGGAGCCACGCCCTTGAACAAAAATTTGGGGGAGTTTACTTATCCATCCTGTGCTTACCACCTTATGCAGAATTATTGCACCTTATGCAGATTATTGCAGAATTTGCAAAGCTTTTTCCAAGCAATGCCAAAAGCTGCTTGTCGAAAATAAAAAATTGATTAGAACAATCGAATCATACGAAAGAGATTTGTCAACAGACGATTTAAAATCAACTGGTATCGTTGAAGATTGTGTTTTTCACATGGTAAACAAATTCAACATCACGGAAAATGTATCTGTTGATTTTGCTCATGATCTGGAGGAAGGGGTCGCTGTTTATTTTCTTAGTGGAGTTCTGAAACAATTAATTAAGGATAAGGAAATAACACTTGATCAAATTAACAACCGAATTGAATCGTTTCCTTATTCAGATGCAGAAAAACCGAATAAGCCTAGACCGTTGTTTTTTTCTCCTGACAAGAACGGCCGATTTAAATTAAAAATTAAGCAATCAGCTTCAGAGATGCTCTGTCTTGTCAGGTATTTAGGTTTGATGATCGGGGATTTGATTTCAGCAAATAATAGACACTGGAAATTGTATATCATACTTAGAAAGTTAGTTAGTGTTCTAACGTCTCCAAGGCTGACTAGGGGTAAAATCGAAAACGTCAGGGAAATTATTCAAAAGCACAATGCACTTTATATTAGTCTTTTTAAAGCACTGAAGCCAAAAATGCATTTTCTGATTCACTACGTAACAGTCATGTTGTTAAATGGTCCAGTGATCTATTATTCCACCTTAAAATTCGAAAGGAAAAATAAACCTTTAAAAGAAGTGACACGTAGTACCGCAAGCAATGTAAACCTGCCACTAACAATCGCCATTAGGCATCAACTGCAACAGTGTTACAACTTGGAGTGTTTTCAAAATGTTAAAAGTGACCTTTCGCTTGGACCGATAAAAGATCAAAATAAATTGCTTTAAACAAGAGATCTAATTACAAATATACCAGAAAACTCAATTGTAACAACATTAAAATCTGTAGAAATTTTGGGAAAAAGTATTTATTTGTATCTTTAGGAATTCATAATGTAAGTTTTGTAGTATAAATTGATATTGCTGTGAAATAAATTTCGTCTCTAATTTTACATTTTTTATCAACATATAAAATCTCAAAATTAAAAAGATTGCACAACGAGGGAAGCCACATGTCAGTAAAGTCAGGGAAATGTCTAAAATTTCTACTTTTCGACTTTTCTTCCAATCAGTGATTGACTTTTTATCATCAAATAATTTATTTTTAATTAAATAAAATGCGGAGAACAATGTTTTGTCAATTATTTGTAGAAATTTAATTATTGTATTATAAGTTAATCTAAAATTTCTACCAGTTTTTGGAGTTATAGTGAAGTCAAATTCGAACTAATTGTATCATAATTGCTAAAATCTAAAATAAGACCTATATTGCAGGCTGGATTCACAGTTTTTCCGATTAAATTAAATTCCTGCATATTTCCCGTTTTTTCCAGTTGGTAGAACCCCTGTTAAAAGTATTAGTAAAAACAAAAACCCGTCAAAGAGTATTTTTATAAAATAAGTGAATTTTTGTAGCCATTTGTAGTTTTATTTATTGTTAATTCTTATCAAGAAAATTTATATTTGATGAGAAAAGATACACCTGGAAAAATTTGGACAAAGCTGGGAAAAACCGGATAGTTTGTTAAACAAAAATAATAATAGACACCCTGTTTAACTTTTGCCTTTACAATGCTCAAAACATCCCTAAAAGTTAAATCGAGAATTAAAATAACCAAACTTTTTACTATCTAAGTTTTTTCCCAGTAGCATAATGCAAGTATCGTATCACATATTCTTGAATTCCTGCAGTATCAATTTTATCATAAGAATCTCCATTTTTAATATTTTCGAAAATTTTGCAATTGAAAAATTTTTGATTAATTGGATAAACAAATAATTCTAAATTCCATTATTTTGACGTCAAAAATTTATCAGAGACTCCACAAATACTACTGAATTAAGCTTGATAGTAATTGGTCTGCCAATTATAATTTTTCAATTTTTTGATATTAAAAACATTTTTATACTTAGGACTTCCATCTTATAGTTATAGAACAGTATTTTTTTCAAAATTGTGCTAAAATATGACTAAATAACATGTAATATTCAATTACAGAAAGTTTAAAAAATATACATTAAAAAATATAATATTTGGAAATTTTCCATTTTTTTAATTTTTTGAAAAAATTGAATACCTCCCGTTCTAAATAATATATTTAAAATCTGTGAATTTATTGTTCATATATATCTTACAAAATTCATAACTGATTAATTTACAGCAATCTGTCAACATTTTTTAAAAAATTTAAATTTTTTAGAAAATTCATAATTTTTTTTCATATTAATATTATTTTTTAATTTAACTTATTTTTATATATCTTTAAAATCATTTATATTATTAATAAATTAAAAAATTTATGCCAATCTGCAAAAATTAAAAAAAAAAATTTTTTGAATTTTTTGAAAAATTTATAACTTTTGTTTAGCTCAATATTTTTTCATCAAATATAGCTAATATTTTAAGTTAGACCAATACCTAAAAGATTGCCAAATTTTACTTCAAACGGTCAAGACGTTTTCAAGTTACACGCGAACAAAATTTTGCGGACATACATACATACAAACATACATACATACATACATACAGACAGGAAATTCTCTATTTCCATTTTTGGATTCTCCGTTGTTCAAATAAATAAATTATGCTAGAAAATAGTATATTTCGTAACGAGTGCGAGTATACATACATACAGACAGGAAATTTTCTATTACCATTTTTGGATTCTCCGTTGTTCAAATAAATAAATTATGCTATTAAAAATTAATTTCGTGCAATGTACAGACAAAATTCTGATTTTATTAATATAGATTAAAATCTTTTTGAATAATTGAAATTTTATACAATTCAATTGAAAATAATAAATTTTTTTAAACTATTTTGTCAAAATTTTTGAAAATCAACTTTTGAAGAATTTTTATTGCATGCAAATAATTAAATTATCAAAAAAGTTAATTAAAAAACGTATACATTTAAAAACGAAAATTTGCTTCTAATTTTTAAAAATTTGTTTAAATTGAATATTTTCAGTGTTTTTAATTACTTATTTTCAAAAATTCAAATACATAGGGTAATGTCACCTTGAGTGGACCGCCTAAGCTTTTTTTCTAAAAAATTCTTTATGACAGCAAATTAATCGGAGGTTTCTATTCGAAGCTTCAGCTTAGGTCCCTAGATAAGTGTTTATACCATAATAGCTTTGATTTTTTTTATTTGGGAAAAACAATTGATTTTAAAAAAATAGCTCATTTTTAAGGAATGAAAAAAGTGTAACCTTGAGTGGACCACTCTTAAAAAATTGTAAAATTTATTCTAAATTCTTTAATGTATTTAATATTTATAATACGAGACCAACCGCGCGCTTGAGCGCGCGTGTTTATTTTATTTACTAAATTTACTAAATAATAACAAAAATTTAATAATTAAAAATTTTATTTAATAATATTCATATTTATTATTACTTGTACAATTCTTTATATACATAGTTTTTAACAATATTAGATGTTCGCCGACTTCCTAGAAAAATTTTAAGAGATTGCTAAGATCTAACTCGTGAAAACGCAACATACAATTGTCCGTGATTGAATACATCTTTTCGTAAATCAATTCCAATCGTATCGAAAGTTTGACCTTGACTTTTATTAATTGTCATTGCAAATGCTAATTTTATTGGAAACTGATTTCTTTTAAAAGTAATGTTTCTAAATATTAGATCTTAGCTTTTGAAGGTACACACCTCAAGAATATTTACCACCAAAAACTTTGATGAATTTGCAAAGCGTTTCTTTTTGACAAACATTTATTCTCAAAATGGGCCTGTGGGGCAAACCGGACCGTTTTCAGTAGGACAAACCGGCCATAGGATATTTCCATTGAATTAAAGTTCCATAAAAATTATTTTTAAATAAAATGTTTCTTTCATTAAAATATTTACTTACAATGAAAATTAATTGTCTTCTAATGAGAATATGATCCTTTAATATTGTTTCTCTGATAATGACAAACATTTTTATTTTTTAATTAAAAAAAATATTTATTTAATTAAAATTCAATCCAGTTTTATTATTTTCATTACTACAACCATTGTTTATATGATTCTTTATGTTTTTTATTATTGTAGATTATGTAAATGTAATATTATAAATAAAAAACCAAACGGTCCGGTTTACCCCAGGGGGTGGGGCAAACCGGACCTTTTGCAAAAATTTTTAAAGTTAACACAGCAACTAAACAATAAAAGATGAAGTATAGGTGTCTCTGGGAAAAGTTGCGCAATTAAATGATCTTTCAAACAAGCCATCGGAAAATAAAATCGGTTGATTCGTTTAGTCACAAGAGTAAAAAAACCGTTAGGGGTCCAGTTTGCCCCACTCTCCCCTAATATATATTTATTATATTTTATATATATATATATATATATATATATATATATATATATATATATATATATATATATATATATATATATAATAAAATTAATTTAATTTATTAATTATATTTATAAAATATAATAATAATAATAATTTTTTTTATTGTTCTTCATGTATACCCTATTTGGGTTTTTACATATACGACAACCCCTAAATATTCTCCAATTTTTCCCAGATTCCCAATACCCCCTATTTGCGGTCCGTAGCCGGCTTTTATTAGAATTACTTGTATTCACATGGCCCTCTCTAGCCATAGTCAAGAAAAACTACGGAAAACCTTAACTGAGTACAGCCGATTTATCGACGCCGAGTCTTGTATGTATAAATTCGAAGTCTCGAATATTACACAACCAAGTCCTCGACGTTAAAATCTCCCGCTCAGATTATCTCACGTGCCGGAAAAATCCCAGGCTAATGGGCGCGAACCAAGTACCCTTGGTCCTAAGCGTCCGCCGAGCGAGGCATTTATCCGACTGAGCTAATCTGTCGGTTATAATAATAATTTTTATAATATAATAAATAAATTAAATATTATTTAATTATCTAATTAAATTTAACTTTTTTTTAAAAAACAAATTTTCAGATCGGTTGCGACATCTTAGTTCTACTCAAAACTGCGTAGGAGCTAATACTTTTCGTATTATTATTCCTTATTGAAAAAAATTGTGTTTCCTAGATAGGGGAAAGTGGGGCAAAGGCGCTATGCGGGGCAAAGACGTTTTTTAATATATCTCCTTTATTTTCTGTCTATTCCAATTGGTATTAAAAATTAAGTTGCAATGCAATCAGACCAATTGATTAAGAAAAAAAAAACCTAAAAATATCAAATATTTTAAGAAATATAACAGAAAAATTGTTTTGCAAAAATAAAATGATAATTTTACTAAACAAACTTTTATTTTTTAAAACATAAGTTTAAGTATTTAATTTTTAAAAACGTAACATGTAAATAAATTAAATATTTCTCTACACAACTGGCGTGGTATTATAGTTTAATTTTGTATCTAAATATTTGAAATTTAAAGTAAAAAAAAGTTTGTTATGTGGGGCAAAGGCAATATTGAACATAATTCGGTTAAAAACAATTGAAATTTCTAATTTTTTATGTATTAATTCACAATATAAGGTTAAAATCACTAAAAGTTTTTATTTTTTATTTAAATAGTTTAATTTTTTTAATAATATGTTGTTAACCTTATGTTTCGTAAATATTATACTAATAAATATCACTTGTTAATTTTTTTAAGGCTTATAAATGCTTTCTTTTAGAAATATAAGCGAAAACGTCGCTGCCCCAGCGTGTGGGGCAAAGGAATATGGGTTTTTTTAGATTTTTTTATGGGCTTTCGAATGGCAAAGTCTATTTTCAAAGATTTTTTTATTTGGACATAAATTTTTAAAAAATAAAAATAAATTTTCACTTTTCGCATCTTTGGGTCAATTTTTTCTTTTTCCTTTTATTTTTAAATGAAAGCTGAGCTTTTTTCTAATGAAATACTTGTTTTCCAAAAAACCTTTTTTTTGTTTTCGAGAAATGAATTTTTGAATATAGCGCATCACGTCGTCGCGTCGCAATTTAATTTATAAAACGTTCCATTTAACTATTTTCTGCATTTTACAGGGTTAAGACTGACATTAGAACAATATAATGCCTGCATTATAGTTTTTTTTATTTTTTTAAATTAAAAAAAATATTTAGTTTTTTTTAATTTTTAACAAAATTTTTTTGCAATTTTATTTTTAATTTAATGCCCGTATTTTATTTTTTTGTTCGCTTTTTTACTTTAGCTGTTCTCAACTTTGTCTCTGCATTTTTTGTTTTAGTGCCCTTACTTTTTGAATCTTTTGATGCTGGAAACTCCACATAATTTAAACCCTACGAAGTTTTTTAAGGAACAATTTTTTATCATTTGTAGGAATATCCTGTCGAGTCAAAAGATTAGAAAAATAAGTGCACGAAAACAAAAAGTACAGAGACAAAGTCGGGAACAGATAAAGTAAAAAAGGCAAAAAAAAATAATAAAATACTTGTTTTGAAAATGTAACGAAATCAGTATTTTGAAATATTTAAAAATCGGAGGAAATTTTTCAACATCAAAAAATAAAAAAATGGGAAGAAATGAAAATAAATAAATTATAGGCTTTAAATTAGAAATAAAAGTCTAAAAAATTTTTTTTTTAAATTTTGTTAAAAATTAAAAGAAAATAAATTTTTTTTTAATTAAAAAAAATAAAAAAAACTATAATGGAGGCATTATATTATTCTAATGTCAATCTTAACCCTGTAAAATGCAGAAAATAGTTCAATGTAACGTTTTATAAATTAAATTGCGGCGCGACGACGTGATGCGCTATATTCAAAAATTCATTTCTCGAAAACAAAAAAAACGGTTTTTTGGAAAACAAGTATTTCATCAGAAAAAAGCTCAGCTTTTATTTAAAAATAAAAGGAAAAAAATGGACCCAAAGATGCGAAAAGTGAAAATTTATTTTTTGACGTGATATCCACCATATACTAAATAACAACTATTAAAATTTCTTGTTGATTAGTTTTAGAATAATGAAAAACAAAGACCGCATTAATTAATTGCTTAATTTAAAAAATATACATCGATAAATGTAAACCTAGCGCCTTTGCCCCACTCTCTCCTACTACTAACGGCAAAACCTACCTCAAACATATTTTACATACGTCATGTGTGACACACGTGACATGTGACGTACTTCACGTACGACATATGTGACACACGTGACATGTGACGTACTTCACGTACGACATATGTGACATGTGTGACATGTGACTTGTGTGATGTGTGACATGTGACATATGACATATGTGACATGTGACATATGTGACATGTGACACTCATGTTCTTTTTTAAATAGGATATTGAAACAAAATTTATGCTTATGCAGCTTCAGACCTTGTATGTGTCGCAATGTTCACAAGTGAAACCATTTTTAATAATTTTGGCACATATCACATCAATATCACAAAAAAATTAATACAGAACATAAAACAGTTTCAAACCAATTTATTTCCATAAAAATGGTAAACTGACATTAAAAATATAAAAACAGGCAGTCCATTCATGGTTATAAACAGTGGTCCACTCATAGTAACATGCAACTTTTTATGGCAGACACCAAAATTTTTTTTTGAGTCAAAATTATCACTTAATTAAACTAAGACAATCAATTTCAACGTCCAAAGTTGTAGGAAAAAAATTAGTTACCTTTTAAAACTTGAATTTTACACCACTTTTACACTTCCGAATCACTTTACTCATTGTAAGAGCGACTTCTCTTTTGGTTTGTGTTCTTAAAAATGCGTTACATCAAACGATAACGTGTATGATTATCGCGGAACATAAATTCTAACGGTTTCTAGGTGCGGTGCTGCTATTCGTTTTATTTATTTCACGTTTCCGCTGTTAGATAACTTAAAAACTCAGGTGGTCTACTCAAAGTGGCGGTCCACTCAATGTGACATTACCCTATATGACATGAATATTTATATTTTTTTAAATAAAAGTAGTGATTTAAAATTAACTATTATATCTACTTTGAAATATTCATATCGAAAATTCAAAAAAATCCTCTTTTTATTTAAAACTAATAAAACATCAATATAAATAGGTAATCGTGTGATGCATAAGTTATTAATAGCATGGTTTTGCTTTACCAAAGTAGCAAGTAATATTATAATTTAATGTTATTTACAAAAATTATAAAATTTTTATACAGAATTTTGTTAACATTTTTGTATCATTAGAGTTATAACAAACAATATGAATATTATTTGTGTTTTGAGGTTTAGGCCAAAGAATCCAAATTTTCCATTAAAAAATTTTGAAGGCAATTTTTATTTAGTCAACATATTTATTTTTAATATAATTGTCTCGACGTTTCGATGGTAGCCTTTTTAAGAGAAAACATTCTAAAAAAATTACATTTATTAAAAAAAATTAAAAGTTATTATTAATTACAAAAATTATAAATTACAATAATTGAAAGAAATTTTCTTTCTATAACAGAAATGTCAGAATACATACGTGGTAAAGCGTGTTCAATTTGTTTTAGTGGTTGAGAAACAACTCCTCACCACCACCACTACATATATAAATAAATAAAATTAGATATATAGATATAAGATTATGAATTTATGAGATATTCCCGGTTATCTTCTAGTGAAGTCCGGTTCATAGATGCCTTGGAGGTTAGAATAAAATAAAATTCAAGTTTTGCTGAATTTGAATTTAATTTATAATTAATTAATTTTAAGTTAAATTATTAAGAAAACCTTGACCGGACCAAATAGGTTTTCTATACCAATTTGTTACAATTATGTTTTCTTCAATAGTTAAAAATAAATTTAAAAAATTTATAGAATCATTCTTCATATTTTCCAAAGTGAAGGTTAAATTCTTTTCCTTTTAGTTACATCTATCAAAAAAATCCGAAACTTTATTTTTAGATATACAGATGAGAGTGTCATCTATATATCTAAAATAGAAAAGAACTTTATATGTTATATTATTTAAAATATCATTTTCCAAATCTTCCATGACCAGATTAGCACATACTGAACTAATAGGCGAACCCATTGGTAAGCCGAAAGTTTGTTTAAAAATTAATTTTTAAATTGGAAGTATGAGTTTTCGAGGCCTAATGTTAGAGCTTTTAGGAAATGTTCTAAATTTAGAGTGGTGAAAGGTTGTATCTCATTCCATCGTTTTTTAACACAGTCAAGAATGAGAGTCCAAGATATATTAGGGTAAGTCCGGGGGAGATATCCATATGGGAGAGATGGCCAGTTCGAATATTTTACAAAATTTGTAAAGAAATATCACTTTTTATGGGTTATTCTTCAACCTTTTGTGATTAATAATAAATCTAAACAATAATTTTATGAAAAATAATGAAGCTGTAAGTGTAATCCTTGTTTATTTTTTTTGCATGGGTCCAAAATAATTTGAAAATTTCAGATTTCTTGTTGCTATATTGTTATTTGTTAACATAATTTTTAGATTTAAGTTTTATTGAGTAGTTTATAACCCACGCTTCGATATAAACGAAAAATGAAAGGAAAAATTATTTTATTTATTTAATATTTTGATGTTTACTTTTATCATGAATTTTTGGGTAAGATGGCCATTAATGACTTTTATTTAAAATTTTTTTTTGTTAATGTTAGATACTTGAGAAATATTAAAGAAAAGCAAATTAAAAATGTCTGAGAACAAAATAATTGATCTAATTGACACCAGAGATGGAGATTTATTTGTAGGTTGTGCTAAAAGTTACAACCGAACGACATTAATTGAAGATTGAATTCAATGCAGAATTTGACACTTGTGGCTACATAAAAACTGCTCTGAACCCCATGAAAAATTTTCAAAATGCGACCAGAAAAAGAGGAAAGTGATGTGAACGATTAAAAATTAAATTTAAGATAAAAGCCAAAAATTTTAGGTAGTGGCCATCTCTCCCAAACACATGTGGCCATCTCACCCGGACATTCCATAGAAATGGCTAAATGCACTTTTTCGAAAATGTAAATTTTAAGATTGTTGCAATGAAAATATTTTATTTTATGTTTCTTTATTTTCAAGTTAAGTGTTCAATGTTTAATTATCAATAAAAGTTTAGACAAAAAAAGCTTTTTTATAAATTTTACACTACTTTAAAAAAACTATGGCCATCTCCCCCGGACTTACCCTAGTATATACATTGATACGACGTCCAATGAAATTATAGTTAAATTATCTGGTATGACAATCTTATCTATTTTCTTCTTAAAAGTTTAACTATCTTTTAGATGTGAATCTGGTTTGCCTACAATATTCTTTAAAATTTTTTAAATGAATCTAGATAAATTATATAAAGGTGAATTTACAAAGGAAGTAATAGAACTTCCTGGACAATTAATTTTATGTAGTTTAGGCAAAATATAAAATTTTGGAGCTAAACCACTGTTACATTTCAAAAATTTTATTCAATTTTCACTTATATGTTGGTTAAGAAACCAAGAATCTATCAGATTTTTTAAGGAATCCTGAATCTTAGCAGTTGGATTTGTTTTGAGTTTTTATAAGTGTTACTATCATTTAATAGATCATAGGCTTTATTAGCATAGTCATGTCTTTCTAAAATGACTGTCTTATTACTTTTGTCAGCATTGATTATTATTAAATTTGGGTTATCTTTAAAAAATTTTTTCGTTTCATTTATTTTTTTATCTAACTCTAATTCTTCAAAAGTTTTAGTTGATTGTTTTAAATGCCAGTTTTGTATCTAGTAGATAACATTATTTCTAATATTATCTTTAATATCTGATGGAAATTTATAAATATTGTTTTCAATGTTTGCAATGATTTTTAGAGTTGGTAAAGTTTTTTTATTATATCACCATTATTTTATTATATCTACTATTGAAACGTCGAAATAATTATATTAATAAATATGTTGACTAACTGAAAATTGCACAGGCCTACAAAATTTAGAATTTTGTCAGACCCACAAACGGGATAAGTCATTTCCGATGTAATTTGTCACCCTGAATCCAAAACTGGCAGCGAAATTTCTCTATCACGTCAGGATATCAGAATCACTCGAAAATCGTTTCTCTGGGGTTGTCGGGGTTGTTGAAAACAAATTAATTGTCGGTTTTAACAAAATTTAAATGGCAAATTAAATATGACTTACGATTTAAATTTTTGTATTCTCTTTTGATTCTTGTAACTTAGGTGTTTCCTCAAGCCGCTAACTGTAAATTTAAATTTTTTTCTAGTTCTATAATGCACAGAAAAAACTGATCTCAGAATGAGACACAAAAGTGACTCATGAGCTGCAACAAAAATTAACTTGTAGATGGACATGTATCTGAGTTTACAATTTTCCATTTCCGACTTCAAAAAAAATGTATTCCACTGAGAAAAACGATCAAATTCTTTCATTTGGTATTCTTTAAGTACAAATTGAAAAATATTTTTCATTAATATTCTAAACATATCAATCTTTTCTGCCTCAATTTATAAGGACGTTTTTCAAAAAGCCAACATTTCATTAGAGCTTTTACATGATTTAAGTGTACTAGATTCATAATTTCTTGAGGAGCATCTTTGTTAGGATCAATTGGAATTCTTAATTAAGGAGATTCGCAATCCATCGGTTGATGATACACCTTGCGCAACTTGAAAATCCCTTTGGACCTTTGACACATTTTACATATGATCTGGCTGAAGAATTTTCTCTTCTACAAAATCATTCAAGAATTCATTTACATACTTTGACTTAGAAGTTCCTTAATATAAAGCTACCGTGAACGGTAAACATTCATATTTCTCATGGGTAACTTTTACAACTATTGGCTACAATTGTTCTTTGTAGTTACAGTAGACGGTCGTACAATCAATGTGTACTCCTGATAAACATCTACTTTCATAACATTCTCTAAAACGTTATTGATTCCTAGACAAATATAGTCGCCAATGTCATTAATCTTCGAAATAAGAGAAAGAGTGCTTACAGTGTGTGGAAAACCTAATAACGTGGCAGCAGAGGATGGCAACTTATTGTAACCTTCCTTTTTTTTCAAATTTCAATGCAAGAAAAATCAACGAAGACCGGGTTTAATTTAAAAATTTAGTATTAATGAATTGTTTATTTACTTATGCGCAATAGAAAAAATAGATTAAATATATAATTAAATAAACGATATTTTTGAAGAATTTTAAATCAATTTACTAAAACATGAATGGTTTTTAAAATACTGATATCAAATTTGAAAGCAAAATGTAATATTAACCATTAACAACTGTCAATACAGCTGTAAACTTTTGTAAATAAGAGTTCTTGAAATACTGTTCAATAAATTGCAGACATCCAACTATCTTTTGGAGCACTTTGACAGCTATCAACTGTCAAAAAGATATGTTGCTACTTAGTTTGATCTTAGTAGTCTAGAAAATACTTAAACTTATTTAAACTAATGTAAAATAACCACTCTCCACTCTATTATATTAAGTTAGAGAACGACCGACCGAGTCACACCTCTTTCTTTTCTGTTTAACTATCTTTGAAAATACTTCACTCACACATGTCCAAAAAACACATACCCATGAATGTTACACATACACACAAAACACATACATGCTTGTCACGCATGCGCAGTAGTATTCCATGAATGTCACGCATGCGCAGTAGTGTTCTATGAATATCAGACATGCGCAGTAGTATTCTATCAGTGTCACGCATGCGCAGTAGTGTTCTATCAATGTTACGCATGTGCAGTGGTGTTCTATAAATATCAGGCATGCGCAGTAGTTTTCTATTAATGTCACGCATGCGCAGTAGTGTTCTATGAATATCAGGCATGCACAGTAGTGTTCTATCAATGTCAGGAATGCGCGCAAAACACCCAGCCATATATACTCACACATATACAGTAATCACATCAATGTCACGCATGCGCAGAAGTGTTCTATCAATGTCAGGCATGCGCAGTAGTTTTCTATTAATGTCACGCATGCGCAGTAGTGTTATATGAATATCAGGCATGCACAGTAGTGTTCTATCAATGTCAGGAATGCGCGCAAAACACCCAGCCATATATACCCACACATATACACTAATCACATGTACATATATACTCACACATGTACATAAATTACATACACATGTATACTGACTCATATGCAGATATAAACTCCTACATATACACAATCAAATTTTTTAAGGTTCGTTGATGCACGTAGTGTCTGTTGAAATTTTTTAAAATATACGTAAATACCTCACTCGCTAATGCTGCGCTGTCTGTGTTGTAAGGGAACTTATTTATTTACTTGTGTATTTACTTATTTATTTGTTTGACAGAAATCAACAATAATTTTTTAAATAGATAATCAGTGAAAAATGACTTATATTTCTGTAAGTGTAATTTTCAACGGACATTTAGTAAAATTATTTGTTTGACAGAAATTTACAATAATACATACAATAATAAATCACAATAAAATAACAATCAGTGAAGAATGACTGATATTTTAGTACTTTTTAACTTATTTTTAGTAAAATTCCACTGATTATGAATCCAAAATCACTTTTTAAAAATACAAAATAGCGAATCCAGGATAGCAGACGAAATGAAAAACTTAGTAAGAGAATACGTAAAAATAACATTTCGTATAATGTACAATGACAATTTTTTAAAATGTCACTTCATAATTTTTGTCTTATTACACAATGATTTTAAGTAAAATAATTTATATTTTTATAAAAATTAATAATTTTTTACACTTTCTAACCACTATAAGGTTTTTAATTTTGTAAATGTTCAAACTCTGGTTTAGAAAGAAAAAATTATATTATTATACAACTATATTGTCTAGACTTGCAAAAACCCAAGTCTAGACAAATTTGTCGTAACAATATTGTTACAATATATATTGTAACAATATTGGTGACGGTGACGTGCGTAAGAATAGTGTAGTAAAAATTTCAAAAAAACATTTCTCAAAAAAAACTTAAATACGGTTAAAAAGCTAATGGTATTCTGCGTAAAATAAGCCGTCTTTAAAGTTATTTCGTTAATTATTTTTTAAGTTGTAGAGTGAGAAAGATATAAAAAAATTATCAAATTTTCTCATTTTTGTCTCTTGACTTCAACTTTTTCAAAAATCTAGAAAAATTTAGATAACATTTTTCTAAAAACACAGAAATCTTCGTTAGAATTTCAGCTTTAAAATCAGCTTTTGAATATTAAAAAAAGGTTAATCCGTCTTCGACATATCATTAAAAATGTGAAGCCGTGTTTCGACCGATTGGTGCATTGAAATTCTACTGTGACGACTCGACTGTGGCTTCGCGCGGCAGCGAATGAGAGAGAAAACAGGAACGAATTAATGCGGGAGAACGATGAACTTTTAAGTTTCTTTATATGACTCGTGAAACATCATTATTTATTATTCTCCAGAAAAAATTCGTCCCTGTTTTTTCTCATTCGCTGCCGCGCGAAGCCAGAATCGAGTTGTCACAGTTGAATTTCAATGCACCAATCGGTCGAAACACGGCTTCAAAGACGGCTTATTTCACGCAGAATTTAATCATCTTTCTAACCGTATTTAAGTTTTTTTGTACCTCCTTTTATTTCCGAGATATGATTGAAAAAGTGATGGCATGTTTTTTCATAGAGTCGAATGTAATTGTCCTGATACTTTTGGACGGTAGTGTATATTAATATTTTTTTAAATAATTTATTTTACATTTACTTTAAAATTAATTTAATGATAAAACTATTTACTTGCTAGTTATCTTAACAATGGAAATTTCTGGGAATGTAGCTATGATTTACTTGGTTTCTTACATTCTTTAATCCATTTTTGTAGATATATATAATCTTTTTGTAAGGATAATAACACGTTGTTTCTTCGTCTGTCAGCCAAATTATTGGAAGGAGATCAGCCACGTACCGGTTGTCAATTATTTCTTTAATAAAATTGACGACAACATGAGTATATTCTTTATCCTATTTTAATATTAACAAAGAATTTTAACATATGTTTCTGTTTAATATTGTTCTTATAATTTGGTTTCGTTCAAAATAATTATGTTTCAAATGGTAAAAATATTTATTTTGTCATGAAGTTTCATATAGATAGAAGTATTAAGTGTTTTCATAAACTTACCGTTTTCATTTTTTTTCATTTATTATCCTCACAATAACAAACACTATAATAAATCATTTTATTAAAATTTTTATATATGATAAGAGAGACGAAAAGTTATTATTAATTCTGTTTGTTTTAAGGAGGTTTATCCCAAAATCGATTTTCTACAGATTCTTGTAAAATTTTA
This sequence comes from Leptopilina syphax, assembly GCA_032872505.1. Lineage (NCBI taxonomy): Eukaryota > Metazoa > Arthropoda > Insecta > Hymenoptera > Figitidae > Leptopilina > Leptopilina syphax. Next base: position 56,029,035 of record CM065468.1, on the reverse strand, counting down.
AAGACATATTCATAGCTTTATTTTACATGTGTAATTAAAATTTTATTGAATTTAACTGTACCGTTTTCAAGATATAAATTTATAAATTTTTGAAGTTTTCAATGGGAACAGTGAAAAAGCTTGCAAAATGACTATGTTTTTATCCATTAAAAGAAAACTGATTTACAGATCTTTGAAAAAAATTAGTATGTTTTAAACGATATTATAATATAGCTTTTACTAAAATATAGAATTGATTGACTGTTGAGATGTTAAGAAAATATTATTTAAAGTTAGCAATTTTTATGACTATTTGTCGGTAACGAAAAAGAAAAGGAAAGAAGTGGCAACAGGCCATAAATCTCTACAGAAAATAAAATAAATTTCGAGAAAGAGATAGATTTGCGCGGAACGCATGCGCATCTAATAATATTTGAATATAGTATGATATAGATGCAAGTTTTGTAGAATACTAAGTTTTAATAATAATCAAAAATATTTTTACAAATACAGTTTTTTATTATTGAACAAAAAAATGAACATGGAGAAAATTTCGAAAAATTTAAGAATAGTTATTTTTTGCTCAATTTAAGTATTTATTTTTGAAACAATATTTATCATTATTTCAATTAACAAAATAATAATATTTAATTATTAATGCAATAATCAATAAAAAATTTCTAATTGAAAAAGAATAAATAACGAAAATTTAAATAAAATTAATGAACAAAATTGGAAATAATTAGACGAAATATTTATTTTGGCATCATTATTATAAAAATATAAATAATGTTTTACTATTTAAAACAAAAATTTATAATTACATTTTTGCAAAATTTATGATATTTAGTTAATTTTTTTGGTTTTATAACTAAAAAATTAGTGAAAATAAATTTTTTTTGCTCAAATGGTAATTCTATGTTTGTGTTTTATGTGCTCAGTTTAGCATTTAAATATAATTTACACAATTGTTTATTTAGTATTATATGTTGTTACCTTTTTGGTCTTAAATTTTTGTTTAATTTTTAAGTTATTTTAAAAAACTTTTTGCGGCACAATTTAGCACAAAATGAGCACAATTTAGCACAATATTTTTTTTTATTAAAATGAAATGGCATATCCAAATTCTCGGACGTTGAATTTTAACGTCAAAAATTGTTAAAAATATTATTTGTTTCTAAAAAATGTTATAAACAAATTTTCTCCATTTGTTTATAACTACAATCAATCGTTGACTTAAGTGACTGTGTTTACATTGTTGAAATTACATTGTTTAATTCAGTTATCTCTCAGAATTCTTGTGAGAAGTTTGTGTTCTTATTCTCTCCGCAAAGGAAGTACAAAAGTTTAAATTATTCAATTTTCGTATAAAATAAGAAATCTATATAATTAAGTAAAATTTTTTTTTTAATTTTAATAACATTTTTTGAAAAACTAATTTTTTTATTTTCTAAATTCAATTATTTAAAACTTCAATACTTTTTGTAAAACAAAATTGAACTACGAGAATTAAATTATTTAAATAAAATAATTTTTGTAAAAAAACATTTTAATAAATGTTGTCCGAAGAGAAAATAGTATGATTATTAAAAAATATTTAAGTTTAAGTTTAAAGTTATACTAAAAATTTAGTGCATTCAGGCGTTAAGGACATCCCAGTGGGCACAAGGACGTCTAAAAGACGTCCCTTCTTGTCCGCGCACAATTCGGGGACAATGATGGTAATGTCTCTGAGTCATCAAAAAGACAACTAAAAGACGTCTAACTGATGTTCTATGTCTGGTCCAAAAGACGTCTAAAAGACATAAGAAAGGACGTCTAAAGTACGTCGTTTGGACGTCCTTTTTTACATTCCTACAGATCTTAAATAAACATTTATTTTTTAACATTTTCTAAGTTGAAATTTAGTAATATTGTAATAAATTTATTTTAAGTTTAATTTTATTTTTTCTAAAATGTGGAGAAATAATGAAAAAATTCCTACGAAGCTGGGATCGAACTCGGATACCTTGGGCTTGAAGCACTGCGCCTTAAGCACCTTAGCCGTTCAAGACAGATATGAACCTCTACAAAGTTAACGATCTCACTTGTCAATGAAATGAATTTAACTTAGAAACATTCCAATGAATTTTACATTCATGAATATCTAAGTCTAAGTTGAACTTAGAAAATAATATTTTCTATTTATAAAAATTTTTCTATTTTCAAATGTTGAATGAAAAAGACGTCTTTTAGACATCTTAAAGACATCTAATGGTTAAAACATAGAACATGTATAGGATGTCTTTTTGAACAAGTCCAAAAGTCGTCCGCAATAAGACATCTTTAGGACGTCTTTTGAACAAGTGTGCCTACTGGGATGTTATTCAGTGGCCATATACAACAAGTCTGACTTTTTCCGAAAATGATATAAAAAATGGTTAAAGGATGTTTTACTGGACTCGTTCATAAAGTACTTTCGTTATTTGCTTTTTCCTTTTCAGCTTCAAAACATTTCTGAAGAATAGCATTAAACCAAAGGCGTCTATCAATTTCTGCAATAATTTCAATTCGTAACTTTAATTTCTTGGTTCCTAAGAGTCTTCGGGCCACTGAATTGCCGGGAATTTTATCCTCATCTTGAGCTTTTACTTATGTAACATGTTCGATAAGGTTACAAAAATTTCTAAATTTATGATTGATGCACTGCATTTTTTTAACCAAAATATTATGTTTTTCGTAAGGATCATGACAAGCAAGTAATGCATCTGAACTGCTGTATCCATCACCAATTCTATATTTATAAATTAATCCATATTTGTCTTCACTTATCATGAAACCTTCGACAACCATTTCAGCTTCCATACTTGAAAAGGATACTTGAAAAACTTTTGCTTTTATCGTATTTAGAAAATCATTCATGTTCTTTGGGTTTTCGTTCATCTTTTATTGCTCGTTGACACGTTGCACAAGGAACAGTCCTCACAATGCAATCTATTATTTTGTTTGTTTCATAACCAATTATCAAAACACATCCTCCTAAAGCATCAAATACCGATGTACGATAACTTCTTTTGCACTATACACAGTCGACCACAACCGTTATGTAGGGTATTCCATTAATTAAATGTCCATTTGCAAATATCTTTTCTAATTTCATTCTAACTTGCAGCTTTCATTACATTCTTAGTAATATTTATCATATGTATTCCTATTTCAAATCGATTTTTCATATACATTGTAAGACTCATGTACTGCACATTTATTATTATTATTATTAATTATTATTATTAATTATTAATTTTTATCTAAAATCAATTATTTTTAATAATTTTTTGTTTTTGCTTTTTCCAAAAAATGTCTGTCACTTTTTGGTTTTTTATTTTTTTTTAAACTTTGAGTGCAGATTCTGAAAGAGCGATGTCCTAGACGTAAGGAAAAGTTGTTCTGAATTTTTTAAACTCCTGGTCCACCAGATAATAACCGTCAAAAGTTGTCTCAAAAATGTGTCCGTCCAATCCTTAAAAGGTTAACCCATTAAGGACGGGATGTACAAAATTTGTACACAATGTTTAAGGATATATTTCAATAATAAAATGCTACGAGAAAATCTTTTGAGTACACATTTCTTATGTGACAAGAGTCCCTCTTTCGAATAGCGTGCTCAAGAAAACTAAAAAATGTTAAATAAACAATTTATTTAACAATTTATAACAAAAAACACGATTTTTTAAGAATTTTAAATAGGTTTTTTAAATTTTTTTATAGCTTAACCCTTCAGCATATCTTCTAATGTTATAAATATCGCGTCAAAAATAGTTGGGCTACAAGATAGGACTATTTTGGAAATTAAATTTTTAAATGGCTGCCACAAAATGGCGACCAAAGTTACTTTTTTTAAACAATATTATAAACAAATGGAGGAAATTTTCAAAAATAGTTAACTTTGCTTGAAACTTGTCACTCGGGGGTTTTTGGGGTCGCTGATGACGAATATAACCTTATTTTTTTAAAATTCAAAATGGCGGATCCAATATGGCGGACGGTAAATTCAAAAAATGATTGTATTCTCTTGAAACTTATCACTTGGGGGTTTTTGGGATCGCTGATTACGAATATAACCTTATATTTTAAAAATTCAAAATGGCGGATTCAATATGGCGTACGAAATTGAACTACACTACCGGTCAAAATTAAAAGACCACCCATTTTCAGAAGAATGAAAATCGTATTAAAACATAAAATTTACTGAAACTAAAATTTTTTTTGTTTATTTTCTGAAAGTTGATAAAATTTTGGAACGAACAAAATATTTTAGAAGTCGTTTGGTTAATAATTTATTTAAATATTTAAAAAAAATCGTCATTTTCAATTTTTTATACAAATTTGAAGAACTTCTAAATATATTTTCTAAAATAGTTTTTAGTACAGAAAAAATGTTTTAAATTTTTTGAATTTTCTTGGTCCAAGTTTGACAGTCTACATTTTTTAAGAAAAAAATTATTCGTTAATGACTATAAGTGATTCTTATAGTGTATAGCAAATTACCTTTAAAATAAGCCTAACATCATTAACAAGCGTATATTAAAAATGGAGATTTTTTTAAAAATATCTAAATAATATAATGTCAAAATGACTTCAAAAAGATCTTGTTCTTTTCAAAATTATATCATCTTTCCAGAAATAAAAAGAAAAATTTTTTAGTTTCCATATATTTTGTTTTAAAATGTTTTTTAATCACCTGAAAATGGGTGGTCTCTCAATTTTGACAGGTAGTGTAATTTGGCGGGAAATTATAAATCAGTAAATTTTGAAAATACAATATACTATCTATATCCATTACATTAATTCATTATTTTTTATGAACTAATTTAATTTTATTTCTTGATTATTTAATTAGTTCATAATTATTTATATTCAAATATAAAATAATTTGCAGGAATTTTCAAAGTGTACGTTTTAAATACATACTATATTGAATACATTAATTATGATAATATATTATTTAGTAAAAGTAATTTAATTAATTTTCGAAAATATTTATTATATAAAAATCAAAATTAATTCATAATTGTGAAAATATATATAATTTGACGAAAATTTTGAACATATTTACTATGTCAGCAATGCAATCAATATTTTTGCAAACAGTGTTTTTCAGAATCACATGAAAAAAAATAATAAAAGTAAGAATAAAAAAAGAAGAATATAAAAAAAGATTCTTTAAAAACGGTTTAACTCCACGCGGTGAGAATACAATCATTTAAAAAGTTTTTCGTACGCCATTTTGGATCCACCATTTTGAATTTTTGAAAAAATGAGGTCAAATTCATCATCAGCGACCCCAAAAACCCCCGAGTGACAAGTTTCAAGAGAATACAATCGTTTTTTAAATTTGTCGTCCGCCATATTGGATCCGCCATTTTGAATTTTTGAAATTTAAGGTTATATTCGTATCCAGCGAACCCAAAAACCCCCGAGTAAGAAGTTTCATGAGAATTTGTATGATTTTTAAAAATAAGTCCGCCATATTGAATCCGCCATTTTGAATTTTCAAAATATAAGGTTATATTCGTAATCAGCGATCCCAAAAACCCCCAAGTGACAAGTTTCAAGAGAATACAATCATTTTTTGAATTTACCGTCCGCCATATTGGATCCGCCATTTTGAATTTTTAAAAAATAAGGTCATATTCATCATCAGCGACCCCAAAAACCCCCGAGTGACAAGTTTCAAGCAAAGTTAACTATTTTTGAAAATTTCCTCCATTTGTTTATAATATTGTTTAAAAAAAGTAACTTTGGTCGCCATTTTGTGGCAGCCATTTAAAAATTTAATTTCCAAAATAGTCCTATCTTGTAGCCCAACTATTTTTGACGCGATATTTATAACAGTAGAAGATATGCTGAAGGGTTAAGCTATAAAAAAATTTAAAAAACCAATTTGAAATTCTTAAAAAATCGTGTTTTTTGTTATAAATTGTTAAATAAATTGTTTATTTAACATTTTTTAGTTTTTTTGAGCACGCCATTCGAAAGAGGGACTCTGTACACATAAGAAATGTGTACTCAAAAAATTTTCTCGTAGCATTTTATTATTGAAATATATCCTTAAACATTGTGTACAAATTTTGAACATCCCGTCCTTAATGGGTACAGGTTACCTATATTCTCTACAGTAATTCGTTTTTTCTTGAGTAAAGGAAATAAATTAACAAAACTAAATATATATTTGTCTCTCAACATATCAGCTCAATTATATTGTAATCTTTATTAATGTGTAAAACATTTTATAAAAATAACAGTACCAAATTTTGTGTTTTTTCGATTAAATGTATTGAATGCGACTGTCACGTATACACATTGTTTACAAAAAAATTCTATACAAACCTGCGATGTCTAAATTCTTTGTCTTTAAAATATATAAAAATGATAACATTTATTATTTACTTAAAATAACTTTTTAATAAACATGGTTTCTACAAGTTTCTCCTTATAAAAATCCATGATTTTTCCATGATACTAGAAATTAAAATAAAAATATTTTGTAATGTCTTTATTTGCCGTACGGTGGGCAAATCCTTTTAAGCAGCACTGTATATTAAAGAGTGGTGATGAAAATGATTTTTCCTAGGAAATCACAGATGAACTAGTAGAAGAAAAACTGTGTCATATTTTCAATAACCATTCTGTTTCTTCTTTAGTCCGGTGTGTAGATCATACTTTTCAGTTAGCCATTGGTGATGTATTAAGGCAAAATACTATGAGAAGAACAATTGTCAAGGTATTGTAAAGAACATTTCTTTCCTTAAAAAAACCTTTAAAAATGTATTGTTTTGTAAGAAACTTGTACACTTGACTATTATAATGATGTTTCATAATAATTATCATTTTAGGCCAGAATTAGGTTTAGACGTTTCAACGAGATGGAATTCAACATTTGACATGTTGTCAAATTAATATTTTAGACACATCTTTCGCAAAACAATCTAAATATTTTAACAGTAAAAGGCGAGAATTTGAATTTAAAATTAACGATTTGGTTGTAAATCGAAACGGAGAACTGTCAAATCTAAAGAAAAGCATATTTCAGCCAAATTAAATCCCAAGTTTATCGGTTCATTCAAAATATCAAAAATCCTTTTTCCAACCGTTTACGAAATTAAAAATTTTGACGAATCCAAAGTAATTACAGATCATGTACAAGATTTAAAACCTTATAATTGTTAATTCTTTTGGGGGGTTTTGTTTGTTTCAGGATATTAATTAATTCATTTATTTAATAATAAATTTTTCTGATTCTTCTTCGGATTTCTCCGATTCTTTTTCTGTTGGTCCTACCGAAATATCTGATCAGGCTAGAGCAACTGCTTCTGCTGAAAATATTGAGACGCCTGGATCAACAAAGAATCCGGATGGAGCCAAAATACCTGCGACACTTAACTTAAATGAGATATCTGATTCGAGCGAGACAACTGTAGAATATGATTCTTCGTACATTGATCATGATTGTTGGGCTGCTTCTCCTTTTCCCACACAGTGGGGCCAAATTGAAAAAACCCGGACATTAGACCAAAAAGTGAAAGTTTCAAACGGAGATTTTTAAACTTACAGTTGGCTACACTGGGTCGTTGTGAAGTTATATTCACTCATAATAGGCTCCCAAATATATTACAGCAGTGCATATATCAGTTTAACATAACCCTTCGTGTTAGTACTTAACATTGACTTAAAAACACATAAAAATAAAAGTCAGTTTTAATTCCTTGCAATTTTTTATAAAATCGTGAATTTTATGAAAATATAATAGAAGATACACCAAAAAATAAGTAAAATATTCTTATATTAATTATAAATTACTAGAAGAGTTTTTTTGTCATTTAAAAATGAAAATGTAAAATGTTCGGAGTTGTTCGGTCGTAAAACTTGTTGGAGGTTGTAGTTTCAAGTATTAAAAGTAACATAGGTGGATTCCACGTCAGTTCAACACACTTATTTTCATGACTTGTTGGGATTTGGTTGTACTTTTGTAAATTTATTACTTTTATAGTGATAAACAACTCCACCAAATATTTTTTCAAACTTTTGAAAATTACCAAAAATATGGCATTTTCAAAATTTTTGTATTTTTTTTTAAAGTGCTATAACTTTGGTTCTAATTAACCGATTTTGGATTTTAAAAAACGGATTTCTTTGGTTTTAAGTATATTTTAAGTTAAAAATAATATAAAAAAAATTCAAAAAAATTTTTTTGTTTGAAATTTTGAAAAATTAAAAATCCGTTTTTGAAAAAACATCATCTTCGATTTTTTTTCAAAATTTTACTAAATGTAAGGGCAAATGTGCTTTACATGTCCTGTAAATTTCATTTTGGGATCTCAAAGGGATTCAGAGTAAAAAAATAAAACGTAACCACAATCGAAAGCTTACCTTTTTCATATGAGCCATGTAGAAATCAGAGTGGGACCATGGAACTTTTTGAAGAAGTTAATTATAAATCATCATTTTCTATGTAAAATAATGATAAGTTATTATTTTCCTCAAAAATTCTCATGGTCCCACTCTGATTTTTACATGGCTCATAGAAAAAAGGTCACCAGCTTATAGCCCGTGAAAACCCCTTTAAAAATCACTATTCATACTTTAAATTTGATTAATTTTACTTATCAATATATTAACCCCTTCGCAGTCAAGACCAAAATCTCATAAGTGGGCTCAAAATGTCGACACCTTTTTAGAAAACTAAAATTTGCGCAAACGAGCATACTATTGTATTTGAAGTCGCTGATTACGAATCCGATATCAGATTTCGAAAATTCAAAATGGAGTATCCAATATGGCGGACATGAAAATTAAAAATCGACTAAATCCACTTGAAACTTGTTACTAAGGGGTTTCCGGGGTCGCTGATTACGAATCCGATATCAGATCGGAAAAAAATAATAAATTCAAAATGGTGGTTCCAATATGACGGACAACATTTTCTAAAATTCATCGGATTCACTTAAAACTTTTTACTCGGGGGTTTTCGGGGTCGCTGATTACGAATCCGATTTCAAATTTTAAACATTCAAAATAGTGGATCCAATATGGCAAATGAAATTTTCTAAAATTTATCGGATTCATTTGAAACTTGTTACTAGAGGGTTTTCGCTGATTACGAAAAACTTTTGAAACGATAATAAATACAAAAATTTTCCCGCAGTCAGCTGTTAAGTATACTACGTTCTTTTTACCCCAGAGTTTACCATGTGGAGGTATGCGGTCGGATTTTACACTCCTTTATTTATTTTGTTTTTTTATATTTTTTCTGTTTGTTCTTATATTGGATCCGACATTTTTAAAACAGACATAACATTTTTAATCTACGACATCAATAAATCCTAAGTAACAACTTTTCAGTTAATCTGATAAATTTTTTAAAATGGCGCCAGCCATATTTGAAACGCCACATTGTATTTTAAAAATCTTATGCTACATTCGTAATAAGCGACCCCGAAAACCGCCGAGTAACAAGTTTTAAATGAATCGGACGAGTTTGTAAAAATGTCTTCCGCTGTATTGGATCCGCCATTTTGAATTTTTAAAATCTGAAATTGGATTCGTAATCAGCAACCCTATAAACCCCCAAGTAACGAGTTTTAAATGAATCGGTCGAGTTTTTGAAAATGTCGTCCGCTATATTAGATCTGCCATTTTAAATTTTTTAAATCTGAAAAAGGATTCGTAATCAGCGACCCTGAAAACCCCCCGAGTAAAAAGTTTTAAGTGAATCCGATGAATTTTAGAAAATGTTGTCCGTAATATTGGATCCGCCATTTTGAATTTTTAAAATCTAATATCAGATTTGTAATCAGCGACCCTGAAAACCCCTGAGTAACAAGTTTGAAGTGAATCCGATAAATTTTTAGAAAATGTCCGCCATATTGGATCCGCCATTTTAAATTTTCAAAATCTGATATTGGATTCGTAATCAGCGACCCCGAAAATTCCTGAGTAACAAGTTTGAAGTGAATCCGTTAAATTTTTGAGTATCTCGTCCGCCATATTGGATCCGCCATTTTGAATTTTTAAAATTTTTAAACGGATTCGTAATCAGCGACCCCGAAAACCCCCGAGTATTAATTTGTGAACAAATCTGTGTGTGTTTGTAGCCTAAAATCTGCTTGCGTCTATGCACGTCATCGACAGTTTGAGCCCACCTGGACCATGACGTGTATACACGTCATCGACTGCCAAGGGGTTAAATCCAAAAAAAGATATTTTCAAAAAAATCAAAATTTTGAAACTCCATAACTCAAAAAACATTTTATTAAATTCAAAAAAATTAATATTTACACTTCTACTAATAATAGTAACATTTTAGCAAAGTTTAGAGAAAATTCATTTTTTTACCTGGGCAGTTGAGGAATTTTGCCGCATATGTTCGTAAATTGTGGTTACGTTTTATTTTTTTACTCCGAATCCCTTTGAGATCCCAAGATGAAACTTACAGGACATGTAAAACACATTTTGCCTAGCATTTAGTAAAATTTTGAAAAAAATCGAAGATGATGTTTTTTTAAAAACGGATTTTTAATTTTTCAAAATTTCAAAAAAAAAATTTCGAATTTTTTTTTATTTTATTTTTAACTTAAAATATACTCAAAACCAAAGAAATACGTTTTTTAAAATCTAAAATCAGTTAAATAGAACCAAAGTTATAGCACTTTAAAAAAAAGTACAAAAATTTTTAAAATGTCATATTTTTGGTAATTTTTAAAATTTTAAAAAAATATTTGGTGGAGTTGTTTATCACTATAAAAGTAATAAATTTACAAAATTATAGCCAAATCCCAACAAGTCATGAAAATAAGTGTGTTGAACTGACGTGGAATCCACCCATATAATTTTTTGTGAAAAAATACATGCGTTGTGTGAGTAACACACGTGGTTAGAGTTTACTTATACATAGAAATTCTTGGTTTCCCTTGCAAATTTACATGTATTTATAATAGTGTGCACTAAGAGACCTGAGTACAAACATACAGTGTAGTGTGAGCTGTGAGACGTGTACAATACTTTGTCCTAGTGTTCTGGACGATGAGTAGAAGTGGACTATTTTTTTGTTTTGTAAAATTTTGAGAAATTTTTTATTTAATTGGAATTTAAAATTGCGATAACTGACAATGAGCGATAATTGTTGAGTCTCCATTGTAGTTGTGCGATAAAAGCCTATATTCAAACTGAATTGTGCTATCGGTTGGTCCCAACGGAAAATGATTTATTCGAAAAAATAAAAAACTTTTGCAGGATTGTGCAAGAAAATAACAAAATTATTGTGTAAAAAATAAAAGGCGAGTGTAAATCTGCGAAAACTAATTGAAGGATTATTCAAAAGGTAAGTGCAAAATAATTAAAAAATGTAGGTTAGTTACAATTAAATTTATTGAAAGAATAATAATAGTTTCAAAAAAAGTTAATTAATATTTTTTATATAAAAATAAATCAAATAATTGTTTTTGAAACAATAAATAATTAAAATTTATTTAAATTAAATACAAGAAATTAATATATTATTTTTTAAAAATAGTCATTTATCTTATTCTGTCTTTTTTATTTTTTTAACTTTATGATTAAAATACAGAAAAAATTGTTGTTTATTAAATAATTTTAATTAAGTTTGAATAATTTTAATAAAAAAAAGAAATAATTTAATTAAAATGACTTATTTTGAAATAATAAAAGAAGTATATTTTGATTTTATTAATTTAGCTCTTTTTTATTTTATTTGTTATTACAATTTAATAACAAGAATTATTCTTAATTAATATTAATAATTAATAGTATTTTAAAAAAATATGGACAAATTAAAATTGGTTAATTAATTTAAATTTAATTTAAAATTAAGATTTCAATTAAAATAAAATAATTTATATTAATTGCACAATTTTTTTTTTTGTTGATAAATGAATGTCCGCACAGCTGACTTTTAAGTAAACATGTTTTTAATTGCTCGTCAGCAGCTGCCATCTCGTGGCGCTCTTTATTACTACCAAATTAATTTTTTCTTTCATTCTCTTAGCATTTATTTGTTGCAGGGTTGGTAGAAGTGTTTGACAAAATGAGGTTAGGTTCCGTGTTTATTTGTGTCCGCGGTGCCGGCTTTTAAATTTTACGACTAAGTGAGAAGTGTAAGAATAATTATTTACAAGTTTTTTCTGTGACTTTTTGTGAAGATATTACATATGAGTTTTAATATTATATTATATCAGAATTTTTATTTTCCCTCGACAATACTTTTACTGTGCATGTCAACATAAACATGGATCTTCTGGACCAGAATACATTCAAACAACACGTGGTTAAATGTATAGTAAAAGCATATTTGAGACAAATTTAAATTTCTGACACAAAAATTTTTTTAAAAAACTTGTAATTTCTTAATCAATGATGATAGATTAAACGATAACGGCACACAGTACGACAAAAATGGAAAACGACGAAAATACAAAATGTATTTTTAAATTTGAAGAGGAGTATATTAATAAATTAATTTCACTATCTCCAAAAATTGCTATCTCTCTCTAAAGAGTATACATATAACATTGTACACACCACACAGTGAGATTTTTTTTACAATTTATTGTTCAAAAATGTCTACAGTCTACAATTTTTAACCGATTTGAGTGTTTTTTGTTTTAAATTTAAGGGGCTTAAATTCTTAAAACATTCCTTGAAGCCGATTTTTGAGATTTTAATTGTTTATAATTGTTTATTATAATCAAAGTTAACAAATTAATACAATAATTTAAAAAGGAAGTTTTTTCACATTTCGTTACTACACATGATCTAAATCAGCTCAAATTAACCAAATATGACCACCAGACAGTTAATAAAACATTAAATAATTTAAATAATTTAACAATTTGAATAATTTAAATTATTATAAAATATATTAATTAACAAATAGATAACTTTGATTACCTTCCACTAAAAAAAGTTTCTTTCCACATTTTCTTTTTAATTTAAGTTAATTTCAAGAATTTATGTCTTTTTTGTTTAAAAAGTAACTTATTTAAATTGTTGTAAACAATATTAATTAACAAATAGATAACATTGCCGTTTGTTAAATGGAACAATATGAATGATAGCGATCCATCAGGTACTCCATTTCCTAGAACTTCACTCTCAAATCGAGAAATAACAAATTTGATTTCAGATTCATTTGAATTTTTGGGCTTATCTCAGGTTAACTCAATTGTAAACTCTGTTGGTTCCATTCTTGACTTAGCTCTTTACAATTCTTTAAACTACTCAATTGAATCCACTCTAGATCCTATACTTCCTGTTGATAAATACCATCCACCAATACTTCTTAAAATTTTTACTCATGATATCTCAAATGTTAATTTCAATAATGATCAACGTAAATATATTTATAATTTTAAAAAAGCAAACTTGGGAGCAATTTGTACTTTTCTTTCAGATGTTGACTGGAACCTTGTACTTAATATGCAAAATATAGATGAAGCAGTAAGTGTTTTTATAGTTATATTTATAAAGCTTTTGAATTATTTGTACCTCTAAAATGCATCAAGGATTCCAAGTTTCCAACGTGGTTTTCAAATGAGCTTAAAAGTTTAACTTTTCAAAAAAGGCTGCTCATGCAAAATATAAAGGTTCTAGTCATCAGTCTGACTATCAAATATTTGCTAACTTACGTGCGAGATGCAAATCATTAGCAAGGCAATCTCATAACAATTATATAAGCAAGGTGGAGAATTCAATTACACACTACCCTAAGTATTTTTGGAACTATGTTAATTCACTTCGTGGTGATTCGCGCATTCCTAGGGAGATGAAATTCGATAATATTACTGCAAATAATAGTATTGATATTGCAAATAGCTTTCGATCTTTTTTTAGTTCAGTTTACTGCTCTCCTTCCACGGGTGCTGTAGCATCAGATTTTAAATTTTTAAACACTTGTCATATTAATACCTTTAGTATCAGTAAAGCTTCAATTTTTTCTAAACTAAAAAATCTAGATATTAGGAAGGGGGCAGGCCCGGATGGAATACCCCCCTCCATCTTGAAATCATGTTGCTCTGCTTTTGTGGAACCGCTTAACATTCTCTTTAATTGGTCTCTCTCTATTGGTACTTTTCCGATAGATTGGAAAAGAGGTATTATTGTGCCTATTTATAAGGAGGGAATTTGAGATTGATGTGAGGAATTATCGCCCAATAACTATCCTTAGTGCAATACCTAAAATTTTTGAGAGTCTTGTTTTTGACACTCTTTATAATCAACTTGAGAGCCTAATTATTGACGAGCAGCATGGTTTCATGCGACGTAGATCCGTACTAACAAATTTAACTATTTTCACAAACTTCATAAACAACACCATTGTGGAGGGAGAGCAGATAGATACTATCTATACTGATTTCTCTAAGGCTTTTGACAAGGTTGACCATAATATTTTGATCGCAAAGCTTGAGGCTCTAGGTTTTGCGCGGGATATGTTTGGCTGGATCAGAAGTTATCTATCTGATAGGTACTTGTCTGTGAGAATTAAGTGTGATTATTCTGAGGTGTTTTTAGTAACTTCTGGTGTCCCCCAGGGTTCGCACTTGGGTCCACTTCTTTTTATTTTATTTATTAATGACACTACACAATTGTTCAAACATAGTAAATTCCTTTTCTTTGCAGATAACCTAAAATTGTACAAGATAATTCGTGACGATCAGGATCGCTTGGATTTGCAATCTGATCTTAACAATTTGTATTCGTGGTCTGTGAAGAACAGGTTGCTGCTCAATGTGAAGAAGTGTAGCGTCATTACATTTTCTAGACGGAGAGTTAATTTCATGTGTAATTATAAAATTGGCGATTCACAATTAGCTAGAGTGACCCTGGTGCGTGATCTTGGGGTTCAGTTGGACCAATCGCTTACTTTTATTGATCACATTCACCTTACCATAAGTAAGGCAACTAGAGTCTTGGGCTTTGTTTTGAGAAATGTCTCACGTTTTAAAAATATAAACGCCATAAAATTATTATTTTTTTCTTTGGTAAGGCCTATTATTGAGTTTGCTTCAGTTATTTGGTCAACTTGTCAAGACTACCTCATTTTGGAAATAGAACGTGTCCAAAACAAATTTTTGCGTTTTTTAGCACGGAGACAAAACATCGAGTTTGATTTCTTTAGTCATGACTACACGCAATTGCGTGAAATTTAAAAAATTCCGGAATTAGCAAAGCGATTTTTGTACGCCGATCTCCTCTCTATTTTTAAAATTATTAATGGAATTATAAATTTTTCTCATCTGCTCTCGTTATTAAACTTTTTTGTACCAGTTAAATCCCCACGAAACTCCACTTTGTTTCGATTGCCTTACATGAGAACCAACTATTTATCAGATTCAGTCATAAACAGAGTATATAGTGAGGCTAATGATTTTAATGATAGTGTGAATTTTATGGGTGTTTCTCTCAATGAATTTTTAACTAAATTACGCTGTTTGATTTTTGATATCAATAACAATTTAATTCAATAATCTATCATTCTTCGCATTATGGTTGTCAACTTGATTTTGTAATACTTAATACTATAGTACTTATGTACGAATAGGCACTGCCCGTAAAAATATTATAAATAAATAAATGAATAAACATTGATTCCCCTTCATTAAAAATGGTTTTTTCGATATTTTCTTTATAACTTAAGTTCATTTCAAGAATATATGTCTTTTTTGTTTAAAAATTGACTTATTTAAATTGTTATAAACAATATTAATTAACAAATAGATATCTTGGATCCCCCTTCACTAAAAATGTTTTTTTTCACATTTTCTGTTTAATTTCAGTTCATTTTAAGAATATATGTCCTTTTTGTTCAAAAAGTAACTTACTTAAATTGTTATATACAATATTAATTAATTTGTTTGAAAAATGAAGCTATTTTTTAAAGTATTGATGATTATTATTTATAAAATACCTCTAAAGATTAATTTTAATTTCAAATAATTGTCTTTCAGAATCCGATGCTACAAATATGGGCATATCTCTTGAACTTTTAAACTTTTAGGTAATGTAGAACTTAATTTTTCTTTTCAAGCCACCCTTGAAATTAATTTTATTGTTTTGTGCATTGATCAAATAGTAGAAAAAACCTTGAGATACTCATTTCTACACATTGTTAACCCCCCTGTGTATGAGTTTAACCCCAAGAAAATGTTTCTAAATGCATAGATTTTTCATAAAGTTGGATTTTCACATCAATCGGTATCTTGGGGTATTTAGGGTAGCTGATTACGAATATGATGTTAATTTTTTAAAATTCAAAATGGCGGATCCAATATGGCGGACAAAATTTGAAAAAAATAAATGGATTTCCTCAGCATTGGATATTCATGGGTTTTTGGGGTCGCTCATTATGATTCTGTAGTCGGATTTCGAAAATTCCAAATGGCGGATCCAATATGGCGGATGAAAATTTAAAAAATAATTTAATTTGCACAGAAGTGGGTATGAAGGGGCTTTTGGGGTCGCTAATTATTATAAATCTGAATTTAGTGTTTTAAAAATTTTAAAACTGATTTCAAAATGGCATAAAAATTATTGAAATTTTAAATACTGTTTTAAAAATATATATTGGGATTAATTATAATTAAAAATCAATAGAAGTAAATAAATAAATAACCACGAGATATAATTGTTTTAATATTCTAAAAAATTTTCAATTTTTTTATATTAAAAATACAAACAGTACGAACAAAAAATGAATAACGTTTAATTAAAATTTTACTTCCCTTTCCTTATTCATAATTAATATTATTTAAATAAAATACATAATATCTACATTCGGCAATCAAAACATTTTGACACATTAAAAATAATATTACCATGGAAACTTAGAAAAAAAGAAGTTTACAATTCTAAAATCAGAATAAAATTTAAATAATAAATTAAATGAATAATTTAGAATTAAATTAAGCTTATAAAAATAAAATAAAATTTAAAATTGATTAATTCTTGTTATTTTTAA
This sequence comes from Leptopilina syphax, assembly GCA_032872505.1. Taxonomy (NCBI): domain Eukaryota; kingdom Metazoa; phylum Arthropoda; class Insecta; order Hymenoptera; family Figitidae; genus Leptopilina; species Leptopilina syphax. Next base: position 56,012,045 of record CM065468.1, on the reverse strand, counting down.
AATTCTTTAATACTGTTAAAATTTCAAAAATTTTAAGTCCTAATATCTATAAAAGTCTAGTAAATTTTATTTAACAATTCTTGAATTACATTCAAATCATTATATAACAACGAGAAGTTAAAAAAAAATGCAAAAAGATTTGATTTTTCAGAAATGTATCCACCATATTGGATTTTCTATTTAAAATTTTTTAAAAATTATTTTAAATTCGTAAGCAGCAAAACAGAAAACTCTTAAATGTCAAACGATATTAAAATCTGATAATTTTTCTAAAATTTCATTTGCCATTTTGGATACGACATTTAAAATTTTGTTTAACTACATAACTTCAGATTTGTAATCAGAGGACCTTAGAAACCTATAAATAATAATTTTTATGCAAACTTGCGAGTTTAATGCTTTCTTTTTCTATGAAGCAAAGATTATGACAGTAGAAGCTCATATCCTTTCTTAGATAGATTCTTTTTAGGAATAGTGTAGAGGTTAACGATTTTTCTGTATACTTTTATAACGTACGAGAAGAGATTACAATGAGTTAAAAGTGATTAGAAGTCAAATTCAACATGTGCCCTTCAAAAATGTGGGTTTTTATTATGAGTTTCGTTTTTAAATTTAACTTTTGAAGTCACTGCATTCCTAATGTATGAGTAGCACATATTCCTGTAAGGGTTTAAATTACTTCTTATTACACAGTGGAACAATTTTAGAAAAATTTTTCTGGGTTTAGACTTGAGTATAATGGGATGAAAGTACTACCCCAGCAGAGTAAAATCCCCAAAGGATTTTAAAAAATTAGTAGCCGTTTGATTTTTATTGTAATTTTAAATTTTGATAATTCAGTAATTTATTGAATAACAATGGTCAACAAAAAATATCTTTTTTCTGATTCACAGATCAGACTAGGATATTTTTATTGAATTTTCATCGCTGAACACGAATCTGACCTCAAAAAGTGCCCATCACGTCGAGATTTTGAGAAAAATGGCCTCAATGTCTCAAAAAACCCTATTTTTGACGTTTTTTCGATCATGTGGAGTTTTTTGAGACATTGAGGCCATTTTTCTCAAAATCTCGACGTGATGGGCACTTTTTGAGGTCAGATTTGTGTTCAGCGATGAAAATTCAATAAAAATATCCTAGTCTGATCTGTGAATCAGAAAAAAGATATTTTTTGTTGACCATTGTTATTTAATAAATTACTGAATTATCAAAACTTAAAATTACAATAAAAATCAAACGGCTACTAATTTTTCAAAATCCTTTGAGGATTTTACTCTGCTGGGGTAGTACTTTCATCCCAATATAGTCAAGTCTTAACCCATTTTTTGGTGTTCCACTGTGTTATGTAGACAATGTAACTCCGTTTTATGATTACTTAAAAATCTTCGTTAAGAAAGTTATATCAAGTTAATTGCTAAATTGTCAAAATTTAAGAAAAGTTGTCTCGCAAGTTTGAAGGTACACCATTTTTATCTTAACTGAGGCACATAATTGTCTTAATGATTTTTTGGTTCCTTTTACTCCCCACTACATCTACTATAAGTCACAAAATATATAATGACTCGTTAAAAAAGTTAAACCATATAAACTGAAAAAAACAGTCAATGTCACACACGAGAAACTGGCAATTTCGACACTGTTACTTATTTTTGTCGTTCCCTACAAAATTAAAATGATTATTATACACAAGGTATATTTAAAGAGCACAATAATTTATCAAATTATGGTACTGCAAAATTATTTTTATAATTTTTAAAATATTTTTATTATAAACGGAAACATAAAGTTTAAAAGTTCTAGAGATATGCCCATATAAATGGCCTAACTAGAAAAAATTTTTTTGATATATTAAAATATAATTTAAAAGCACCTGCTGCTGTAATATATATATATATAATAGTAAAATCGAAAAAGTCATGTCATTGAATCTTGTTTCCGTACGACGACTTTCACTCTATTTCATCATAAAATAACTTGTCAAAGTCCTCAAAATCGCTTTGTATTTTTCGCTTTGTTATTTTATGATTAAATAGAGTGAAAGTCGTCGTACGGAAGCAAGATTTTATAATGACAATGATGAATGGTTACAGGTATTTATAAAGAAAATGGAGTATTATTGATATAAAATATGTAATTTTACAATTAAAGTAGTAATAAATTAAGTTAATAATAAAAATAAATATAAATAAAATATAAATAATACAAAAAATAATAATTTACATATAACAATTTTCCAGGTATTTGTTCAACTATTCGAAGAGGAAAAAGAAGGTGACCATTAAGCTGCTAAATTGACAACTGATACGAAGGGTGGAAATTCGGAAACATTAGACAGAAAACGTTCTGCATTCAGTGACATTTCGGATAGGCATAAACGAAGAAGAGTACAATCCTTGCAAGAAAATACTGCAACTAAAGAACTTGCTTATGCAACTCAAATGAATTTAAAAGGAGTAGAGAAAACAGATGCTGCTCATGTTGTAAAAAGCGCTGTCCTTGGCTCTCTTAATAAGGGAACAAAATACCGAAATTCAATTAAATTACTTGATATTGAGCAAAAAAACTTTACATCTGATGAAGCTGTATATTTATATATAGAATTAAATTTTTCTAGAAATAAGTACCAGCAACTTCGAAATGCGTGTTTAGCAAAATCTTCTAAATTGTTTTTATCAGTTAAAAAATTAAATAAAGCTCGTAAAGAATGTTATCCATCAAAGAAATTTGTAACAAGTCAGGATAGTGCAGAAATAAAAATACAGGCCCTGCTATATCATACAATCGAGCGCATCATCAAAATAAAAGTAATGTTATTGAACGTTTATCTGATGAACTGTGACGTTGTAAAATTTGATATTTTACAATTCACAAGTATTTTTAATTATTATTGAATTCGTTGAATAACCTTAATGATAAAAGCTTCCTTAAATCAAAAATTCCCAAACGATTCGAGATTCTGAAAATATTTATTTTATTAAATAATTTAGAATTAATTTGTTTGTTCCTTTTTATTCGTTTTATGTAATTTGCGAGCCAACTTTATGAAAATTGAAAATGGTGAAGACTTATTCTGGTGATTGGACAGTAATTTTTGGATAATTTGACCTAACCTAAATTTTGGATTCTCAATTTATGTCTCCGACGTACCCAATTGTTTGGATTTTTCTTGGAATGCCAATTATTCTCAAGCTCTACTTCAAGTATCTAGAAAATAACACTGACTTAATTCCCTGGAGGAATATTCAAGAACATTCTACTTTTGGAAGGTTTCATTATATTTCAAACTTTATTTGAAACTCCTATTGCTACGTGAAGACAAGGCCCATATTACCTGTTTCTGTTCAAGATTTTATGTCAGTTTGGGACTGAAAGATCGTCATAGTCCAGCTTTTATGCATAAGTGGTTATTAGTCTTTTTGAATTTCAACATTAATCTCTTGTTCAACAAATAATTCTATTGGAGGAGAAAAATAATGATCTAACATCGAGCGTCAAATTCTTTTGAAGAAATTCATCATTTTAGAAGAAATATTCCAAATAACATTTCAAGTTATTTATTCTGTCTATAATCAAGTTTCTACTTTTCAAATTTCGTTCTACTTTCAATTACCATCAAGATTCATCGGAAGATTCCTTTTTGAAATATCCACCAATCAGAAGACTGTATTATGATCGCGAATTATTGTATACTAGTAACTTTCATTTTTTTTGGTTGGCAACAAATCTCCATGGGAATAATAAACAATAGTAATTTTGTCATTCTTTTTCTGGGTTTCTTGATAGAAGGACGCTTTGTCTCGAAAAAGTTTTATCTTTGCTTAATTAATCTTTTAAATTTCAATAATAATTAAATAAAAATTAATTAATTTTGTAGGGCCATTCATTCGGAGATCTTGGTTTCATTTCTCGAGGAATATATTTCCGAGGAGGGAGTCGTTTGGCGTTTCGTGGGAATTTGTTGTCAACAATTTTTCAAAGTAAGATTTCTTGATTTGTAACGGTATTATTTAAAATTCTTCGTTTGATTTCCTACAGAGGAAAAATGGATATCAATGTTTGAATATTTTATTATCAATGAATCATAACCTCACTTTTTCAAATTTATTTTTTTTTTGCTATTCAGAACTCGAATCATGAAAGGAAAAGAATCTTTTTCTTTCTAATTTTTCTTTTTGTTAAGAATCGTTGTTAAAAATTATTATGTTAAATTCAATTGATATTTTGATTAATAAATTGTCATTATGGAAATTCATTTAATTTGTCTTTTCTTTCTTGAATGAATAATTGAAACTTGACATCGAGCCACCCCCTCTACTATTTTCCAAATAATGGGACTGTAGTTAGCCCGGACACATTTTAGGAAGATTAAATTCGTGATTTAAATTATTATTGTGAGATTAGTGTGGGATTGTCGATACTTAGCTTGGTAGCCGTCGTGTATCGCCAATCAAATTATCTTGAGAATATTGTTTATGTTTATTTTTTTGTATTTATTGATCGACACTTAGCCTGGTGGCCTCGTGTGCCGATAATAAATAAATTCAATTTGAATAATTGCCGGTAATTAGCCTGGTGGCCTTTGTTTATTCGGGATTATTTAGAAATCTGTTTTGTCCTTTTTGTGAATTTTGTTGAGTGTCCTTTTAGGACTGGCGCCCACCCTTTTGTATCACATTTAATCGTTCCTAAGTAACCTTAAATTTTTATTAATTTTTGCTAAATTTACTTGTTTGAATTTTGAAACTAAATTATTGTTTGAGAAAAATATTGAAGTTATAATTTGGCGCCCAACGTGGGGGCATAGCCAATTAAAATATATTAATAAAATATTTCATTCAAAAAGAAAAGACTTTAATTTTGTGAAATTGAGGTTATGTAATTCTTTGTTTATTTTGACAGCTCAAGGAATTAAAATTTGAATTTCAAGAATTGACTATTCATAAATAAAAATTTATTTGAATAATAAATTAATATTATTCAAAGAGCTAAATTGAATTGATAATATAATTAATTAATTGATTATATTAATTTGACAATTCGAATATTTTTTTGTTTTTAACTAATTGTTTGTCCTTATCCTTATTGTTCCTTCTTTTGAAACAAAATTTTTATTATTTTAGAAATCTTGATATATTTTCTAAAGTAAATTTGTTTTAGGGAAATTTATTTAAATTATCATTTTTGATTTTATTTGGCTGAGATTTGTTAAATTTATTTAACAATGGCTTCAAACCGTTCCCGGACATTTCCCCGAATCAATTTTACCGAACAGTAATTTTACCGAATGTTTAATTTACCGAATGTCAAATTTACCGAACGCCATTAAACCGAATGCTTTTTTACCGAATACTATTAATCCCGAAAAAATTCTATTAAATTTAGTCAAAATTTTCGGTAAAGAAGCATTCGGTAACATATTTTTCGGGAAAATTGATTCGGGGAAAGTTCCTTCGGTAAAAAAGCATTCGGTGAAAAATTTTTCGGGAAATTTGACATTCGGTAAATTTGTCATTCGGTAAAATTGATTCGGGGAAATGACCGGGAATCCTTCAAACGATCCTTATGCGTGGATCTATGATTTAAACAACTATCAACTTGGCGATGAGTTGAGAGATAGAGGCTTGACTGCTGTCGGAGCCATTACTGCGAAACGAAATCGACTTTTAAAATTTTTGCAACGACAAGATTTGGTATCTCCAAATTTAGGACAAAATTTAAATCAGTCAGAAAATCATGACGGACATGATTTAGAAAGTGTTAGGACTCTTGATTCTTGGGGAAATTTTTCGAATTCTGAACGACCAAATAATTCTGACATTAATAGGTTAGAAAATAACGAAAATTCTTCTCAATTGATTTCATTAAATGAAGATTCGAATGAAATTCGTTCCCCGACTAACATCAATCAAAATAGAAATCCTCAAAGATTAATTGTTCGTGAGGATGTAAATTATAGATCTGAAATTTTCTACCCTAGGGATGATCCTTTTCATTCGAGTCATTTTGGAAATAGAAATTATGAGAATTTAGTTCCACCAAATCTAACTCCAAATAATGTTGGAAATTCGGTTTCTAGAAATTATTTTATCGAAAATGAAAATAGACGTAGAGTGACATTTCGTCCTTCAGATGAAATTTAGGAACCTCTTCAATCTAGACAAGACATTGTAGAGAATAATTTAATTTCTACATCCGAAAATAATGCTCCCAAAAACAATTCTGATTTTAATCTACATCAGGAAAATCGTGACAGGACAAATTCTAAATCAAATGGTTCTTTAGAGAAAAATGATTATCAGGATAGAAACAAATTTTCAGAGAAAAACGAGTATCAGGATAAAAATGAATTTAGAGAGAAAAATAATTATCAGAATAGAAACGAATTCAGAGAGAAAAATAATTATCAGAATAGAAACGAATTTAGAGAGAAAAGTAGTTATCAGGATAAAAATGAATTTCAGAATAGAAATAATTATCGGGATAGGAATGATTCTCGATATAGAGAAAGAATTGTTGATGAATCTCGTTATGATTCAAGATTTGACAATTCTAGGTATGACAATCAAAGATTCGATAATTCAAAATATGATGATTCTAGATTTGATGATTCTAGATATAATAATTCAAGATTTGATAATAACAGGACAGATAGATTTCAAAAGGATTCAAAGTATAATATTCCTCGCAATGAATATTATGAACCAAGACAAAAATTACGAAATTCTTTTGATAGTGATAATGATTCTGATTTGAATTATGAATATAATTCTCGTAGACAAGGTTTCTCAAACGGTTATAGAGGTTATCATAATTCAGCCACTAAAACACTTGAGATCATGCAAAAATGGGGATTGAAATTTTCGGGCTCTAGATCAGAAGATCCAGAAGCATTTATCACTAAAATAGAAGATGGAAGAGATATTTTCCGCGTAGATGATTATACTTTAATTAAAGTAATACCTTTTCTTCTCACGGGAATAGCTTCCAAATGGTTTTATGGAATGCGGAATAATTGGAGAAATTTTGTTGATTTCTCAAGAGCATTTAGATCACGTTTTGGGGATATAGATTTTCAGTTTGAATTGCGTCAAGAAATCTATAAAAGGACTCAAGGTGAATTTGAACGTGTTGCTGATTTCTTTACCTGTATGATATCTTATTTCGATCGCGTCGAACCACGTTTATCGGAAAATGAAGAAATTAGTTTTGTTCATAGGAACCTTCTGCCTAGATTTCAATTAGTCATCCCGAGACATTCTATTGTCAGCATCGCTCAATTCGAACAAATGGCTATTTCAATCGAGAAAAGTCATTTCGAAACCTCCACCATTACCTGAAAGATCTCTATTACCTGATCTTGCGTATAGAGAACCCCCTCGTAATAGGAATAAAGGTCAAAGGGAATTAGTTCATCTTTTGGATGAAGTCAATCTCGAAAATTATTCGAACTCTGACCAATTGGTAGATTTTGTTCTTTCTATTAAAGAAAATGATAAGTCGAAAAATCTTCAAAATTCTCAGTCAAACTCGAAAAACAATAAATCTAAAAATCAAAATAATCCGAAAAGTACTGAAAAAGTTCAATCGTCGAACAATCCTTTCATTAACATCGAGGAGAAAAAGGAATCTCGAAAACTAATTTGTTGGAATTGTGATGAGCCCGGTCATAGATTTGATGAATGTAGTAAAACTAGGGGAAAGTTTTGCTTTCGTTGTGGAAAGAAAGATGTAATTCGTACAGAATGTCCTAAGTGTAAGGAAAACTAAAATTAGAGTCGTCTGATAGGGCGAATACGTCTCTAGATAATGTTGTAAAGCCCTCGATTAATAAACTTCCTGTAATTAAAAAAAGAAATAAATGTCGAAAATTGGTAGCTCTCAAATTAATCGAAATTTTGTATTTGGATTCATCCTCCGATTTGTCTGAATTTAATGGAGCATATATGCCTAAAGATTTCGATTTTACAATTTTCTGTGAAAACGGAAGATATTTCTTAAATGAAAATGAATTAGATAAAATTATAGATTGTAACTTTATTAGAATTAAATCAGAAAATGAGAATTTCAATTCTTTCGTAAATTCTTCCTCTAAAAATGAAAATGATTTAATTGATTTTTCCGAGAAATCTGAATTATCAAATCAAACTAACTTAGAAATTAATACTGATGTGGATTCTCAATCGAAAACTCTCCTTGACGATGATATTAAATTTGATGAAAGTAAAAATACGGAAAATAAAAAAATCGATAAATCTAACCTTTTCAATGTTTCTGATGTCTCGTATGTTCCCGAATGTATGTATGGTTCAGAACCCTTAATGTATGTTAATATTCATATCCTTGGGAATAAAGTGAAAGCATTAGTGGACAGTGGTGCTACTAGATCGTTTATAGGACAAAAGGGACTTGAATTAGCTAGTAAATTGGGACTAAAAATTGAAGAAAGTTTTGGATTAGTACAGATCGCGGATAGTTCAGTTCAAACTGTTTCTGAAGAAATAGTTATTCCAATGGAACTTGGAGTAAAGGCCAGATTAATGAAAGTTAGAGTTCTCAATTCCTTACCTGTAGATTTTGTTATTGGTTTAGATTTTCTTAAAGTATTTGGAGTCTCGATAGATTATGAAAATAGAAAATGGATGTATAATTCAAATCCTTTTAAGACATTCGATTTCATTCTTGAAAATTCAAAACCTGAGGTGTGTTGTGGTTTAAGTGAGTTAACACCTGAACAAGTCAAAATTCTTGAACAATTTATTAAAGATGAAGTTCCTCATTGTGAAGAAAAACCCGGCTTAACTAATCTTACAGAACATTACATAAATGTAGATGGTCATCCGCCAATTAAGCAGCGATTCTATTCAGTTTCACCTAAAGTATTACAACTCATGTTTCTAGAAATAGATCAAATGTTATTAGATGATATTATAGAGCTCTCGAATAGTGGATGGTCCAGCCCCATTGTTATGATTAAGAAGCCCGACGGAACTTATCGCTTTTGTTTGGATTTTAGAAAATTAAATGCTATCACCAAAAAGGATGCTTATCCTCTTCCAAAAATAAATATGATTCTCGACAAGTTAAATAAGGCTAAATTTATATCCAAAATTGATATTCATAAAGGTTTCTTGAATGTTCCTCTCGAAATAGGTAGTAGGGAAAAGACTGATTTTTCAGTTCCTGGAAAAGGACATTTCCAATTTAAGAGAATGCCGTTTGGCTTAACAAATGCGCCTGCAACATTCCAACGGATGATGGAAACCTTAATTCGACCGGAAATGGAACCTCACGCTTTTGTATACATGGATGACGTAATTATAATTTCTGAGACTTTTGAGGATCACTTAGTTTGGTTAGGAATAGTATTGAAAGAAATTAAAAAGGCTAACTTGAGATTGAATTCGAGTAAATGTGAATTTTGTTGTTCTCAAGTTAAATATCTTGGTTATATTGTCAATGAAAATGGTCTTGGTGTTGATCCTGATAAGGTTTCTTCAATTCTAGAATACCCCACTCCGAGCAATGTTAAGGAAATCAGGAGATTTCTTGGCATGGCTTCCTGGTATAGGAGATTTATTCCAAATTTTTCTGTTATTGCAGCCCCTTTAAATTTATTGCTTAAGAAATCTCAAAAATGGATTTGGTCGGATTCTCAAAATTCAGCTTTTGCTAAAATTAGAGATTGTTTGGTTAATGCACCAATTATATCATGCCCAGATTTTAATTATCCCTTCGAAGTACATACGGATGCCAGTACTTCAGGCTTAGGTGCTGTTCTTATACAAAGGATTGATGATAAAGAAAAAGTAATTGCATATGGTAGTCGTTCTCTTCTAAATGCTGAAAAGAATTATACTACTACGGAATTGGAATGTTTGGCCATAATTTGGGCAGTTAAAAAGTATAGGGAATATCTCGAGGGTTATTACTTCACGGTGGTTACAGATCATGCTAGCCTAAAATGGTTACAGAATCTCAAGAATCCCACCGGAAGATTAGCTCGTTGGTCTTTGTCGTTAATGGAATATGATTTCGAAATAATTCATAGGAAAGGTAAATTTCATTGTGTACCCGATGCTCTTTCTAGAATTTATGAAGTCCCTAAAGAAAGAATAAATTTAGTCAAGAATCCGAACGATTCATGGTATATTCGTCGCTTTATTTCTGTAAAAAATTATCCGGAAAGATATCCAAACTGGATTATTATAAATGAAAAGTTGTATCATTATAAACCGAATCAGATTATATCAGCTTTAGTAAGTGATTTGAACGCTTGGAAGTTAGTTCCAAATGATGATGAGCGGAATTCTATTTTTGTCGAATGTCATGATTCTGTACTGTCTGGTCATTTAGGTGTCGAGAAAACATTTAAAAGGATATCTCTATATTATTATTGGCCTGGATGTTTTCAAGATGTACAAAATTATATAAAGAAGTGTGAAATATGTCAAATGTGTAAGGTTGATCAAAAAGCTCCACCTGGTCTTATGGGTCATAGGGTGATTGATGAACCATGGGTTGTAGTAGCTGCGGATGTTATGGGCCCTTTTCCTCGTAGTAAATCTGGGTATCTTTATATATTGATTTTTCAGGATTTATTTACAAAATGGGTAGAATGTATTCCACTTCGCGTAGCTAATGGTAAAAAGGTTAAAGAATCCTTCCAAGAACTTATTATTAATAGATGGGGAACTCCTCAAGTTCTTCATACGGATAACGGAACCGAATTTATCAATAATATTATGGAATCTTTAACAAAGGAGTTCGGAATTGTTCATACTACATCACCTCCGTATCATCCTCAATCCAACCCTGTGGAACGCGTAAATAGAATTTTCAAAACTATGGTTGTTTCATATATAGGAAAAGACCACAGATTATGGGATGAACATCTATCAGACTTTAGATTCGCTTACAATAGTTCTCATCACTCGTCCTTAAAAACTAGTCCTGCTTTCCTCAACTTCGGTCGAGACCCCAAACCTATAAATTGTCTAAACAAATCAAAGGGTAATATTAATTTAAATGTAGAGGAATCTTCAATAGAATCATGGGAAAATAGAATGAAAAAGATCGAAAATTTAAAAGATTGGATAGTTAAAAATTTAGATGAATCTTTCGCTAAACAATCAAAATATTTCGATAATAAGAGACGTGAATTTAAGTATAAAATTGGTGATTTGGTTCTTACTCGTAATCGTGAATTATCTTCAAAAGTAAAACATGTCTCAGCCAAACTAAATCCTAAATATATTGGTCCATATAAAGTCTTAAGAGTCCTTTCTCCTACTGTTTACCTAATCTCCAATTTCGATGAAACTAAAAATTTCAAATCACATGTTCAAGACCTAAAACCCTATATTTGCTAATAATTTTTTCTTTTGATTTATTTGTTTTAGAATAAAAATTGACCAAATTGCGGAAAATGCATAAATTACCGCCAATTCTCGAACTAATAAAATTGGAGGACTACTCTGACTCCTTTAATGATTCTGATTCTTCTTCGGATCCTACCGATTCTTTTCCTGTCGGTCCTGCCGAAACACCCGATCAGATTAATGAAACTGCTTCTACTGGAATATCTGTTCCCATCGAGACATCCGCTACCGTTGATACACTTTTCGACATCGAGAAACGAATTGAAACACTTAATTTAACTGAAAGTCAGGATAGAGCCGAGATATCTGCTCATGACGAGACATCTGATTCTGACGTTTTACCCGACTTAGACGAATCAAGCTCCACTAATTCTTCATGTATCGGTTATGATTGTTGGGCTCCTTCTCCTTCTCCTTCTCCTTCCCCTGACTCCAACTTCGATGATTTTTCCGAGGAGATCGATCTTGACATAGAGAAGCCTGCAATCATCATGATCTATCCGCCACCTCCTAAATATCAAAAATTACCAATAGAAAATCCAATTCTTGCTGCTAATTTCGTTTACCCTAACCGACAGCCTTCTTTAAATAATCAACCCCCACAAATTCCTTCACTCCTTTCTCTTAACATCGAAAGACCTGCTACCGTGACTGACGAGATGTTATTTTGGTATAAAAAAAATGGATGGAATGGATGTTGGCGTTGTATGGCATCTGACCATTTCATTATAGATTGTCCGGAACCAATCTATTTTCCCATCTGTTTTAACTGTGGCTTGAAATATTACACTGTTGCTGACTGTCCGATTTGCTCAGAGGACTATCATAAATATGGTCCTTATACCAGCCGCTATTTATCTACTCGCCAAAAGAGACAAGATACAGGCTACTATTAATATTGAAATATGTTTTAATTTCGTTTATTTCATAAAGGAATTCTTTATTTTTTTTTATTATTCATTTAACATTTTTAAAATCTGTTTTAATTTATGTTTAGTTCTTAAATACTCGAAATGTCAATATCACTTACTATTTTTTTTATTCTTATCTTGAATAAAGAATTTACTAATTTTCTAGTTTGTTGAATAATGTTGATTTACCCTTCTTGTTAAAAAGAAAATAAGTAATTGATTTTGAAAATTTAATGGATTTGATTTGGTTATGAGATCTTGAGATTGATATTTTTTTTTATGTCACAATAACCAATTATTTCAATTTATTATTTTGTTGATTTACCTTTTTCTAATGATGGAATTTCGAATCGTTGAGTTTTGATTAATGCTTTTTGAATCTTATTGAAATCTTTATTTGTAAAATAAAAAAAAAAAAAAAAAAAAATTGTTCAAATTATTTTTTTATGATAATTAGATTCATTAATTAAAAATTTTTTTTGAGACCTTGAAGGTCTATTTAAAAAGGGGAGAGTTGTGACGTAAAATTTGATATTTTACAATTCACAAGTATTTTTAATTATTATTGAATTCGTTGAATAACCTTTATGATAAAAGCTTCCTTAAATCAAAAATTCCCAAACGATTCGAGATTCTGAAAATATTTATTTTATTAAATAATTTAGAATTAATTTGTTTGTTCCTTTTTATTCGTTTTATGTAATTTGCGAGCCAACTTTATGAAAATTGAAAATGGTGAAGACTTATTCTGGTGATTGGACAGTAATTTTTGGATAATTTGACCTAACCTAAATTTTGGATTCTCAATTTATATCTCCGACGTACCCAATTGTTTAAATTTTTCTTGGAATGCCAATTATTCTCAAGCTCTACTTCAAGTATCTAAAAAATAACACTGACTTAATTCCCTGGAGGAATATTCAAGAACATTCTACTTTTGGAAGGTTTCATTATATTTCAAACTTTATTTGAAACTCCTATTGCTACGTGAAGACAAGGCCCATATTACCTGTTTCTGTTCAAGATTTTATGTCAGTTTGGGACTGAAAGATCGTCATAGTCCAGCTTTTATGCATAAGTGGTTATTAGTCTTTTTGAATTTTAACATTAATCTCTTGTTCAACAAATAATTCTATTGGAGGAGAAAAATAATGATCTAACATCGAGCGTCAAATTCTTTTGAAGAAATTCATCATTTTAGAAGAAATATTCCAAATAACATTTCAAGTTATTTATTCTGTCTATAATCAAGTTTCTACTTTTCAAATTTCGTTCTACTTTCAATTACCATCAAGATTCATCGGAAGATTCCTTTTTGAAATATCCACCAATCAGAAGACTGTATTATGATCGCGAATTATTGTATACTAGTAACTTTCATTTTTTTTGGTTGGCAACAAATCTCCATGGGAATAATAAACAATAGTAATTTTGTCATTCTTTTTCTGGGTTTCTTGATAGAAGGACGCTTTGTCTTGAAAAAGTTTTATCTTTGCTTAATTAATCTTTTAAATTTCAATAATAATTAAATAAAAATTAATTAATTTTGTTGGGCCATTTATTCGGAGATCTTGGTTTCATTTCTCGAGGAATATATTTCCGAGGAGGGAGTCGTTTGGCGTTTCGTGGGAATTTGTTGTCAACAATTTTTCAAAGTAAGATTTCTTGATTTGTAACGGTATTATTTAAAATTCTTCGTTTGATTTCCTACAGAGGAAAAATGGATATCAATGTTTGAATATTTTATTATCAATGAATCATAACCTCACTTTTTCAAATTTATTTTTTTTTTGCTATTCAGAACTCGAATCATGAAAGGAAAAGAATCTTTTTCTTTCTAATTTTTCTTTTTGTTAAGAATCGTTGTTAAAAATTATTATGTTAAATTCAATTGATATTTTGATTAATAAATTGTCATTATGGAAATTCATTTAATTTGTCTTTTCTTTCTTGAATGAATAATTGAAACTTGACATCGAGCCACCCCCTCTACTATTTTCCAAATAATGGGACTGTAGTTAGCCCGGACACATTTTAGGAAGATTAAATTCGTGATTTAAATTATTATTGTGAGATTAGTGTGGGATTGTCGATACTTAGCTTGGTAGCCGTCGTGTATCGCCAATCAAATTATCTTGAGAATATTGTTTATGTTTATTTTTTTGTATTTATTGATCGACACTTAGCCTGGTGGCCTCGTGTGCCGATAATAAATAAATTCAATTTAAATAATTGCCGGTAATTAGCCTGGTGGCCTTTGTTTATTCGGGATTATTTAGAAATCTGTTTTGTCCTTTTTGTGAATTTTGTTGAGTGTCCTTTTAGGACTGGCGCCCACCCTTTTGTATCACATTTAATCGTTCCTAAGTAACCTTAAATTTTTATTAATTTTTGCTAAATTTACTTGTTTGAATTTTAAAACTAAATTATTGTTTGAGAAAAATATTGAGGTTATAGAACAGTTACAAAATTTAATATTAATTGGGAAGTGGGGTTTGGATGGTAGTTCTAGGCATAGCATTTATAAGCAAGAGTTTGATTTTAATAAGTCAGATCAAAATCTTTTCTTCACTGCTTTTGTGTCTTTGCAATTAATTTTCAAAAACCCATCCACAAGTGAATCGACTATTGTTTGGCATAACCGAAGATCATCTTCACCAAAATTCTGCAGACCTATCAAAATGCAATTTGCTAAGGAAACCGACCAACTTGTAAAGGATATGACGAATCATGTACAAAAGCAAATAGACGAACTTGAGCCTTATGTAGTTGTTAATTTTTAATTATGCTTGACTATAATAGATTTAAAAGTATACAATTCACGCATGAACGTAAAATCTGCTCAACGCTGTTTTCTTTGCCTTGAATCGATTTCGAAGTTTAATAAAATTAATCATATTTTAGAATTGACAATTAAAGAAGATGCTTTGCAATTTGGATTATTTATCAACTCTCCATGCTTAAATTCGATGCTTCGAATTCTTGTTACATACATCCTATAAATTAAATATTAAACGTTGTCAACTTCGTTAAAACAATGCTGATGATAAAAAAACAGTAGAATTGTCCAAACAAAAAATACAATCATATTTTTAAAATCAGTTGCACTTAAACATCGATATGCCGAGAGCAGGAGGAGCTGGAACATCAAATGATGGTAACACTGCACGAGCTTTTTTCCAGAATTCCGAAATAGTAGCACAAATAACTGGCTTAAATAAGCAACTTATTGATCGATTCCATGTTATACTGCAAGCAATATCATGTGGTTTTGACATCGATATTGAAGCTTATGAAAAATATGCTTTGCAAACAGCTCGTAGATATGTTGAGCTGTATGATTGGTATTACATGCCTACTGCTGTACATAAGCTTCTGCTACATGGAAAAAGTATTATCGCTAGTTCGCTTTTGCCCATTGGTCAACTTTCAAAGGAAGCGCAGGAGGCATGTAATAAATTATTTAGAGAATTTCGGCTACGCTTTGCACGCAAAAATTACAGAGGGGTAAGGCTTCCTGAAGTGTAACAGTAAAATTTCATATTTACTGTATTCAATTGACATCATGTGAAATGTAAACGTCATTATGAGATTATTAAACAGTTCAAAGGATTTTTAAAAAAAATTAAATTTCTCTGAGTTATAAACAATTGAAGTTTTTTACAGTGCTTAATTAAAAAATGCATATCTTGGAATATAATAAACGGATTTTAATGAAGCTTATATTTTTGTAAACCTTAAATACTGCACTTTAGATAAAAAAAATAAAAACAAATTTTTGTTGAAAATTACTATTTGTTATTGAAAAATTAATTGTTTAATTGTAAAATAAACCATGTTCTCAAAATTATAGAAAGTTCGTTTAAATTACATTGCAAAGAGAATTTTATAACGATTCCATACCTGTTTTGAAATCTAATGACACTCAATTACGAAAAAAGTAATTGCATTTTTTCTACTGCGCGGTACGTCTCTCTACCGCGTGGCAGGTTAACCGCCGCACAGTGGTTCAGAATTACAATTTTAATAAGACGCATGCTTATTCCCGAAATCTTTTTTGACCAAATAGTTATTTGATATAAAACTAATTAACTTAAAATTCACATAATATGCACATTATTTGACATAAATTTCATTGCACACAAAAACCATTTTACATAAATATCATTTGTCACAGAATTCATTAAACAGAAATATTATGTTACATAAAACTCAGATAACTTAATTCCCATTTGACATAAAAATTATGTAATATAAATTTCTATTGACATAAAAATCATTTAACATAAATTTCTTTTGACATAAAATTCATTTAACGTAAATTTTATTTGTTATAAAATTCATTTGACATCAATTTCATTTGGCATAAATGTCATTTACCGTAATTCTCATTTGACATAAATATCATTAGACATAAAATTAGCTTGACATAAATTTCATTTGACGTGAATATCATTTAACATAATTATTATTTAACGTAAAATTAAATTTATATAAATTTTATTTAGCATAAATTCCATTTAACATAATTCTCATTTGGCATAAAATTTACTTGACATAAATTTCATTTGGTATAAATCCCATTTAACATAATTTTCATTTGACATAAAGTTCACTTGATATAAATTTCATTTGACGGATAACTCATTACACATAATTCTCATTTGACATAAAATTCAGTTGTCATAGATTTTATTTTACGTAAAGATCATTTGACATGGAAATATAGGCGCGAATTTAAAAATTGTCGAATCACAATGTTGTTGATAATATCTAATTGGTTACTTTTAAAATTCGCGCTGATATTGTTATGTAAAATGTAATTTGTGTGAAATGATTTTTATGACAAATGAGAATTTTGTTGAATGACTTTTATGTCAAATGAAAATTATGTTAAATGGGATTTATACCAAATGAAATTTATGTCAAGTAAATTTTATGCCAAATGAGAATTATGTTAAATGGAATTTATGCTAAATAAAATTTATATAAATTTAATTTTACCTTAAATAATAATTATGTTCAATGATATTCTCGTCAAATGAAATTTATGTCAAGCTAATTTTATGTCTAATGATATTTATGTCAAATGAGAATTACGGTAAATGACATTTATGCCAAATGAAATTGATGTCAAATGAATTTTATAACAAATAAAATTTACGTTAAATGAGTTTTACGTCAAAAGAAATTTATGTTAAATGATTTTTATGTCAATAGAAATTTATGTTACATAATTTTTATGTCAAATGGGAATTAAGTTATCTGAGTTTTATGTAACATATTATTTCTGTTTAATGAATTCTATGACAAATGATATTTATGTTAAATGGTTTTTGTGTGCAATGAAATTTATGTCAAATAATGTGCATATTATGTGAATTTTAAGTTAAGTAGTTTTATATCAAAAAACCATTTGGTCAAAAGAGATTTCGGGAATAAGCATGCATCTCTTCATAATCACCTACAGCCTACAATTTTTGATGAAATTTGACTTTCTTTTTTTCTAAACCTTCAGCGATAAATTCGCCAGATCGCCATTGAGCCAGAATTTCGAATTTCATTTTATAATGTAGTTTATTTAAACAATTAAGTAAAAAATTTAACCTACAATTGCAATATTTGTTGAATAAATGAAATTCGAAATTCCGGCTTAATGGCGATCTGGTGAATTTATCGCTGAAGATTTAGAAAAAAAGAAAGTTAAATTTTATCAAAAATTGTAGGCTGTAGGTGATTATGAACACTAAATTGTAATTCTAAACCACTGTGCGGCGGTTGACCATCCACGCGGTAGAGAGACGTACCGCGCAGTAGAAAAATGCAATTACTTTTTTTGTGATTGAGTGTCATTGGATTTCAAAACGGGTATCGAATCGTTATAAAATTCTCTTTGTAATGTAATTTGAACGAACTTCCTAAAATGTTGAGAACATGGTTTATTTTACAATTAAACAATTAATTTTTCAATAACAAATAGTAATTTTCAACAAAATTTTTTTTTATTTTTTTTAAATTTAAAGTGCAGTATTTAAGGTGTACAAAAATATAAGCTTCATTAAAATCCGTTTATTATATTCCAAGATATGCATTTTGTAATTAAGCACTGTAAAAAACTTCAATTGGTTATAACTCAGATAAATTTAATTTTTTAAAAAAATCCTTTGAATCGTTTAATAAACTTATAATGACGTTTACATTTCACATGATGTCAATTAAATTCAGTAAATATGAAATTTTACTGTTACACTTCAGGAAGCCTTACCCAGAGAGAAAAAATTAGAAGACGTATTCAAACGCTTCTTAGAAATGAGCGATCCATTCATTTCAAATTGTCGACCGATCCCACAGAAACCATTGAAATCTTTATCACAAGAAGTCTTACATTTACTTAAAACGCCGTCTACACCTATGTTCAAAAACATTAATAAAGAATTTTAATTGGATGACAGTAGTACAAGTGAATCCGATATGTCAAATGTTGATTTTAAATATGAAAAAGTATTCTTATATTAAATTTGTGAACTTTCCTTAAGTAGCTCGTAATATTACAGTAATTTTACCCAGTATTATTACTATGGTATTACAGTGATAATAAATTGTCCGTCTGATGGTAATATCACGTGCTACCTGAGAATATACTGATTATACAAATATATTTATATTAACTTTAGAATTTACTGGATATTCTTTATTTCATAAGTATACCGCAAATTTCTAATAAACAAATTTTAGGCATATTAACTTAATTTTATAAAAATATCGGCAAACAGTTCAGCCCCATCATTTTGAATTTTGAAAAACCAATGACAGATTCGTAATCAGCGACCCCAAAAACCCCCGATTAACAGTTTTTAAATGAATTCGACGAATTTTTAATATTGTCATCCGTCATATTGGATCCGCCATTTTGAATTTTGAAAAACCAATGTCAGATTCGTAATCAGCGACCCCGAAAACCCCCGAGTAACAGTTTTCAAATGAATCCGACGAATTTTTAATATTGTCATCCGCCATTTTGAATTTTGAAAAACCAATGTCAGATTCGTAATCAGCGACCCCGAAAACCCCTGAGTAACAAGTTTCAAGACGATTACTTTACTTTTTGTCTAATATCCAAGTTTTTTTATTTGGCCCCACTGTGTCCCATCGATGTTTCCGTTGATGACGATCTTACATTTATGAATTATTTCTCCTCCGAATTATCCTAAGTTACCTCTCAAGAATCCTATCCTCAAATGTAATTTCTTCTACCCAGATAAAAAACCTGTTCCTTTAATGAGTCTCAGAATTGAAAGGCCTGAATGAGTTACAGATTTCATGATGCATTGGTACAACAAAAACAAATGGTTTGGTTGTTGGTGCTGCATGAAAACGGACCATTTCATCAAAGATTGTCCGAAACCTATTTATTTCCCCATTTGTTACAATTGTGGTCTAAAATACTACACCCACATAGCACCATATTTTGCGGGAAGCTAACGGGAAACTAACCATGTTAGCTTCTATAGTTAACATGGTTAGCTTCCCGTTAGCTTCCCTTGGCCTATAAATGTCCTACGCTTTTTAGATTTCCGTGTTAGCTTGCAGAAAGTTATCTAAGAAACTTTTCTGAAAACACGTAGAGAAAAGTTCTTTAAAATTATCTCTGGTAAGTATCTGTAAGCATTAGAAGTTAGTTTCTAGTAAGCGTCATAAGGTAAGTAATATAATATAAATTGATATTATACAAATAATCATTTACGGAATTTCCGTAATTATCTATTTAATTTGCACTTAAACTTATTTAATATTTCAGTTTACTTATAGCTAAAAAAATAGTATTTATAAATTTAATAAAAATATAAAATAAAAAATATTTCTCTCTATAATTTATTTATTGCCGCGAACTGATTACTTATTTATTCCTCAATATCAATATTATATTATTAAAGAATAATTTTGAAAATAAATTGGGAGGGACTGGGGATAGATACCGGGTTCACAACGCAGAAAGAAACAACCTAACCAACTAACCTAATCAACCATGTGTAGGGAAGAATATTTCGGGTCCTTTTAAGCTTCAAGTGATCTCATTGGTTGGCGTCACTAATGGCGGGATAATTTAAAAAAGGATTCACAAAGATATTTGAATTTTCTCATTACAATAAATAATTTAATTTCTAATATTATTTATTAATTAAATCTTCAAAAAATAAGAATAAATAAATTATTAAAAATGAAAATATTAAATTAGAAAGTTAATAGATAAGCATTAAACTAAACTTTATTTTTTTCCTTACTTAATTTGACTTCACATCTATTCGCAATTTGAAGTTAGTTGTTTCTGTTTGCATTTTGTTCTCTAGTTTTTTTTTATAATAAATTATTCTTTTTAATATTTTAATATTTAAAATTAATGAAAATTCTAATGTATAATAAAAT
Source organism: Leptopilina syphax (assembly GCA_032872505.1). Classification (NCBI taxonomy): domain Eukaryota; kingdom Metazoa; phylum Arthropoda; class Insecta; order Hymenoptera; family Figitidae; genus Leptopilina; species Leptopilina syphax. Next base: position 55,991,332 of record CM065468.1, on the reverse strand, counting down.
GCTTTCAATATTAGAAAAGCAATTAAACAAAATTTTTGTCAATTAAAAATATTCCTTATGCGTTATTTCTTACTTAATTTTATAATTTTAAACCTGCAATAATTTAATTTTTACAAAAAAATAAATCCAAAATTTTCAAAATAATTAAATTTTTTGCGAAAAATTAAAAAAAATCTTTTAAAAAAGTTTATTCTTACGCAAAATTTAATTAGAATAATATTTAAAATATTTAAATTTTTATAAACAGTTTTATCAAAATTTCGTATAATAATTTAATTCTTTTTTGAAATGTTATTAATTAATTATGAAACTAATTGAATTTCTGAGAAGAATAATTTTATTACAATTTTTGAAAATCCTAATTAAATTCATTTGAATTTTTTTTTTGAATAATGGAGTTTCTTTAATAATTTTAATCGAAGATTTTGAAAGTAATTGAAAATTATGAACATTTTTATTTTGTTATTTGCATAATAATAGTAAATCATTCCGTGCATAACATTTGCTGATTTATTGATAACTTTTGCAAAATAAAATTTGTAAATACGTTAAGAATATTAAAATTTGAAAAAAGAATAGCAATTTTTATTAATGAATTATTTAATATTACAGGGTTGCCACAAAAAATTAATTTACTTAAAAAAATGTTAGATAAAAAAAATATTCTATTACATTTATTTACGAATTTCTTAAATTGTAAAATTATTCGCAAACATCAATAACTAAATTTTTAAATAAACATTTAATTATTATTTTCCCATAGAAATTAAAATTTTTCAAAACATTCAAATTCAAACATTTTTAAAATTCAACAACTTATAAGAATATTATTATAAAACATAAAGATATCAATCACTCCGAGTCTTCGACTCGGAATATAAAATATATCGAAAAAGTTAAATTATTTACAAACATTAGGTATAATAAAATTCGTTGCACGAATTCAATTATTTTCATAAATAATAATATTTTTCACAGGATTTCAATTATTTTTAATACAATTTTTAATAAATTTCTCGAAAAATGAAATTATCTTCAAAAATTTTGTTGCAAGAATTTAATTACATTTCACGAATATAATGAAATTCTTCGTTTAAATTCAAATATTTTCAAAATTTACTATTTTAATAAAAGTTCTCAAAAGAATGCAATTATTAAAAAAAATGTAATAAAATTCATTGCAGGAATTCAATTATTTTCCTAAATAATAAAATTCTTTGCAGGATTTCAATTATTTAAACAAAAATTTGAAATAATTCATTGCAAGAATTCAATTACTTTGATTAAATAAATAAAATTCTTCACAGGATTTCAATTATTTTTTATACAATTTTAAGTAAATTCTTCGAAAAATGTAATTATTTTTAAAAATTTGATTAAAATTCTTCAAAAGAATTCAATTATAAATTATTTTTAAAAATTCATGCCATAATGCTTTTAATATTCAATTATATCTAAAATTTTAACTGATATTCATTTTTAAATCAATTTTTATTGAAAAATTCTACAAGAATTCAATTATTTAAATATAAAAATAAATAATTTATTGAATAAATGAATGTTTCTCGAAATTGAATTATCATAAAGAATTTTATCAACAAATTTGAATTTTTTCGAGGAATTTTAAGCCTTTAAGGCCCAGCGGTTTCGATTGAAACCACTTTTGTGTTCGAACATTCATAACTTTGTCAAAAATTAATCAATTTTTCAGTTCTAAACGCCAAAGATCCACAAATTTATATTACTTTTAAAAAAATTATAGTGCAATAAATTTACAACAATGTTATAATTATAACTATATTAAAAAAAAATGTTTTTGCTAAGGGTTGTTAAAAAAATTAAAAATTGTTAAATTACTTTAAGTAAGGCTCATGAAAATGACTACTCGGGAGTTTTTGGGGTCGCTGATTACGAATCTGATGTTAGTTTTTCAAAATTCAAAATGGCGGATCCAATATGGCGGACAAAAAAATTTAAAAACTGAACGAGGCTCATGAAAATGACTACTCGGGAGTTTTCGGGGTCGCTGATTACGAATCTGATGTTATTTTTTCAAAATTCAAAATGGCGGATCCAATATGGCGGACGAAAAAATTTGAAAATTGAACGAGGCTAATGAAAATGACTACTCGGGGGTTTTCAGGGTCGCTGATTACGAATCTGATGTTATTTTTTTAAAACTCAAAATGGCAGATCCAATATGGCGGACGGAAAAATTTGAAAATTAAGCTAGGCTCATAGAAACTACCACTTGGGGTTCTTGAGGTCGCTGATTACAAATTTAATGTTAGTTTTTTTAAATTTAAAATGGCGGATTTAATATGGCGGCCTTTTAAAAAAAAGATGTTAGATCTTTATAAAACCTGGTGTTTGCACTGTTTTTTGCTTACTAGTCGGAAAGTTTTGTGTCTTTTCTTTTAGTTCTTTTTAGCCTGTCACTTGTTTCTGAACAAGATTTCGCACGAAGTATTTTTTTTCTCACAATCACTTTTTCGTTTCTAACAATATTTTAGCGTTAGCAATTAGTTTCTTTCTGTAGTCGACAATTGCGTCACTCGTTCGTTTCTAATTCTATTTTCCCGTTAGGCTTTTGTTTCTTGTTTAATTGTCAATGATAGCTTGTCACTTGTTGTTGAATTAGATTTTCTATTAGGCATTTCTTTTCTCCTACAGCCACCAATTCCTATAACCCGTTTATTTTTTACGATATTTATGCGTTAGAAATTTGGTGATGTTAGTTTTTCAAACTTCAAAATGGCAGATTCAAAATGGCGAACGACTTTTTTAAAAAATTAATTAATTAGCTTAAAAATCGTTACTTGGGAGTTTATAGGGTCGCTGATTACGAATCCAATGTCAGTTTTTCAAAATTCGATTTTCAAGCCAATTAATTAATTTTTTTTAAAATTCGGCTGCCATTTTAGATTCGCCATTTTGAATTTTGAAAAACTAACATCAGATTCGTAATCAGCGACCCCAAAAACCCGAAAGTGGTAATTTTCATGAGCCTTACTCAATTTTCAAATATTTTTATCTGCCATATGGATCCGCCATTTTGAATTTTGAAAAACTAACATCAGATTCGTAATCAGCGACCACATAAACCCCCTAGTAACGAATTTCAAGTGAATCCGATGAAATTTTAAAAAAGTCGTCCGCCATATTGGATCCGTCATTTTGAATTTTGAAAAACTAACATCAGATTCGTAATCAGCGACCTCAAAAACCCTTAAGTACAGAGTATGACAAAAATCGCATCACTTAAAAAAAGTCGGGCCTTAAAGGGTTAATAAAATTTTCAAGAATAATTAATTTTTTCGAGAAATTCAATTAAAATTGTATTAAAAAATTGAAATCTATGATGAGTTTTATTATTTATGAAAATAATTGAATTTAAAAAAAAATATTATTTATGAAAATAACTGAATTATTGCGAAGAAATTTATAAAAAATTTTGTAAATAGTTGAACTCCTGTGAAATTTTTATTATTTATGAAAATAATTTAATGTTTGCGTAGAATTTTATGATTATTTTTTTATAAATATTTGAATTCTTTTGAAAAATTTTATTAAAATATTAGATATTGAAAATCATTGAATTTTATTATTTTTAAAGATAATTGAATTTTGAGGAGAATTTTTTTTAATTTTTGAATATAATTGAATTTCTGCGAAGAATTTCATTACTTTTAAAAATAATTGAATTTCTGCAATCGTTTGTAACTTCTCTAAAATTTAATTATTTCCAGTACTTTAATAAAAATCTCTGACTTTTCCGTGATTTCCCTTGCCTCTGGCAATCCTGTAATAGAAATAATTTATTGTTTAAATTATATTTTTTTTTTAAATCAATTCTTTAAATAAAAACATTTCAAATGAATAAATAAAATAAAAATGATATAAAAAAATAGTGAAATAAATATAATTTAAAGAATAAATTATTTCTATTATTAAATAATTCATTAATAAAAATTGCTATTCTTTTTTCAAATTTTAATATTCTTAACGTATTTACAAATTTTATTTTGCCAAAGTTATCAATAAATCAGCAAATGTTATGCACGGAATGATTTATTATGCAAATAACAAAATAAAAATGTTCATAATTTTCAATTACTTTCAAAATCTTCGATTGAAATTATTAAAGAAACTCCATTATTCGAAAAAAAATTCAAATGAATTTAATTAGGATTTTCAAAAATTGTAATAAAATTATTCTTCTCAGAAATTCAATTAGTTTCATAATTAATAACATTTCACAAAAGAATCAAATTATTATAAGAAATTTTGATAAAACTCTTTATAAAAATTTAAATATTTTAAATATTTTTCAAATTAAATTTTGCGAAGAATAAACTTTTTTAAAAGATTTTATTTTAATTTTTCGCAAAAAATTTAATTATTTTGAAAATTTTGGATTTATTTTTTTGTAAAAATTAAATTATTGCAGGTTTAAAATTATAAAATTAAGTAAGAAATAACGCATAAGGAATATTTTTAATTGACAAAAATTTTGTTTAATTGATTTTCTAATATTGAAAGCATTTTATTATACATAAGAATTTTCATTAATTTTAAATATTAAAATATTAAAAAGAATAATTTATTATAAAAAAAAACTAGAGAACAAAATGCAAACAGAAACAACTAACTTCAAATTGCGAATAGATGTGAAGTCAAATTAAGCAAGGAAAAAAATAAAGTTTAGTTTAATGCTTATCTATTAACTTTCTAATTTAATATTTTCATTTTTAATAATTTATTTATTCTTATTTTTTGAAGATTTAATTAATAAATAATATTAGAAATTAAATTATTTATTGTAATGAGAAAATTCAAATATCTTTGTGAATCCTTTTTTAAATTATCCCGCCATTAGTGACGCTAACCAATGAAATCACTTGAAGCTTAAAAGGACCCGAAATATTCTTCCCTACACATGGTTGATTAGGTTAGTTGGTTAGGTTGTTTCTTTCTGCGTTATGAACCCGGGTTCTATCCCTGGTCCCTCCCAATTTATTTTCAAAATTATTCTTTAATAATATAATATTGATATTGAGGAATAAATAAGTAATCAGTTCGCGGCAATAAATAAATTATAGAGAGAAATATTTTTTATTTTATATTTTTATTAAATTTATAAATACTATTTTTTTTAGCTATAAGTAAACTGAAATATTAAATAAGTTTAAGTGCAAATTAAATAGATAATTACGGAAATTCCGTAAATGATTATTTGTATAATATCAATTTATATTATATTACTTACCTTATGACGCTTACTAGAAACTAACTTCTAATGCTTACAGATACTTACCAGAGATAATTTTAAAGAACTTTTCTCTACTTGTTTTCAGAAAAGTTTCTTAGATAACTTTCTGCAAGCTAACACGGAAAACTAAAAAGCGTAGGACATTTATAGGCCAAAGGAAGCTAACGGGAAGCTATCCATGTTAGCTATAGAAGCTAACATGGTTAGTTTCCCGTTAGCTTCCCGCAAAATATGGTGCTATCTGCTATGTGGGCACTGTTGTAACCTGTCCATTGTGTTCGGAGGACTATCTTAAGTATGGTGTTTACACAAGACGTTATCTATCTACACTCGACAAAAGAGGCAAGATTTAGGATATTGATTAAGGTTCTTCGAGTTATTTTTTTAACGATGTTCAAATTTGTTTTATCAGCATTATTATTATTAATATTGAATATGGTTAAATAAAAACCTAATCTATGCCTCTTCAACAATTGATTCTTTAAAAAACTATTATTGAATGTCATTTTAAAATTATTTCTCTTTGTTTAATTAAAATCTTTTACAATCTAACTTTTCTAAAACTTCAATTTAAAACGTTTTAAAATGCAATCTATATCAATATTATTAATATCAATTTAATATTCTTAAATATAGAAAAGGTTGTTTATGAATAATATGTTAAAAAACGAATTGATGTTAATGCAACATACTGTTTTTTAAAAATTTATTTTAATTTTTTATTTACTTTATTTATTAGGGGAGAGTGGGGCAAACCGGCCCGGTGGGTAAACTGGTCAGGTGTCAATATCTCCGAAATGGCGAAATTGTCAAAAGTGCTATTTAGAAATTTGAAACAATCATGTGTAGTAGGGTGTCCGTTATTTACCAAGTTGTTTATATTTCTTGCGACGCCCTCTAAATTATTAGTTTACCATCTAAAACAAACTGTAAGACCAAAATGAACCTTTAATATTCACAATAAGCCTTGCCTCAAAGACGATACATTTCCCATTTAAAATACATGGGATTTTCCTTCTTTTTACAAATTAATTTTTTTTGTCAAATATTTCATTTTACATCAATGACAAATATATATTCTTATAAGAAATTTAACGCTCTAAAAAACGGTTTCTTATTATTTTTTGATAAATTATCTCCTTTAAGAATTATTTAAAGTTTAAGTTCAACACTGTAAATTTTTAGATTTTTGTACTTTTACGGCAAAATTATTATGAAAGGATCCATATCAAATCATGCAGGCATTCCGACGATATAAATTGCGAATTATTTTCGCAATGATATATGTTATTCTACTCAACAAATAATAAAATGCGTATTTTTATTAATCTTGAATAGGATTCTGTTTGCACTTTTTACGAATATTTTATGATTTTAGCAAAAATAGTATATTAAGCAGCAAGGGTATAAAGGCAGCAATTTGTTTACGGAGATTTTTGTGACACGAGTGGAGGTCGAACAGATATGTAAATATTTAAAGAAAAAAAATGATAGAAAATTGTTTCTTCAAAATTCTTGCGCTTGGATAAACAATACGTCGAATATAAGACATATGACTGAAAGTTTAATGTAAGGAGAATTAAATCACAGTTATAATACTAAAGACAAAGGAGTAAATATAAGAAATGGAAAGAACGAAATTTAACAATTTGATGTCAGCATTAATAGTACGTCGAATATAAGACTTGTGGCCGAAAGTTTAATGCAAGGAGAATTAAATCACAATAATAACAATGAAGATAAAGGAAATATAATAATTGGAAAGAGCGTAATTGAACAATTTGATGTAAACATCAATAGTACATATGTTTGTTTTATAATAAATTAAGCGAGGGTTTTATCAATCTTAATTAAATATTAATTGCAAGCTATATTTTCGGATTTTAAACTACAAACGATTTCAATATGAAACTTTTTTCAAGTTAAATAATTTCCTGGGATTATAATTTTCTTGTCGATTTACAGTCAAGAAACGTTAAATTCTTTTTAACCTGACAGAATTTAGGTGAATTGGTTATCATAGGTTTGCTTTTTTTCTTGTTTGATATTACAAATCATCTTCTCAGGCTTATTAAATATTTCACTGATCGATTTTAAAGATGCACCTATAATGTTTGGTGTATAATAAACTATTACAGTACTTTAAATTTTAATATAATATATATGATTTTAGTGTGCAGATTTCGTGAGTAATGAACCAGCTATCACAGAAGAAGGAATGGTAAAAGATTTTTCTCAAGATGATAATTATGAAACAATTGCAGAATGTAGTCAGAATGAAGTAGAGAAATTATTAAGGAAGACAAAAATTGTTAGAAAAAATAATGATCGAGATAGTTTTGATGCACCCTTTTTTAATGAAACATCACCAGTTAAATTAACAAGTACACCACTTCATAACACTCGCAGTAATAAAATATATTTTCCAGATGAAGTTTCTGACATTTGTAGTAATAAAGGTTTAGAAATAGTCCCCGGAAATGAAAAATTTAATGATAGTATGTCAGTATAATTACTAAAATAGACATAAATTTAAACTTCTTAGCAAAAAAAACAATTTTTTATGAAGAAGGTCCAAAGTAATCTATTTGTTAATTAACATTGTTTGCAACAATTTAAATAAATAGCAATATGCATTAATAATTGTCTGGTGGTCATTCTAGACTAATTTAAATTGATTTCGATCATGTACAATGAAAAATTAAAAAATAAACATGATTTTTTCTAAAAATATTGAAATTTTATTAGATGAAGATGTTGTTTATCTAATTTGTAGATAAATTTTCGATCCTTTTTTTTCTCGGAAAATAATGAAGTTAAGGAATTTCGCCTCTAGGATCCATATATATTATTAATAATAGAAGATGTCAGATGGTATCAGAAAGAAATAATGATGACGTTTTTCCTTTGTAGTATCTTTATTATTTTAGTATTTTTTCATTGAGATCATCAAAGAAACCTACAAATAATCAACACACATAATCTTTCTTCTCTCTCACTCTTTCTTTTATTATTATTGTTTTCTACGTTTTTTTTTAATTTCTTAAATATTCTTTATAACATCAAAAAAGCCCTAATGATGACTCTCAATTAGAGGCCGAAACGTTGGCTACTAAAATAATAAAGATGCTAGAAAGGAAAAATGTCATCATTATTTCTTTCTGATACCATCTGACATCTTCTATTATTAATTATATATATGGATGCTAGAGGCGAAATTTCTTAACTTCAATATTGAAATTTATTAACTTTTTAAGTAACAGGAAAAAATAAACAATTAAAAAATTATTTGAGATTATTAAAAAGAAAATAAAAACTGTCGTACTTGCAAAAAATTGCAAAAAACTATTTATTTTTAAAAATTTTTGCATAAAATTTTTTATTTTTATTCAATAAATAAAATATTTTAATAGTACACAAAAAAACCTTTTTAGACCACTACTTACTTTTTTAATCGAATGATTTAAGGGGCACACCTAGTGTGAGTGACTGAAAAAAACGTCGATTTTTAGGAATTTTTTTCAAGGAAATTATTGCATCTAATTTTTTTTAAAGTTCTGTACATGTATATTTATATAAATAGTGAACATTTTGTAATTTTTGCAAAGAAAAATATCTTTTTTTTAAAGAGTTATTCGCTATATAAAAAAACCAGTTTCTCCACTGCTGCAGTTATTGCGGCCTTCTGAGTGACTGAAATCAAAAAAACCAAAAAGATTATTAAACTAGAAGATATTTTTCGTACTATAAGGCTCCAGTTTTTTTTTGGATGAAAAATAAAATTTTGGAATGCTAAAAACTATCGATTTTTTTAGTCGAAATTTATATTTTTTTTTCAAAACTCCGACATTTTTTTAAAATTCAATATTTTTTTCCATCCGAGGGTCATAGTACGGCAAATGTCTTCTAGTTTAATAATCTTTTTGGTTTTTTTGATTTTAGTCACTCAGAAGGCCGCAATCACTGGAGCAGTGGGACAACTTTTTTTTTAAACTTGCGAGATGGGACATAACTTTTTAAAAAATATGAATTTTTTTTACAAAAATAAAAAATTAATAACTGCTTTATAGACAAATAAAGGTAAAAAAATTCAAAACATTTGACGCAATACATTCTTCAAAAAAAATTCCTGAAAATCACCGTTTTTTTAGGCGCTCACACTAGGTGTGCCCCTTAAGTAGAAATTACAAATGTTTAAAAAACGCATGTTCGAGTTTAAGCTGAAATTTCAACTCCCCACCCTTTTGATAGGGGTGGGGGGTTGGACCTGTAAATTGGTGTATTAACTAGTACCTACTACGGTAACATACATATTTCCAAAGTATAAAAGAAATCCAAGAACTTTTTTTTATTTTTGGGGCAGTTCAGGAATAATGCCTCATTTAGCAAATCGAATTGATAAGTTTTGACGTCATTTTTGCGGCTTCAGTCACTTCTATGCGTGACGCCAGATTGTCGCTTATGTGGTTAATTTAAGTGCAGCTTTGTCAGATTAATATTAAAGTGGAATAAACGATTTGAAAACTAATGTTATTAAATTTTAAAGACATTTATTTATTTTTTACAAACTCTTTATACGTTTGACAGTCTAGATGTCTTTTTTACCTAAATTTTATGAGAAAATATTTCGCAGTTCAGTAATTTAGTTTTTTAAATCTTGTTTTAAATATCTTTTTCTATTTTAATTTACTACGTGATGTTTTTAAAATATGATAAATCTCATCATTGACTATATTTTAAATTTAAAAGATTCCAATATAATTTAACGTTTAAACTTTTTGAGATTTATAAGTTGATATAAATATTTTCCATTAAAATTCAATATTATTAAAAAAATTTCTCTTTAAAACTATTCTATTGTATATAGGTAATTAAACATGATACATTAGTCTGAGAAGAGAAAAAAAAGAAAATGTTGCTTTTAATATGCCTGAGAAAGTTTTCATATTAATTGGCAACAATTTTCCTGCGCTCAAAACAAATGGTATTTCGGTTATCATTAAAATAAAGTACAAGTCTTGAGATAAGTTTTTTGGGAAATTATACCATGAAATTTCATATGTAGCAAATGATAATTTCTTTATTCTTGAAGATAACATTTCTCCAGCATATGCATATAGAAATAATTGGACCAATAAAAGTTCTGAAGCAAAAATTGGTTTTATGCCACCTATTAATCCATACATTTGAATATTTACTAGTCCTTGAATTCCTAAAACAAAAATTTTGTATCTTTAAATAAAACATGTGTGACATGGTTCTCAAATGTTTTTTGTGTCGCTGAGTACAAATATTAAGTTAGCATTTTTAAATTAAAAATAGCAAATCTAAAATATCGAACGAACTTTTAAATAAATAAGTAAAATTCTTCAGATTATTAATTGTGTTTTTAAGTTTAGAGTATTTATTATATTAGACATAATTTATTCAATTATTTTTATGAATAACAAAGATTATTAGTTAACAGTAGATCATAAAGTTTTTAATAAGATATAATTATTTTTAAAAATATTAAATCTTAAAAACTTAAATGTTTAAATGGTTAAATTTGTAAAATTAAATCACTTTTTTCTGATTTTTCTTTACATAGAAAGTTCTGCCTCACATTCTACCTCACTGACGACGTCGCTGACTGAAGAACTACAATTAAAACTCCGATTTTCATCTTCAATGTCAACGATACTTTCAGGATCCTGTGGAGGTAATAACAATTCAATAGCTTCTGCTGTCAATCAAGGTTTTCTTTTTAGCTGCATTATTGTAAAGCTCGTAATAACGGGGTCTGAAGATGTAAGAAGTCTCAGAAACACGTTCCGCATATTTTCTTCATGAGAGAATTTTCCTCAAATGTTTTTAATATCTTTACTTTGAGACTCTTGTGCGTCTTCGGACATTTGTTTTATTGGCAGCGGATCATAATCGATAATAAGATATCCGTGAATTAGTATTTTATGTAAATCTGTGGGCATGTTATACCACGGATACAATTGTACATAAAGCTTTGCAGTTTCTGAGGAATATTTTTGAAACTTTTTGATGTCCATATCGCAGGTTGGATTCTTCTACTTCCCTTTTACAAATTTCATCGATGTTGTTAAATTCTTTTGAAGTTGCATTGCAAAGATGACATCACATAGCAGAAGCTGTGTTCGTATCTGTATTTATTACTTTACCATCTGCCATTGTAGAGTGTAAATTGTGTGTGACAACAATTTCTCTCACGTTAACTGTCGTGAAGAAAGGAACAAGAAACTTCATTTGATTTTCGATGTTTTCTATGTCAGTCTGAGTTGAAGTAGTTGTCTCCTTAAGAAATTGTAGTCTAATTGGTCGACAATAACGTGGAGACGATGGTCTTGGGTTTTTTCATAATACATGATCTGCCTAAGATAAACTGTTTTCATTTTTAAGTTGCAATGGTACAATTGATGTTAAAAAACGTGTTTATCAAAGCTGTTAGATTCAAAAATTTTTTGTTTGTATTCAAATGGCCTAAGCTGCCATCACAACTCTACTTATATATAAGTTGTAAATTTTCATCTTTAAAATTATTATAAGAATAAATAATGATATTTTACGAAGAATATAAAGAAACTCGAAAGTTCATCGTTCCCCGCATAAATCCGTCCCTGCTTTCACGATTTTCGAGTCGTCACAGTTGAATTTTAATGCACCAAGTCCAATTGGTCGCAACACGGCTTCACATTTTTAATGATAAATCGATGACGGATTAACATTTTTTAATTTTCGAATGCTTATTTTAAAGGTGAAATTGTAATGAATATTTATTTTTTTAAAACAATTTTATCTAAATTTCTCTAGATTTTTGAAAAATTTGGAAAATATTTGAATTATTTTCCAAAATAATTTTTTTTTAATTTTTCAAAATAATCTCGTCTGTTCATAATTATAATTAAAAATTTGACTAATTCAATTATATTAAAATCTATTGATGTTGATTGATAAGATATTATATATAAGCCATACAAGCCATATAAGCTTATATATAATAAAATAATAATAATAATGATAATAATAATATATTATATATATATATATATATATATTATATATATTATATATAATATATAAAAATCTGGCACCAGATTTGTAATCAGCGACCCCATAAATCCCCTGAGTAACAAGTTTCAAACGATTTATTTAATGGTTTAAAAATTGAAATAGTAATTCTGTACCAGAAAGATACTTTAAATGTATATTTAAATTAAATAATTTGAAATAAAAAAATTACCGTAAGAGCAAATTCCAGTAATATTAACTATAAGTTGTAATAGAATCATAAAGTTGAAGGTCTTTTCCAAACATCGTGCTTCAGACCACAAAAGTTGATGTTTCTCTACTAATTGAATAATATTTGTTTTCATCTCTTTGACATCAAACTTTTCTTCGAATTGTGCAATTTCCTCATATAAAATTTCTAACTGTCCACTAACAAGCATTGACAAATTAAAAAAAAATATATCTATTCCAACGTTTCCAAATGCTGTTGTAATCAATTGAAGACTTTGCATGAAACTAATTATCAAATATGAACTTGTAGAAATATTCATAAAAAGGCACTTGGTTTGCACTGGAAAACCTCGATTAATAATAATTTTATTTGTGCTACTGTTATTTATGGAGATATCAATATTTTTCTTGCCCGATATTGCCAAACTTGAAAGAATTTCTAATGAAATTATCGTAGCAGTAGAAATTGATTGAACGTAAAAAACAAAATTTCCTCGTTTCACATACTTCATCATAACTTTTTTATACCTTGTCTCTTTTATCAAACTCATGTCGTCACTCACTGTGCAAAGGATTTTCGCCAGATATTTTCGATGATATCTAAGAGACAAAACTTTTAAAGCTGCTATTGTTCCTAATTTTTGGAATTCAATGAAGTCTATTCTTTCTTCTGAGGTACAGCATCCGTAACTTATTTCTAATGTAACACTTATAACCAAACTCATCTATAAAAAGTTAAAACATTAATTGTGTTAATTATTTCTTTTCTTCATATTTTTATTTTATTTTTCTTCAATAAGATTGTTTTCTCGTGGAGAAAGCTTTGTAGACCTTAGATATATAAAATTTTGTGAATACGATAACTTGAAGTGAAGGGAGGATCTCTGCCAGCATTGCTAGTCAAAATAACCACCATTTAAGTTTTAATTTGAACTACTTCATTTATTAGTAGTTCATTAGTACTAACGCAACGCTTGACAACAATGCATATGGGCAAAATTCCTCAACTGTCTAGGTTAAAAAATAAATTTTCTCGAAACTTTGCCAAAATGTTCCTATTATAAGAAGAATTGTAAATATGAATCATTATTCAATTTAATAAAATATTTTTGAAGTTACGGAGTTTCCAAATTTTGACTTTTTTGAAAATATTTTTTTTTATTTAATATATTGATAAGTAAAAATGATCAAATTAAAATTGTGAATAGTGATTTTTCAATGGTTTTTCACGAGCTACAAGCCGGTGAAGAAATAAAAATTATTTTCTTTCAATTTAACCTTGAAATTTAAGATAAAATTTTTAAATTCAATATATCTTAAAATCGGTTTTTTCCTAACCTATCCCAATGGAAAGCTTACCTTTTTTCCTATGTGCTATGTAAAAATTAGAGTGGGACGCCTTGAAAAGTTTTGCAGAAAATAATAATTTATCATTATTTTATAAAGATTTTTACATGGCTCATAGGAAAAAAAGTAAGCTTTCGATTGGGATAAGTTACAAAAAAAATACAAAATTTTATTTTCCTTAAAAAAGTTTTGTCATTTTTTACTAAAATTTTTATTGATTTAAAAAAATTAGAGAATTAGATAATGTTATTGCTTCCTCCACGATAAAACTAATTTTTTTGCTTCTCGCAATGAGAAAGCAAAATGTTCATGTAACGAACATATGTTTTAATATTGTTAGAATAATAGATTTATATTAAAAAACTGAACTTTAAATATGAAAATTAAGGTTAATAACTGTACAGAGGTTTGGCCCCATTTTTAGAAATTTTGAAAAATTATTTCTATTCAATGTGCTAAACTTTCTTCCTTTGAAGTTTAGTGGATGCTTCCTTGAAGCTTAAAATGATCGTCTTAAAGGTTTTCATTGTAATAGTAAGAAAAGCCTTCACCGAAAACTTTAAGAAATCTTCACTGAAGCTTCCAGTAAAAGGCAGGGGACACCGGGGCAAATCCGGTCACTTTTGGTCAGATAGGTAAAAATCTAAAAAAATATTCTCTTAATCCAAGTTAATTTATTGGTATCATTCAAAAGATTATAATTTCTACTGACACAATAAAAAAGTGATTTAATTTATCTTTTTTAGTTTTACTTACAAAGTTGCAACGTGAAATGAGATAATAGTGAGATAAAATTTTAATCCATTAAAACTCAAGCAGATATCAATGATTCATTAAAGAAACTATTAAATTCATATGCAAATTAAAAATACATTGACTCCTCTTTTTTTGTTTATCATTTTCAATTCTTCAACAATAATTTTTTAAACAAATTGTCGTATTTTATTTATAAAATTGTTATAAATAAATTATGTCCAAGAAGGTAATTTCAGTCAAGTAAATACATTTTTACAACTGTAGTCTTTGATTTTTTCTGATATTAATAAACTAAAACCACCTAATTTGTTTATAAAAATGTTATAAACAAAAAAATGTAGCGACCCGAACTTCAAACTAGGATAATTCATCAAAATTAGATATTTTTAAATGGTCGAAATTGGAAATTATTAAGAAAAATATGAGCAGAAGAGATTAAGAGGTGTTCCTCACGAATAGTAACGCGCTCTTTCGTGAAATCGTCCGGTATAATTTTAAAAGTCATCGTTTGCACGGTATTTCGTTTCTTATTTAATTTTGCTTGGTACGACTTATTTTTTGAGTAGAATTCGTGTCCCGGGGAACGCCCATCTTATTATTGTAGAAATTTATTGTTTTTGTCTACGATTATCGTCGAATTATAAATGTTATTTTACGTATTTTCATTATTATTGGTTTTCGCGGTATTTACGTTGATAGCACATTATCTGTCCGTCGCCGTCTTCGCATGGACGGGTTATTTTACGTCCTTTTGTACTTTGTATATTTTGTATCTGTATTTTCAATTTTATTGATTCATTTTCTTAAGTATATATCCCGTTGTTTAACTCTGATCGAATGTTAACACTTATTTAAAACAAACCCTGACCGACGAGAGATCCCACATAAACATTAGTTACAATAGAAACGACAAATTTCCAATTTATATTCTTCAAAAAATTTAGAGCAAGAGTATTTCTTTTTATAGAATTTGAAGAAAATACTTAATATTTGTGAATGATTTTGTCCTACACTCACAGAAATGGTCTATTGAATATAAAACTAATTTCCTTCTAAAACACGTCCTTTAATGTTTAGCAAAAATAGTTTTATTGTAAAAGGAATTTTTTAAATATAAAAATGTTAGAAATTTATTCAGAAAAAGAAAAAAGTTTAAATAGTAAAAGATTTCATTTGTTTTTGAAAGAAAATCCTTTTATCCCAAAATGATTGTCATTTCATGTGATTTGACATTTATGTATTAAACGCTTTACTGTAATTCGGGAGAAATGGACAATTTAAAGCAATTTGGTGTGAAAAAATGTGATTTGGATATATTAATCGGTAAGTCTATTATTAATTTTCATAGACTAAAACAAAAAAAATTGTCAGTTTGTAAATATTAAAAAATAAAAAATTTTAAGGACTAATTACATAATTATCAAACTGCATATTTTGCCCTCGTTCATTTATATTATAACTATGTATACTTTTATATTATTTATTATAGAAAATGGTATTACCCTTGATATCTTAAAACTAATGAGTGACGATTATTTCAAAACATATAACCTAAATCTTAGCATCGGTTCCAAAATTCTCATTCGGAAATTTTTTAAAATTGAAGAAGGAAAAGAAAGTCTTATTAATCTATTAAATTTTGAGAATGCACTGGTAATTTATACTTACAATAATTAATTATTAATAAAATATTATTGTGTAATTTCATGACATATTAATATAATAAAAAAAATAAAAAGTTTTAATAAATAAATGTAAATAAAACTATTAATAAATTATTAATAATTTTAAATAGTTATAATATCATTTTTTTAAAATTATAGATTTTCCCTTTTGACGATAAATCTGTTGATAATAATAATGATCTTGAAGATCCTTCATTAAGCCAACAACAAGAAATATCAAATTTAAATTCGAAAAGAAAATTAAACGTTGATTCTGACGAAGTGACAAATAAAATAATAAGTTTTTCTAATTCTTCCAGTAGCTCTAATATAGAACCGTAAAACAAAAAAACTACCTGCGCTTCAGAAAATCAAAAACTTTTAATTTTAAATGATGAAATCTTTATCGAAAAGAAATCAATTTTGATTTCATCGTCACTTTATCTATCCGATAATTCTCTAAATAAAGAAGTTATTCTTTTTCAATACTGTAACATGAATTAATTTTTAATTAAAAATATGATACAAGTCATTTTCCCTAAGCTGAATGAAAATTCTGGTATATTTTCTAAAATTCTTTTAGTTAGTTCAAGTCCTTTTGCTTGAAAATTTGGAGGGACAAGTTGCGTTAGCGAACTATAAGAATTGTTCGATGCTTGATGACAAGGACAGATCAACAGTAGTTTCAATTTTAATAAATCGGTGCAATGTTAGAGAGATAAAGAAGCCGCTCCAATTTTTCGATAGATTATCTGATTTTATAGTGGAAATTTTCCCAACTGAATCAAAGGACATCTATATTATTGAACCGTTGTCAGATGGAAATAATTCTAAAAATGCAAAAGGTATACTGTCAAAAATATGTTGAAATTAATATGGTTATAAGGATCAAATTTACAATCATTTTGTGATTAAAATTTTTAGGTAAACTAGCAGATAAGTGGAGAAACGTATTGTTTCGTCTTCGTTCGGTCGGAATCCAAGAAAAAAAATCACCTGAATTGCCAGTTCAAAGTACACATATTTACATACTGACAGAATTATCTGCATCCGGTCACATTAATTGGCTGAAGACATATAGAAAATGGGAAGAAGTGCAACCACATTGGGAAACTACGACTGAATATCGTCGTCAAAGAATCAAAGATTTAAGTCTTGAGGATCTTCTCACTGAATGGCCTGTTTTAAAGACGAATTTAGCGCCTCGACTGGTACTCACTTTAATACATTTTTTCATTTGATTTAAAATTATATTTTCTATATTAAATTACAATTTTTAATTAAATATAAAATATAAATAAAATTAATAATAATATCATAATAAATTAATTTAATAAGTGTAATATAATATAATAAAATTATTTTCCCTCACTAATTAAATTAACTAACTTACTAACTAACAAAACTAACTAAACTAACTAGCTAAAGAAACTAAGGAACTAACTAACTGAACTAACTAATCTGACTAAATAACTTACTAACTAAACTAATTAAGCTAACGAACTAAGTAACTAAATTAGCTAACTAGCTAAAGAAACTAACGAACTAACTAACTAAATTAACTAACTAACTAACTAAACTAATTAAACTAACAAACTAAAGAAACTAACGTACTAAGTAACTCAATTAACTTACTAATTTACTAACTAACTAAATAACTAAATTAACTTACAAACAAACTAAATTAACTAAACGAACTAAACTGAGTAAATAACTGAGTAAGCTAAGTAACTAACTAATAAATTAACTAACTAATCTGACTAATTAATTAATTAACTAACTAATTAATTAACAAAATAAACTATCTAAATTAACTAACTAAACTAACTAGCTAAATAACTAACTTATTTGAACAAATTTTGAAAATACATTTATTGACTACTGGATTTTTAAATTATAAATCTTATAAAAATATAAAATGTTATTAAAAATGAAATTGTTAGTTACAATTATAAAAACATCCTACATGCATATCGTCGCAAGGCTGCACTAGAGCAGCAAACTTCCCACTCGTAAAATCACTCACTTTCACCACTAGTTGTACAATGTACTATTAAAGAAAAAAATATAATAAAAATGTAAACCATACCTGGGTAGCTCCATGCCTAAAAAATCAAAGTTGTCCCCTACTTCTTCGATTTTGTTGAAACTTCGAAATTTTGAAGTGGAATACATGCCAGTAAAAAACCCTAAATCGATTACGAAAAATTTTTAAAAATTTTGGATTTACGAGGTTTTTTAAAATTTTTTTTGAAATTTTGAAAATGGTATATCTCAGAGAAAAATGAATAAAATTTGATGAAATTTTCAGGGAATGCTTATTGTTTACAGACAATTTAAAAAAATATTTTATAAAAAAAAAATTTTTTTTTTAAAACAAATTATTTAAAAAATAATTTTTAAATAAACAATTTTTTGAAAAGTGCCATTTTTTTTGCTTTTAATAACAATGATCCGATTCCCACTTATTTCACGAGTATTTTCCAAAAAAAAAATCGATGGAGGGTCTGAAACTTTAGGAGATATTGAATTTTTTGTCCTTGCGCGCAACCGTAAAAAGCGAATTTTTAGGCTATACTCTGCATACAAACTAATGTTCAAAATCACCTATAATTCGTAAATTTTAACCGAATTCAATTTTTCTTTTTGGAAAATGTCAGGCTATAAATTTGTAAGAATACTGTGCATTTTTTAAATTTATATTTGTTTAAACAAATTATTATTATTGTTAATTACTAACTTTTTATATATTGTACCTAGAGAGGTGTATTTTTTCCAATTTTGCAATTTACCGGACCTTACATAAATACAGATGCAGATTTAAAACATAATTATTAATATTTAAGCATGATTTAAACAAATTATTATTGTTTATTTCTAATTATTTACGAAATAGTATACTAGAAAGATGCAGTTTTTTCTAATCATGCAAATTTACCAAACTTTTTCAAATCCCGATTTACATTAAAAATAGAATTATAATTTAAACAAAAATAAGAATAATAATAATAATTTGTTTTAAAATTGTTTAAAATTTAAATAATAATTGTACTTTTAATTTTAATCTGGGCATGTCCATGCCGAAAAATTAATGTTGTTCCCTAGTTCTTTGATTTCTATGAAATCAGTAGTTTATTATTATAGCTCTGGAATAAATGCTTTACAAACATATTTTTTTAAAACAATTATTGTCATAAACATTTTTCGCAACAAAAATTTAATAAATTTTATGAAATATTTTTGACAAAGTAAATAATGATATTACTTACCTACTAACGATAGGATAAGTGTTTTAGTTGTGCTGCGGTTTATTGTTATAAAAATTTTTTATTGACAAAAAATTAATAAACTTTCTTAAATTTATATTACAAATTAAATAATCCAAACAAAATAACATCGTAATACAAATTAAATAATTTTATCATTATTTACTTCAGTTAAAACTCATCTGTTTAAAATAATTGTTTATAAGAATTGACCTGGTTAAAAATTTGTTTAAATAATTGTTAATAACAATTAAATTTAATATTAATTGTGTTATTTTACTTTCCAAAAGTTAATTTTACTTAATTTTGTAAAATCAATAAAGTGTTTTTGTTCTCAATGTCTCCGAAAGTATTTAAATTTCAAAAGCTTTCAATATAGGTAATTTGTTATTTATTTAATATTTATAATCGTGATTAACAAATAATTATAAAATCGTTTTCACACTTTTTATTTGCGCGTGTTCTGTGACAATTTCTCGAAGTTTCATAGAAATCGAAGAACTAGGGGACAACTTTAATTTTTTTGGCATGGACATTCTCAGATTAAAATTAAAAGTACAATTATTATTTAAATTTTAAACAATTTTTAAACAAATTATTATTATTATTCTTATTTTTCTTTAAATTATAATTCTATTTTTAATGTAAATCGGGATTTGAAAAAGTTTGGTCAATTTGCATGATAAGAAAAAACTGCATCTTTCTAGTATACTATTTCGTAAATAATTAGAAATAAACAATAATAATTTGTTTAAATCATGCTTAAATATTAATAATTATGTTTTAAATCTGCATCTGTATTTATGTAAGGTCCGGTAAATTGCAAAATTGGAAAAATACACCTCTCTAGGTACAATATATAAAAAGTTAGTAAATAACAATAATAATAATAATTTGTTTAAACAAATATAAATTTAAAAAATGCACAGTATTCTTACAAATTTATAGCCTGACATTTTCCAAAAAGAAAAATTGAATTCGGTTAAAATTTACGAATTATAGGTGATTTTGAACATTAGTTTGTATGCAGAGTATAGCCTGAAAATTCGCTTTTTACGGTTGCGCGCAAGGACAAAAAATTCAATATCTCCTAAAGTTTCAGACCCTTCATCGATTTTTTTTTGGAAAATACTCGTGAAATAAGTGGGAATCGGATCATTGTTATTAAAAGCAAAAAAATGGCACTTTTCAAAAAATTGTTTATTTAAAAATTATTTTTTAAATAATTTGTTTTAAAAAAAAAATTTTTTTTTTATAAAATATTTTCTTAAATTGTCTGTAAACAATAAGCATTCCCTAAAAATTTCATCAAATTTTATTCATTTTCCTTTGAGATATACCATTTTCAAAATTTCAAAAAAAATTTTAAAAACCTCGTAAATCCAAAATTTTTAAAAAATTTTCGAAATCGATTTAGGGTTTTTTACTGGCATGCATTCTACTTCAAAATTTCGAAGTTTCAACAAAATCGAAGAAGTAGGGGACAACTTTGATTTTTTAGGCATGGAGCTACCCACCTGTAGAAATAATTCAATTTATCTATATTACAGATTTTTCTCGATTTTGATAAATTATATCCTGGCAGAGAATTACGAACGACAAACCACTGAAATAAACTTTTCTTTCATTTATATGAACTTAAGAAAAAAAACATCACAAAACCAGAAGGAAAGAATTTGTGTCAAATATATGAATTGTCTCTTCCTGTGAGTCAAAGTCAAGTAGAAGTAAATCAAGTCGAAGCTGTTGTAGATGAAGCAAGTATCCCGAAGAATCCTGCAGGGACTAAAATTGATTTAGATGTCTTAAGAATACTGTTGATGCCCTTTTTATTATCCTCCTAAACTAAAGTTAAGACAAACGGCGTTAATATCAATCCGACTATTGCAAAAGTGCAGAATGGTCTGATTGTATGTGCCAAATCTAGACACACCTTAATCTCAGATATTGAAAAAAGACAACAACGCTACAAAGAGAACAAATCTCATTGTCAGCCAGGTTTAGCTACCATATCGATAGATTTACTCACCATTGAGTATATCTTCGTTTCTTTGGACGACCAGTTGTGGTCATTTTCATCTACAATCCACGCTCTAGACTTTCTCTTTCAATTATATTTTGTCTTAAATATCGAATTCCCGCCAGATTGTTATCACATATGGCTTTTCTTACAAAAAATGTTGTACGACATTCATCTTCCAAAAGTTGACAAAAAATACCTGCTATTACCCGTTTATTTAACGATCTGATTGCTTTTCGATCAATTCAACGTTAAGTCAAATTAATCGTATTTTGCTAATTTATGACGCAAATCATATTCAAATGCAGTAAATGTAGTTATTCTTTTTCATCTACATTGCAATTAATTTTAAACTACGAACATGAACATAATTATTCACAAACGAGTCTTTACACTTGTGGTAACGTTAATTGGCAAAGAATTTTTGTTGGCAAACAATTGTTTACCAAACATTTGAATTCCTGTTCCAAAACTAATATAGAATCTTCATCAACTTTTGCAAGTAAACAATTAAACTTTACTTCTACTTCTACCTACGAAATTCATGATAATTGCGATTTTAGGAAAAATAATTTCGCAAGTTTAAAGTTAGGGAACAATGCATCTTCGTCAAATTTTGCAATTAAAGAAACAAATATTTCTTCTACTTTTACTTATAAAATTCTTGGTAATTACAATACTATTGAAAATGACTCTGTAAATTTAAATTTAGCGAATGAATCTTTAGTATCACTGTCTTTAAATAATACTCCAAAGTCGCAGGTTGCAAAAGAAAATTTTTTAGCGAATATTGAAGATGCAACAAATGGATTTGTACAAATATTTCAAGGTTCAAAGTCGCTTCCACATTCTGTTGTTCAGAAAGTAGGTGAAGAATGTGATTCTTTTTTAAATAATAGTTTGCTTGAATCATTTGAAAATGCTGAACTTTCAGTGGCCGATTGTGATGATCTGCAACTAAAGGAAATTAAAAAACTATTTCTTACTTTTTCTGAATGCTTTACTGATTTAAATTCTCATTATTTGCGAAAAAAACATCTTATAGAAACAAAATGTAATATTGCACCCCAAAGTCTTCAGTTAAATGAAAAAAATGCATTATAAGGTTTAGAACCTGTAGCTCAGTATATTCTAATGACACCTGTGTTAAAAAAGTTCTTAGAAACGGGGAATAATTTCAAATTACTTAATACTTTCATGTCTAAAGTAAAAAAAGATGATCCTCGAAACCTCAGACATCTTTGTCAAGGTAATTTATGGAAAAATATTTTGAGAAGATTTCCTAATAAGTATGTAGTGCCACTTGTAATATATTTTGATGACTTCACTGTTGGAAATTCATTAGGCCCTCACTCCTCTAAAAATAAAATAGGTGTTGTATATTACAATATTCCTGAATTTCCTCTTGAATTCGCAACAACATTAGATAATATTTTCATAGCACAAATATTCAAATCTTCTGTTAGGGTAGATTACGGTAATGAAATTATGTTTAAAGTACTGTTAGAGGAATTAGATAGTCTTGAAAAATACGGAATGCCTATTGAAATTGACAAAAGCATTATTCGAATACATTTTGCTATGTTTATATTAGCAGGGGATAATTTAGGGGTACACGAAATGCTAGGATTTACTAAAAGTTTCATCGCAACGTTCCCTTGTATAATTTGTAAAGCTGATATTGGTTCTATTCGTGAGGGCAAAGCACTAGATTCAAAATTACTAAGAAGTCCTACAAATTATGAAGAAGATCTCATGATTGGAAATATGTCCAAAACTGGAATAAGCGAATGGTGTATATTTAATCGATTAGAGAGCTACAATGTGCGCACTAAAACTTTATTAAATGATATCAATTCGAGAATTTTAATGTTTGATTATAGCATTCATTCAAAAGATAAGCCACCAGCAATTAGTCCAAAGCATTTAAAGCAAAAATGTATTACTTACTACGCGTCTCAAATGATAACTTTTGTGAAGTATTTCACTTTCCTTTTTGGTGATTTAATACAGAAAGAAGAACCAGTGTGGACTCTATTCTTAACACTACGTCAAATTGTAGACAATTTAATAAGTAAAAGTTTGCAAATCGAAGTTGTAAACTTATTGAAATGTTTTTTATCAAATTATTTCTCGTTACGCAAGGAATTATTTCCGGAGAAGAAACTAAAGCCAAAACATCATTATATTTTACATTATCCAGATTTAATTCTTCTATTGGGACCTATCATTCTTTTATGGTGTATGCCTTTTGAAGCGAAACATCAACGACTTCTTTCGTATTCAAGAAATAATAAAAATTTTAAGAACCTTCCATATTCTCTTGCTGAAAAACACCAATTGACATTAGCTATCCATTTTAAAGAAATAGATTCAGAATGCAAAAAAATAACTACAGGTCTTAGTCGGAAAATGGGAATTGAATTTTTAAACTATTATCAGTCTTTTTGTCACCTTCTTCCGCTTACTGAAACTTCAAAAATTTTTCTAGAAACAAAATGGATTCAAATAAATAATAAAAAGTACAAATTAGGACAGTTTCTAAGTGACACAAATCAAGACGAATTTGAGCCTTCATTTCTGGAAATACTAAATATTTTTTGTACAAAAAATGATGAAAAATTCCATTTTGTTGTAAAATCATGGACAGCAATTGGTTTTAATGAATTCGTACATGCGTATTAAGTTGAAGCCACAAAAAATTGGCAGATATTAGAAGTTTTCCCATCATCTAATTTCGATTTGTTTGAAAAACACGTTTCCGCATCAGATGGAAAATTTTATATCATGTGTTATTATTAACTATTTATAATTAAATTGTTTACGTTTTTAATAAAACATTTATTTCTTAATACCAAATTGTAAAATGATTGAATTAATATCACCTTCTCGTTGACATTGTATTAAAAAGGAGAGCAATAAATTTTTAAAAATAATAATTAGTTTTTGAATAATTTTTTTGAAAAAAAATAATTTTTGAATTTTTATAATTTAAAAAATTGAGAATTTAAAAATTTATAAATTTTTAGAAATAAAAAAAATTAATAAATATATATAAAATACTTTATTAAACGTAAATAATATAATTAAAATTAAATAAAATAATTCAACTTCAAATTTAATTTCAAATATTTTATAAATTTTGGAACAAATTAATTAAATTATTATAAATTAATTAATTTATTACTAACAATGCGAATAAATAAAACTATAAATAGAAGCTTTCCTTTTAATAGTAAAAAAATCTTTTAATAATTAAAGAATACATTTTAAAGGAATTTCCTTTTAATAGAAAAGGAAATCCTCTTACACATATATTAAAAGGAAAATCCGCTTAAGATAAAAGGATTCCTTTTTATTTAAATAGACTGTTTTGTGAGTGTAGAATTAAAGAATGGAATTTAGACTTTATATCGTACAACTGTCAAAGGTTAAAAAAAAATTTCTATAATTGGCGTTCGCTTGAACTCAAGTTTTTAAAATTGCTATTTTCACAAAAAATCTCTACCTTGAGTTATATTTTCACTTTTATTTGATTAAATTGGTTATATTATAATTGGTTCATTTGACTCCAAATTTATTAAACTTTTAAATTATCCTAGTTTGATAGCTTTTACATCCATTTTTTATTTTTATATTTAATCTTTTGCTTTTATATTTTGTAAATTTGTAGTTTACGATGTGCTGAACACGAATGAGATATGAAAAACCTTTAGAAAACCAAGATCAACATGTCGTTTTGACAGATGATAAATGTTCATAATTCAGTCACAGTTTCAAAAAATGTGAGTTTTTACGTTTCGTTTCTTAAATATAAGTGTTTTTTTAGAATACTGAATTTATATCAAACAATAATTTTTATTTATAAACAAGTGATTTGAACAATACTAATATTAAACCATACATGTTAACTTGATATTTGTCTGTTTGGAAATAAGAATATTATTTAATTTGAGATATAATTTAGTCTATCGAAATGTTTATCATTAAATTGCAAATATTTAATTAAATTTATTTATTATAATTTATTAAAATGTTTCAAAGAATAATTAACAGCTGTCAACAGTTAAAATGACATGTTATTTTTTGGTATCTTAAAACATATTGTTCTAAAAAAATTCCAATTGATTGAATTAATGTATTTAAAATATCTCATGAAATAATGTTTTTCAAAGTTTTACAGTTGACTGCTGTCATAATATATTTCTGATATTTGATTCGTGTTCAGTAAATCCTAAACTATAAATATAGGGGAGAGTAGTAAGAGTTGGACATATTTTTAACTTCTCTTTATAGCTTCCCCTGTAGGACGAATTTCGCGTTTTTTCGCAATATGGTTGGAAAGATCTACTGAAATGCAATGTTTTTGCTGGACATTGTAAAAAAATGTGACTAAAAGTTTCGGAGTTATAAGCAATTTAAAAAAGTAGTCAGGGTTGAGCCACTATAGAAAATCAATTAAATATCTAGGTAAATGTTTGAAAATCACTTTCAAATGATAGAATCACACTTGGCAATGAGGAAAGGAACCATGAAATTAAAATAAAATCCCATACTGTGCATTTTTAAATAACATTTGAGTTTTATTCCTCATCAATGAAAATCAAAATTTGCAAATTAAAAAAAATATTAGCAAACATTTGTTTATGCTCTCTTTCCAATAGAAATAAAGTTTTTGACACCTTTTTAAGTCAACAAATGAATTTCTGTTTCAAGTACGCTTTGCAATTGCAAAATTTCTGGTAGCTCAACCCTGACTCACGCGTCGTTTTGCGTCATATCACACAGAACACAAACGCGTGACTCAAACAATAAATAACTTTTTTTCACACTTCGGTCGAAAGTACGTACTTCCCTCTTCGATTTCGCAGCAGAAAGTTAAACATTTGTGCTTTGGTTGATTTTCACACACCCCCTGTACTACAGCGTGAGTAAAAGAATTCTTTGTCGGTAAAAACACCACTGTCGGTAAATAAGAAAAATTTTGAGGTCCATGACAATTTAACAAGTAATTGTGATTGCAATATAAAATGAAAAAAAAAATTATAAAGAAAACTTTATATACTTCATAAATTTATTATCCACAAACTCTGAATATTGAAATGAACGAAATCTTTTGCTGATATAATTATTTTCAAAAATTATTTTAAAACTGTGACGACCCAGGTCGATCCACAATTTTTTTACAAGTAATGTTGTCGTTGGCTTCTCCCATATTTAAATATTCGCGCGTTAATTTAATAAACGCCAAATGGATATGCTACCTCGAGCAGACGACAAAACCACGTTTTCTCACTGCCGGCGTCGTTAGCATATTTCGCGCCTCCAGAGCTAAGCAAGCTACCGGCGGAATCTCGTGCTGCGTCACGACGTTTTGCGCTTCTTTTTGTATAAATTATCAAATCATTAATTAAAAGTTATTTTTTGTTAAATAACTTCTTTGAATTATTTATTTCTGCGCGTGTGGTGATTCCTTTTGACAATTAATAGGATTAATTATCAAGGTCCACTTCGTCGAGACATTTCTAGAGACTACAGATCGACCGGTAAGTCCACTGATTTTCCTTCTCGATTCGCTCTTTTCTCGTCTCTGCGAGGCATCGTACGCTGCTACCAGTGGACCTTTTTCACCAACACGCAAGTATCCTGTGGAAACATCGTCGCTGTGCTCCCGATAGGAGTCTTACTTACACCCAGAGATATTTTTCGCGACCCATTTATTCACTTTTTAAAATCTCGTGTCCGGGTTGTCACAAAACATTAAAAACTAAAATAAACTAATTAAAAATTTTGTAATTTTTTTTAATACGTGCCACAATGTTATAATAAAATTTTAATAATTTGTAGAAACAATGAAATTTTGTTAATAAGAACGTTTAAAATTTCAGAAACCTAAAATTAATTTTGTAGCAACAGAAAAATTCTTTTGAAAATATAATATTAATTTATCTTTCATATTTTTTTTCGTGCCTGCCCCCGACCAGAAGCATTCGCTTCTCTCGTGCATCAAATGTCTAGGCAGGCGAATGTTGTTTGCAAGAGAGAGACAGAGAAAAAACCAGAGCTTCACGAGTGTCTGATAGAGGCGTTGAAGCGAGGAGCAAAAGTAAATAAAGATGGTCAGTTATCAAATAAAACACGATTGCAATTTTCTTAAAAAATAAATTAGCGAGCGTACTTTTGACCGTTTATAATGAAAAATAGTATACATTACACGGGCAGAAATTCGAAATCCTTTAACTACGCGATGATGTCCTCGGCTTCGCTTCGAGCATTATTTCGCGCAGTGCAGGAATTTCGAACTTTCTGACTTTATAATGTCTTTGGCATATTTCTTCTACATTTAGTTCTCTTTATTTGACACCAAAAAAAGTTTTTTCTGAACGCATAGCACTGACTCTCACAATACACAAGTATACGTTCGTACATTTCACTACGACTGATGTGAAAAGTTTGCTGACATTAGTAACAAGTACTTACGTACAAAGACAGATGGCGCTAGAGTGATAAAATAAAATATACGCGATGGCTCAACCCTGACCACTAACCAACCCTGACTACCTCTCCTACAAAATATAAAAGCAAAAGATTAATAAAAAATTTATTATACGAAGATAAAAGAAGTGCACTAATTCTATAATAAATCTTATTTAAAACTAACCCTTTACAGGCACGGACTAATGTTCATTAAATATGCTGTCCTTGTAAGTATTTTCTTGACATTGTAAAGTTAATTTTTTTTGTAGGAGCTCAAAAATTTCAACTTTTGCAAAATGTGCACCACCCTAGTTAACATACATAAAAAGTTATAATTGACATTAATAATTAAAAAAAATATTCATAGCGCTATTCTTTTACTTCAAATGCTCTGGGCAAGGTAACGGTTGACGCTTTTTTGGTTTTATTTCAACGAAATTGTGAATGTTATGTTTTTAAACACCTCAATCACGATGACGATAAAAGTTTGAAATAAAGAGAAGACATGGTTTGATAATGGCCACCCGCCCACGGGCCAAGTAACAATTTTTAGAAACTTTAGAAAATTTAAATCCTCTCCATTAGATTTCCTATTTTCCATTGCAAAGTTTTTTTGTTGCAATTCTATGATACTTGTAAGTTGATGTTTAGATGAACTATCCTTTACTGAAGTCTGTCAGTCTCTATAATTTAGAAGGCTTCTATTTCCGTAATTTTATTTATTATGCGCTCCTCCCCTTTGATGAGACATAAGTCTATAATTTTCAATTATACTTACAGAAACAATTTTTCCCTCTAAGATACTTCTAAGTATAAAAATAATTTTTTTTTATTTCTTCTTGCAAAAAACAGTTTCAAAGTTAGATTAAAAAATAAATTATATTTAAAATATTTAGTTAAAATATATTTAAATTAAAATGAATGGTGTAAGAAAATGAAATGGAAAATTAAATTTACTTGACTAAAAAAAGAATAAAACTTATTAAATAGGTATCTAATCTCAGTACTAAATGAAAAAAATTATAATTTTATAAATTTTACAGAACTATTACACTAAGCCAAATTCGTTTGAATTTGTATATAATTTTTGCTGTTAATTTTCCTTAGAGTTATTTGAGGTTTTTTTTCATGGTATTTTTTTATAGTAAAAAAATATTTATTACTTAAAATTTTTAGTACACTGCAACTCCCAAGAGAGTCACTCGCAAAGTCTTATGTGACTCTCTTGGAGAGTATTCATATTATTAGTCATTATTTGTAAATAAAGAGTATAAATAGTTATTAAAACAAGTTGTAAATCCAGATGTTCATTACATGAACATTTTGCTTCCTCTTTACGATCAGCAAAAAAAATTTGCTTCCTCGTGAAGGAAGCATTAACGATAAATATATTTTATTTTTAAATCATTTTTAATACAATTTAACATTTATAAAATAAAGTTCATTCGTCTTAATAGAAAGAATAAAATTTTCCTATACAGTAATATGAATCTAAATAAACAAAAAAATTTTAGTTAAAAAGTGAATTTTTTAACTTTAATTGTAATTAATTCTATAATTTTCAATAGAATACTTTATATACATCAATCGATTCGTCTTGATGCAAAGAATAAGATTTTTTATTTATTTTTAATAAATAATAACATTCTATTGTACAGCAACATGATTTTTAAGAAAAAATGAATTTCTATTAAAAGTGCAAATTTTTTGTCTATAATTGGTTTTAATTCTATAAATTTAAGTAAAACATATACTTTATATATACCAATCGATCCGTCTTAGTGTAATGAATAAGATTTTAGAAATAAATGAGTAAGATTTTCTTACACAGCAACATAATTTTGCGGAAAGAACTCATTTTTTGATAAAAATGCGATTTTTTCAGCTTTAATTGTGATTAACTCTATAAATTCTCATACAATTTATACTTCTTATATACCAATCGATTCGTCTTGATGCAAAGAATAATATTTTATTATATATTAACTTCAATAAACAACTTAAAAAAATTTAAAAAAAAAATTTTTTAGAAAAAAGTCCAAAAAAAATTTTTTTTGAGAATTTTTTAAAGTCTATCAATCCATTTCGAGATATTTTTATGATAAATATACCTGGTAAATTTTAGCCAAATTCGTTAAAATCTCTTCGAGTTATCGTGTTCAACAAAATCGGGATCCACACACAGACAATACATACATCCGGACAATTGTTCAGGGTCTTATATAACATAGTCCCATATAGAAGAAAATTTGTTAATAGTATATTAAGCAACAAGGGCATAAAGGCAGCCATTTGTTTACGGTGATTTTTGTGACACGAGTGGAGGTCGAGGGCGCCGTGCATATGGGATAAAAAAGGATTTTTAAAAATTTTGTAAATTAAACGACTACAAAGCTTCCTCACGAGGAAGCAAAAAGTAAATTAATAATAAACAAATAAAATTGTTTATATTTACATTTTTATATTATAGAAAATTTTTTATTAATATAAATAGAAATATTCATATTACACCAGTACAAAAAAAATTTCGAATGCTGGACTGACATGTGGAAAGCTCTCTTCCTTAAGATGTATCTGAAGAGAAAAATGTAGTATTACTTCAAAGTTAGTTTGTGTTTTCTCTTTACAGTCATCCGAATCTGATTTTAAATTTTAAACATTCAAAATGGCGTATCCAATACGACTTACGATGGAACTGTTCTCAGTTTTTTTTAGTTCTTGTTGCTTAGATTTTTTCTCAAGTCGATAATTTTAAATATGAATTTTTCATATTAAAAAAATAGTTTTCTGTAAATATTTGACTAGAATCATTTATGATAAAAAAATTGTGTTTTTTTAAATTGTTTAGTTCAAAATCTTGTCATTTTCTTTATTTTTAATGCTTCTTAGTATTTCCAGGTGTATGATCTGTAATAAGTCGTCTATTTTAAAATGATATTTGATTTTTTTATTTGAAGTGATTCTGCGACGAGCTACAATGCCAACCGTAATTGAACGTAATTGTTACTAGTGAACATATCGCCCTCTGTAAAATAAAGATACCTTTATTTTTCAAGTCTGAAATTCTTTCTTTAAGACTTCTTAACATACAGAATGACATGTAAGAACTTTTGATCAATTATATTTTAAAACTTTTCAGCGAAAATGTTTTTTAAACTTCTGATTTTAGGGCTAAAAAGTGACAAAACATTAAAAATTATTTTTCTTACACGTAATTATTTTATCTGCAAATTTTAAAATTTAAGTCATAGAGGATACAACTCCAGGAAACTCCAGGAATCATGAAGTTTATTTACGACGACTATACAATAATCTTGCTTTCAAAATAAAGTATTACAATCGCCGCTGTTGACTATAAAACTGTTCTCCTATACGTCAATTATTTCTGGTGAGTCATTTAATTGATGTCTATTACCTAAATCTTGGACTGTTTCCAAGAGTTGCATTGACGGATATCGAACGTTTTTTTCATGTCGGGCATACCCAAAATACCACAATATACTGCTAACTTGAGCGCATGTTCCTAATGTTCTTGATCCTGAAACGAGCATTTAAGTAATAACGCTGTATGTTTCTTGTTTGATGAAATTCGCTATAAACTATATGGAATTGAAATTGATCGCTGCAAATACGTTGGACATATTACAATCATGAAAAATTATGTCTCGCAAATACCAACTCTGTTAAATTTTATCGAAAATGATGGGTACTAAAAAATTGCACCTGATGCAAGAATTACATTGGAAAATAGATATTTTGATGTCACAATACCGCTCAGCATGATTTCTGGTTTTGCCAAAGATTATAAAAAGATCATTATAAACGCTAAACATGAACTTATTTTAACAAGAGTACGTTCTTACATGAATGTTATAGTTCAAACAGGACCAGGAGGGATAAGGAATTTAAAATTTTATCAATAAACTTGAATGGATGGTTCCATACATTTTACCCGTTAATAACAATAAGTTAAAACTGTTAAAATTTATTAAAAAGGATCCAATAATTTCAATAACTTTTAGGTCGTGGGAAATATATAAGTACCCTTTAATTCCTACAAGTTCAAAAGTTTTGTGTCAAATTAAAACACCAATGCAAATAGAGAAACCACGCTATGTTATTGTTGGATTTCAAACAGCGAGGAAAGATGAACGTAAAAAATATGCCTTTCATTTTGACCATTGCAATATTACAAATGTTAAACTCTTTTTAAATTTACAATATTATTCTTATAGAAATTTGAATCTTAACTTTGATCAAAATCAGTACTCTTAACTTTATTAAATGTACGCTAATTTTCAATCATCCTATTATGGTAAAGATTTAAAACCTATTTTAAGAAAAGAACATATTTTTAAAAGTTTATTTCCTCTAATTGTTATTGATTGTTCAAAGCAAAGTAAGTTTTTAAAACAAGCATCAGTTGATGTGAGGTTAGAATTTGAAGCAGGAATCAACATGCCAGCCGAGACCACCGCCTACTGCCTAATCATCCATGAACGCGTCATACAATAAAAGCCAATCAGCTGTGTTGTAAAGAAACTACTGTTAAACATTGCGGATAATAAGGTGTTGGTGGGGGGTGATTACTATAAAAGCAGCTTTTCTCGGTCAAAAATTCATTTCTGCTTCAAAATGGAGTTTATCGTAGACGGTCAAGGTTTTAAAAGAGCGAAAAAACGAATTTGTCTTCAAAGAGTTGGCGATTCTTCCTCTTCAACCAGATGCACAGTCTCTCGCTTACCTTTTTGAACCTCCTTGTCCTTGGAATTCAATACCAGGACGCTATAAAAGTGAAAATCTTTGGCTAACACATAATTACCATGGAATCCACTGGACAGTTGAAGACGTCTCATACGATATACTTTGACCAATTCTACAATATATACTTCGAAGTGCAAGTGTAATTTACGTTTAAATGAGAATTGAAAATAAGAATTGTCTAAAAAATATTTACTCAAAGTACAAAACTTGGAAGATTTTAAATGTCCATCGTTGAAAAAATAAAGTCTGATTTGTTAACCACGTGTACGCATTATACTTTTTGTAGTGAAAAGTGTGCTGTAAGAAATGTTAAAATTTTTCGCAGATTGGTTTTTGGATCAACTAAACCAATATATAAGTGCTATTGATATTGGTATCTATGAAGTTGACTCTACTTTAAAATCTTTTTATGAAAATTGTGTATCTTTTTTGTAAAATATAGTTATTAAGTTTTCAAAATTAAATATTAATGATTAAAAATTTAAAAAAAGCTTCTTAATTTCAAAAACAACCTATCGTTTAAAGTTTCATTAAAATATTACATTTTTAAAATTCCTGAAAATAAAACTTATATTAAGAAGAGAAGGTAAATAAATTTAAAATCAATATATAGGTAAAACTTTGTATTTATTTTTCAAAATTTTTTAGAAATAAACATAAAATGGAAACAAAAAACCTGTAAATAAACTGAAAAGCTTAGAAATAAACCTAAAATGTAAACAAAAAACCTGGAAATAAAGCTAAAAAACTTAGAAAAAAACCTGAAATGGAAAACAAAACCTGGAAATAAACTTAAAATATAAACAAAAAAACCTGGAAATAAAGCTGAAAAACTTAGAAATAAACTTGAAATAGAAACTTAGAAAGAAAAAGAAATGTTAAAATGGTTAAATTATTATACTTACTACTAATACAAGAACCTGAAATAAGAATGATCTAATGTCTTTAAAACTCGCCTTATATAACCTGAACCCCCACTTTTTTCTTCAACCCCAACACATTTTCGAATGCGCACGCAAATTATACCCCCTATACAATGCTAAAATAGAAATACCCCTATTTTAATATGCGCTTAAATCATGCACGCTAAAATTAAGAAAAATAAAATAAATGTATAGGGGAGGGTAGGCTACATTGAACCGGGTATTTTATAAAGTCCAAGAACTAATTAAATTTTACAAATTTCGATCAGGTTTTTGTATCAAACTTAAGCTGAAGTACTCCTTTAGTTAATACACACGTTACAAACACAAATTATTATGATTAAATAATTAAATTTAATTTTTTTCTACCATGTTACACTTTTCTAATTTTGAAGGATCTGTATCTACATTGAACCACCTCTAATAAAATACTACAATTTACTTCAAAAATATTTAGTAGATCAGACAACTTTACCACTCTTAAAATTAAAAATTCTTTGCTTTCTCGGGTGGTTAAAGGATGCCGCACTCACTGTATACACATGACATTTACAACAAAAATTGTTTATAATAAATTTATGTAACTTTTAAAATTCTTTATTACATCAAAATATTGAAGTTGACACCCTAAGCGAAATAAATCACAAGTTTAATAATTTTTAAAACTTTCTATTTCAATAAAAAAAAAGTCATTATAATTCCACCAAATTTTTTGTTTTGTACGTGAAAAACAGTTTTTTTTAGTTTTTCTTTGTAAATAATAAACCTACATGCCGGGAATATTTGGACTTAGTCTGCTTCGGTAATACTAACTTAAATATTTAATAAGAAAAAATTTCACTCAGTCATTTCTCAGAAAATTGAAGTGGTTCACTGTTGACGCTGGTTTATTGTAGCCTACTCTCTCCTAGTTGCATCAAACGTCGACAATAATAATATAATTGTAATATAACTTTACTAAATTGTATGTAAGTTTTTTAAAAAATTTTATTTATCGCATTTTTTTAAGATTGTAAAATGCTTTTTCAAAATTCTACTCTTTTTTGTCTTCTTGTAGAGTAGAATATTAAAACAATATTACAATAAAATAATAATAGAAATATTTTCTAAGCAGCAACCACATTGTCAGACGTTATTCCTCCTCCAAATGATCCACCGCTTCTATTAGCGGTCTGCAATGATTCATTTAATTAACAAAAATTTTTATGTTACATTGATGGTCAATGTGCATTTTCTGCAAACGGGTTTGATGCCGTTTTACTTTTAATTTTCCTATATTGGGTGTTTTGTACATTTAAAGGTTGTTTTTTTATTAAAAAAACAGAAGGTGATGGAACAATTCTGACATTGTTTCTGAGTTGTTGAAAGAGAAGTGCATACATTTATTGTTCTGTTTTGCAACACAATCTGTTATTTAATTTGTTTTAACATTAAACTTTGAATTTGTACACTGCCCTACAATGGAAAAACTGCGGCATGTGCAGTTTGAGTTGAAACGAGATATTTAAAGAAAACTGTTTAGCAAAATTACTTGTATATAACGTTATATTATGAACAATATTAATATGTGTTCTTAACAAAACGAATACGCTCTTTTCATTTCTGCAAAAAAAAATAAATTATTTAAACAATCTATAATAAAAAATGGACATGCGAGTTTTTTATAAGCGAATTCCCATTTTAAAAGTGAGTAAAGTACCTTGCGCTGTAAAAGTCTCGAGGACCGGCTCACGATACAGCGAAAGAACTACGCATAGCACACTTTAATACGTAGTAGGAGTTGAATTTCCATAGTTTTGCTATTAATTATTATTATTTTTTTAACAACTTTACTAATTATAAATATTAAACTTTTCTTACATTTTTTAATAAATATTTTTATTTCTGCAGATATAGAAATAGGATAAAAATTAAGTTTTTAAATGTCTATCTTACGTAACAGAAAGTTATTTTCAAATAAAAAAAATGATATTAAAAAAAATGTTATTAATTGAAAAATATTGTTTATTAATAATTATTATGTCTTTTTTATATACTCTCTAAATCTGAATTAGTAGAATTTTGACTAGTTTAAGCAGTAATTGAAAATTTGAGCAATTAATTAGTAATATTTTTTGTTCTAACTAATTACATTAGTAAGTGATTTCCGCGGTTACTAATTCAATTAATAAAAGAATAATTACAATGTTCTGTTTTTTATTACAAAGAAATGGTATTTTACTTTATACTTATTACTAAATTGTATATTTTTTGTAGTGTTTTTATATGAAAATATCTAAAAAGTGGATCTATATAAAATTTGAAGGGAAAATTGGGAAAATGTACCTAACTTAAAAATTACTTTCAATATATTTTTAATTTTTAAGTTTAAACGCATGTTTCAGAAAAATTACTGAATTAAGTAAACAAAAACTTTAATAAATGTAAAACTGAAAGTTAATTATACTATACTTTTTGTAGTACCAATTATTAGTTTTTTACTAATTTTGATTTAGAGAGTAAAATAGGAAGGAAAAAAACGTCTTATTTTATTGACTCAAATGTTTTTCAAATTGTTTTTTATTGTTAGATTTATAATCTTCTGTTATAACAGTCTTATGCATCTCTCTTCGACAGTTTGTACTGTATGAAATATATATTAATATTTCATGATTAGTTATAATAGAAATTAACATTTTAGCTCTCACCATCATCATAAGTTTCAATTAAGTCGGAAACATCTGATACCTCCAAATTTTTCCAAAAGCGATGTCTGCTTGTTGGCATCATAGGAAGAAGCTTGTCGATAATGTTTTGCTTCTTACTACTAGGAATACCACGACATTTATTAGTGCACTCGGGCAGAGGAATTCCATTTTTCATACATTTAGCTTTTAAAAAGTCCAGTTCCGGCAAAGTAGTTTTTTCCTCATAAGTTAAGTTATATTCTAATTTGTAGCTCCCTCGTTTTACTTTAATTTGTTTAATATCTCGTACATACGGTCTATTAGCAACTTTCAATTTTGGTGCAGATGAATGATCCTTCCACTTAAAAAAATCAGCTGGCGTTAAAGATTTAACCGTAACTCTCTCTGAATTAGCATTAGCCACTGCTGATTGGAAGTCGGAAAAATCGTAAATTTTACCCATCTTTTTCATTGATGATTCCACTTGATGATGGAACGAGTCGGCTGACATGAAAGTATGGCCTTTTTCGAAATAATTGAATTCAATAAAATTTGTTTCAACATCAAGTGAATTTACAATGTAAATTAAAAAAGAAAAAATGCACCAATTTTTATTCTGACCAAAGCAATTATCCATCCACAATACAATACGTTTTACGTCGCGATTTTCCAAAAAAAATGCATGGAAGGCGCTTACGATGTCTTCCTTTTTTCGACTAGAGACCCCTTCATGCCAAATAACAGCCACAATTTTATTTTTACCCTTGGAAGATCCTAGCGGCACGAAACTTTCGTTTAAGGCTACTATTCTTTTTGTAAATACCGAAACTTTCAACTCATCCATTCGTGGTAACATTATTACTTTCTGCAAATCCACGGAAAAATAAGCAGTATCGGGTAATTCACTAGATTTCTTGACGTGATCCATATATTTTTGTCGAGATTCTGCAGCTCTTTTTTTGTGAACTGACCAGTCTACACAAATATCACATTCTAAATTTAAATTGTCCTTCGAATGATCAGGGTTATGCACGTTGAACTCCTCACATACTTCACACTCTTCGTGCCCTAATTTTGTAAACGATATATTCAATTTCTGTACAATCGAACGATACATTTCGTAGGAACACTTCTGTGAAGGATACTTGTCATTATAATCTTTGTGCATTTGTGTGATGCTCAATTCCGTTGATAAATATCGTCTATTGGGGGCATGAGCTCGGCGATAATGAGACACATTGGGATGGTATGACTCAATATGGTTTTCTATTTGATTGTGTGGAATTTTTGGGTTGGAGTTTTTTGTTTTTCCTCGACCGTCTGACATATTTGGAAGCAAAGTAGAAGGTTCCACATTTTTCATAGTGTTTCTTATTATAAAATCATTTTTTGCACTGTAGCCCAATGTTCCAAGAAAAAATAATTTACAAACTTGTCTTTCTGAAACCTTGTCAATCATTAAATGATAACTATATTGATTGTTCCTTACATATTTATCATTTGCGACTTTTCTTCGTTTAATTGCGTTGTTTTTTACGTGTCTTGATATAAAGAATTTTTTTTCAATCCAGCTCAGTTTCCAAAATGAAGTATTAATTATCTTTTGCAATTTCAAACTTATATGACTGACGCATTTATAACGACAAGAGTCCTTACAAGGAGGAAGAACGTCGTGTTTTTCAGACAAGCTGGCAACTTCTGGATTATTATCGTTAAGTCCATCATTATCTTCTGAGCAGCTAGGAACTTCGGGATTACTATTGTAAAGAACGTCTTGATTTTCTGAGAATCTGGGAATTTCAGGATTATTGTGGTTATCATTATCTTCGCCGGTTTGTAATTGCTGATCAACATTTCTTTCAATTACGTTAAGCAGATAATCATTTTTCCTTGAAGATAGGTTAAGCGGTTCAAATTCAGTTGAGTTTTTTTTTAAACAAGCAGACTGGAAACTTCCTGATTCTTGCATTATTATGTTCGATGGATTTGCGAAATTTCCGTTTGGAATATTCGATGTTCCTTGAAAATTATGACCACTGTGAGAAACTGTCGACTGAAAACTTCTCGATTCCTGTATTACGTTCGATGGATCAGTGAAATTCCCGTTTGGAATATTCGATGTTCCTTGAAAATTGTGACCACTGTGAGAAACTGTCGAGTGAAAACTTCTCGATTCCTGTATTACGTTCGATGGATCAGTGAAATTCCCGTTTGGAATATTCGATGTTCCTTGAAAATTGTGACCACTGTGAGAAACTGTCGACTGAAAACTTCTCGATTCCTGTATTACGTTCGATGGATCAGTGAAATTCCAGTTTGGAATATTCGATGTTCCTTGAAAATTGTGACCACTGTGAGAAACTGTCGACTGAAAACTTCTCGATTCCTGTATTACGTTCGATGGATCAGTGAAATTCCCGTTTGGAATATTCGATGTTCCTTGAAAATTGTGACCACTGTGAGAAACTGTCGAGTGAAAACTTCTCGATTCCTGTATTACGTTCGATGGATCAGTGAAATTCCCGTGTGGAATATTTGATGGGCCTTGAAAATTGTAATTATCGCCAGCAACTTTTGACTGAGTACATCCTAATTCCTGCAATACGTTCGAAGGATTAGGGAATTTCTCGTTTCCAAAATCTGATATTCTTTGAATATTATTATTATTCTCAGTAATTGATAAACCAATATTATTATATGAATACTCCATGTTAAAATGGTCGGACGTGTCTACATTATTATTCTCAGTAATTGATAAACCAATATTATAAGAATACTCCATGTCATAATGGTCGGACGTGTCTAAAATAAAATATTTTTTATTATTTTATTATTTCTTTTAATGTTTTAAATATATAAATAATAATATAAATATAAATCTTGAATTTTTTCATAATAAATCTGACGCGATCTGAAGAAAGGGACCTTAGAAGCAAATCACTTTAAGGTTATGTTAGTGCTATTTTTTTGTTGATTGAAAGTTTTTATACTTATTGCAAATTAAAATCAGTATTTATTAAATTTTCATTTGAAAAATTGGAAACATAACCTATAATTTTTTGCTTCTACGGTCCCTTTCTTCAAATCACGTCACAAATATATTAAGTGTTATTACGGAGATTCTACAAAAACAAATTTCAAGTAAAATTTCAAGTGAGTTTAAATAACTTAAAAATAACAATATTTTCGAAATGGTTTACAAAGCTTTTGAAAGTAACACACATTATAGAATGTTTGTTTACTTTTTATTATTTATTTAGAAACACTAAGGAATTTTTGGTGATTTTTTTGAATTAAAGTTATAATTTTCATTCTACGATATAGAAAAAAAATTTACTACTTTTGTTTAAAAATGTATTTTTCTTTTAAATAATATATATTTTATTTATATATTTATATTATGTTCGATTTTAATAAAATATTTTTGATCCAAGCGAATCTTAGGTTCTACAAAAAAATGATCTTAGAAATAATTCTTAAAAAACATTGATAAATTGTTAGAAAAATCGAATAGTGACGTCACACATAACCTCACTTTTTAATAAGATGAAACTATGGTGACACATATAATAAGCTGAATGAAATATGTGTATATATTCATAAATGTAGTTACTTACAAGTATTTTCCTCCCACATGACTGAAATTCAAGAATATCTTTTTTCCGGAACTAAAAAAGATAATATTTATAGAAGACAAGAAATTGACATTTCTACACTGTAAAACTAAACGTTTTGTGTTGTGTTGTCAACGTAACACTTAAGAACAAGAGATGCCAGCGACCGTCTCCAAACGCTACTGCGCTTGCGCTACAACAACTGCTCTTATTGGTTGAATAAAACTTGTCCATTAGGGGTCATACACAAACTACGTAAGACTTTAAGGGGGGAGGGGGGTCAAGTTAAATCGTACGAACAGCAGAAAAAATGGCGCTAATGTATAGAAAATGTCTTACGATGGGGGGAGGGGGGGTCAAAATTTCTGAAAATATGCCTTACGTAGTTTGTGTACGGTTTCTTAGAATGTTTTACATATAAAGCGTTTTAAATAGTCGCACTTTATTCAACCAAAAAGAGCATTTTTGTAGAGCAAGCGCAGTTGCGTCTGGGGACGGTCGTTGGCATCTCTACGAACACTCTCCCGAACTCAGCCGAAGTGTTATTTACTGTTTGCGCACTGTTTCACTGTATTTCTTAGTTCAACTCCATCGGTTTACAAATGGAAGAACTCCGCATAAGCACATGCGAACTCATGATTTGTACGGAGCTCAGATCTCGACAACTTTTCCCAAACGAAAAGTACGCAAAGCACTTTGCTCACTTTTCTATTCGATATCTTGTGACGTATTTCACAGAAGTTTCAATATTTAGCAAGCGCAAAGTCGCTTACCTAATTTATTCCACTGTAATTCGTAATTTTTCACTAATTGTACAAACTAAAACATTAATTTTTTATTAAAAATTTATCAAATTTTTATTTTTTACAATTTTTATTAGATGCGAATTTTCATTACGATTCCATTGATACCAAAAACTCATTTTTGATAAAAATGTCACTTACCGCAGTTTTTCCATTGTAGGGCAGTACATTAAGGGCAGTTTTTTCGATTTAAAAGAAAAACAGAGGGTGATAGGGCAATTCTAACTGAATATTCGTTTTCAGCAAGCCAAGATACTATAAGACATGTAGGTCTGGTTCGAT
Source organism: Leptopilina syphax (assembly GCA_032872505.1). NCBI lineage: Eukaryota > Metazoa > Arthropoda > Insecta > Hymenoptera > Figitidae > Leptopilina > Leptopilina syphax. The sequence goes on along the minus strand of CM065468.1, from coordinate 55,950,227 downwards.
AAACAGACTCTTTTTACTTTGTTGTGTGCATGTGTTATTATTATGATTATTGTACATTTGTGCACAAAAAATAATAATATAATTACATTAATATTAAAATATTAGTTATTATTAATAATATTAAAATTAAATAACTATAAATAGTATAATAAATAATATTATTAAATAAATATAATAATTATAACCAGGTATTATAACCGGAATAAACAATTCTTTTTAAAATGACAAAATAATAAGCTCTGGAAAAGAAGTTCCACTTACAAAATGTAACACCTCCCTCACAGCAAAAAGATATCTATAAGATATCAGACTTCGACACAGGATAATGTTTTATAATAGAGTCAGTCCATTTTATTTCATCTAAAGTCGTTGCGGCCTATTTTTAAAAAAATCTCATAATTTGTAAAAATGATGTTTAACCCTTTAACGCCCAAATGTGCTGTTTTCAGACTTGAATTTTAAATACGTACAACTATTAAAAGAAAGCTAAAAAAATTTCAAAAGTAACATTTCCTACTATTTTCGGGGTCGCTTTTTCGAATGGCGTTGTCAAAATTTCCAAAAAATGAAATTAACCCCCTCTTTTAATTAAATTTTCCAAAAAATGCAAGATTTTTGGATGAAATTTTTTTTTATTTCAATTTTCATTGTTATATCGGAATCTACATATCGTCTGAGGTATAAAAACCGTATTCCCGATAGCTGTACTTTAAAAATGTGCAGTAGTTTTTTTTTCTTTTTTTCATTTTTTATTAAAAAATTGCGCCCGAACGCTAAATTTTTTTTTTATTACACATACAAATTTTTTTTTCCTAAATTTGCTTAAATTCACTTGAAATTTGTTACTTGAGGGTTTATGGGGTCGCTAATTACGAATTTGATGTTAGTTTTGAAAAATTCAAAATGGCGGATTCAATATGGCGGACGATTTTTTTAAAAATTTACCAAATTTGCCTAAAACTTGTTACTCGGGGGTTTTCTGGGTCGCTGATTACGAATTTGATGATAGTTTTTAAAAATCCAAAATGGCGGATCCAAAATAGCGACAAAAAAATATAAATTTTTCAGTTTAGCTTAAAAATTAGTACTCGGGGGTTTTTGGGGTCGCTGATTACGAATATGATGTTAGTTTTTAAAAATCGAAAATGGCGGATCCAAAATGGCGACCGAAATAATAAAAATCATTCTGATTGGCTTTAAAATTTGTGCTCGGGGGTTTTTGGGGTCGCTGATTACGAATATGATGTTAGTTTTTAAAAATTTTAAATTTCGGATCTAATATGTCGGACAAAAAAATAAAAATCATCCGGATTGGCTTGAAAATGGTTATTTACGTCAATTTTGCAAATTACTTATACTTAATAAATAATAATGTTAAACTTTAAACATTAATTTCGTAAAACTTAGTTTAATTACTTATTGAACTTTAAAGTGGGGACCTTTTTTCATCATTAAACTTTGTTTGAGGTTGTCTTCTGTCACGTTCCGAGCTTAGGCAAGGGTAATTTTATTAAGCGTATAATAAAAGGGAGGTAAAGTGCTGACTTGATTTTACACATTGAGGGTTAAATTAAAAAATTTTTTATCTCGGGATGTAACATCTACCAAAACTTATTCTAAGTCCTGATCACCTTTAGTCATTTGAATATCTGTTGCATATTAGATCCGAAATTTTGAATTTTCAAAAATTAACATTCTATTCGTAATCAGCGACCCTAAAAACCCCCGAGTACCAATTGTAGATTTTAAATGTGATGATTTCTTCAAAAATTGTATCAATTTGAAATTTTTCAAAAAAAGTGAAATTTTTTTTTATTTTCAGCAATTAAACATTAAAATAATTTTTTTTAAAAATTTTTTTGGCATTATTTGAAGTCAAATACTTAAGGTTTAAAATAAATATTTGATTAAGATTTTATCTTTATTATTATTGAAGATACAAAACTTTTTGTAATGCCCTTGCATGGCGTTGGGTGGGCAAATCTTTTTGAGCGGCACTGTATAAACTTTTTAGAAAAATTTATATAAAATGTAGTGACTTTTGACATTTCATAGTTAAGTTTAAAAATCAATTTTTATCTATTATTTTGGGTATGTTTACATAATAATCTATTTATTGAAGTAAATTTGCTCATTTTAAACAAATATCAATTAAGAAATTTGTATTATCTAAATTATTTCCATGCTTCTTTATTAAATTTTCAAAAGTGTCAATCTAACCTTTTTTGTGCAACTCAACTTAAAAATTAAAATTCTTAGTTAAATTTAAAAAATTTTATAAAATAATTCTCAAAAATGAATTCTATGGATATTAACCCTTTAACGCCTAGCGGTTTCGATCGAAACCACTTTTGATTTCTAAAATCTATAACTTTGACAAAAATTAAGATATTTTTGATTTCCAAACGCTCACGAACCACAAATTTATAAACCTTTATGAAAAAATTTACATTTAAAAAAATAATTAACAATTTTGTAATTACAACAATAATAAAAAAAAATTGTTGCAAAATTTCCAACAAAATTACAAATTCGAAAATAAAAGGAAACAAAACTACTGAAAATTGTTACTCGGGGGTTTTCGGGGTCGCTGATTACGAATTTGATATCAGATTTAAAAAATTCAAAATGGCGGATCCAATATAGCGGACATCATTTCTAAAAACTGATGCAATTTGCCTGAAAATTGTTACTTGGGTGTTTTAGAGGTCGTTGATTACGAATTTGATGCCAGATTTTAAAAATTCAAAATGGCGGATCCAAATGGCGGATGTCATTTCTAACAACTGATGTAATTTGCCTAAAAAATTGTTACTCGGGGGTTCTCGGGGTCGCTGATTGCGAATTTGATATCAGATTTAAAAAATTCAACATAGCGTATCCAATATGGCGGACATCTTTTATAAAAATTGATTCAATTTGCCTAAAAATTGTTACTCTGAGGTTTTCGGGGTCGCTAATTACGATTTTGATTTTAATTTTTTAAAATGTAAAATAGCGGTTTTAATTTAGTGTATAATATGTCCAAGTAAAACCGAGATCAGAATAAAATGTTCGTCTACCTTCGTGACAATGTGAAAAACAATTGCCTTACGCAAAACCGGCATAATAATGATTAATGAAATATTCATTTTTATATTCGTAATAATCAGAAAAACAAATGCCTAACGCAAAGACGAAATCAATCTAAAATGCTTGACTATATTTGTCAAAATGTAGTCAAAATCGGAAAACAAAAGCCTAACATGAGAACGCGATCCGAATAAAATATGAATCTACATTTGTGACAATGCTATAAACAAATACCTAATGAGAAAACGATGTCAAAATTAAATGTTCGTTTACATTCGTGACTATAGAAAAACAATTGCTTAACATAGACTCTAACATTGGATTAGTAAACAGCGGCCCTGAAAACCCCCTACTAACAATTTTAGGCAAATTGAATCAATTATTAGAAAAGATGTCCGCCATATTGGATCCGCCATTTTGAATTTTTAAAATCTGACATCTAATTCGTAATCAACGACTCCGAAAATCCCCGAGTAACAATTTTCAAGCAAATTGAATCAGTTTTTAGAAAAGATGTCCGCCATATTGGATTCGCCATTTTGCATTTTTAAAATTTGACCTCAAATTCGTATTCAGCGACCCCGAAAACCCCCGAGTAACAATTTTCAAGCAAATTGAATCAGTTTTTAGAAAAGATGGCCGCCATATTGGAACCGCCATTTCGAATTTTTAAAATCTGACCTCAAATTCGTATTCACCGACCCCGAAAACCTTTATATACGAGCAATGACTCGAATTACACTGCTACAAAAAAGTCGGGCGTTAAAGGGTTAAACATCATTTTTACAAATTATGAGATTTTTTTAAAAATAGGCCGCAACGGCTTCAGGTGAAATATAATGGACTGACCCAATAATATTCTTACCTACACTGAAGAAATTTCAGGCTTTCAAATGCGCTGCGTACAGTGCGTCGCTTGTACTACTTATATCGGATTAACTGATATACTGAAAACGGTAGAGCATTCACGCTAAACTATAGGCTAACTGACTTTCCGAACAATCAGCACGTCTGACATGCTGATGTCAGGCAGAATGTAAGCGTATCATATATATATATATACATGGAAGTGACTATATATATATAGTCACTTCCATGTCACTGCATTACATAAGTGCACACACCTTTCAACATATCATGCATAAAATCAACCATAATATTTTCTGCTACATGATAGCCAAACACTTTATGAAAAACACACTCCTCTTTTATACCACTTTTTGACCCATTTTGTAAATCTTTTTCGAACACATTACTATTTCGTAATTTCAGTTCGTCTTCTACACACATTGCTCTGCATTCTTTTAATGTTGCTTTACATATTCTACAAAAAAAATCTGTATTAAAAGATTTAGGAAATCCTAAAATTCCATTTAAACCCGCGTTGTCTCCGCAATAATCAAAACCAACTGAAATTTAACACGAACTAAAGAATTTTCAACTTTAATCAAGATTCCTTCTTGGTTTAAAAAATTTAATTGTTTAATTAAATTATGAAAAACTTTCTTATTCCAACATTCAACTTTATCAGATGAGTATAACAAACTTGAAAAAAGAATCGAGTCCAATCGGGATGCAATATTAGGCGGCAGGCAAGCTATTGAAGCGTAAATAGCTGCAAATTTATTAGTGCTAGCATGACTGCCAAGAGGGTTACCGACTTCTAAATCATTAAAAAAATGTATAAAGGAAGAAAAATGTCGCTTAATTTATCAGAGTACTTGCTTTTCAATAAATCTCCTTGCATGATATTTGTTAAGATGTTTGATTCTTCCCTTAATTTATCAACGTATTCCAGTATTTGACTGAATAAACCTGGTATTTCTAAAACAAATTTTAGGCTGTCACGTAACGGAATGTACACACCTTCAACAGATTCTGGAACCAACAGTGTATCATTATTGACAATTTGTTCCTTTAATGTCATTCCTATTGAATTAAATTAAATTTTTAAAATCTAATAAACCTTTTCGTTTTAGTAACTGAAATCTTTTGGGTTCTGTATCAACATTTTGAAATATATTACTGTGTTGCTCGAAAGACTGATTAATTTCATATAATACAGAATTTGCGACATTTTCTCTTTTTAATATTTCTAATATATAATTTCTTAACGAAGGAACAAAAACGATTAAAAGAAAATTATGAAAAAAATTGATGACATCGTGAACGACTTGTCTCGGTAAACTTGGATCAGCATAAAGAGATAAGATAAAAGTTAAAATACAATCAACCAGATAAATAAGATCAATTTTATTATGCAAAATAATAAAACTCAATAAAATCTTTTCTTTGAGAAATCGACAACTATATGAAAATTAATATTTGTTTATTTCATTTAACAATTTTGCTGCCCACATACTGCCTTTTCTCGAATTAATTCCGTAGACCGATTTGTCAATAAATGACCAAACAAAATCACATATGTGTGGGAAAGCTTTTAAAGCTGTGAGGCACTTATAACAGCTTTCGACAGCTTTAAAATGATTCCGGTAATTATAGTGACTCCCATTGATGGACACAAATATTTCTGGATCTCGGAACTCTACAACGAAAACAATATATGGATAAATGTCTTGTTCTACTGTTTTAAGCCACTTTTCAAATGCTTCTATTTCCGTTTTAACGTTTTCTCGATTCTGTAAAGAAAAAACAGTTACAAGAAGAAATTCAATAAAGTACAATTCATTATATATGAAAGTAATAAAATTGCAATAATAAAAATTTTTAATATTTAAATTTTTTGATTTAAAAACAATGTTATTTTGAAGAAATTTAAAATTCTATGAAAAAATATTTTTTAGAAAATTATCATTTTGCACTTTAAAATAAGCAATAAATTATATTAAAAATCAAGTAACAATAATGATCGACGTAAACGATTTTCTGTGCTTAAAGGCACTGTTATTTTAAAAATATAGGAAAATAATTAAATTTTTATATCACGTCAATATGAAGAATAAAAGACTTTAGAATTTCGTCTTTGGTTATGGTAGTATTTTTAATTGCCTTCCGTTGCTTTTAAAGCAAGGACAATAGAAGTAAGCTTAGTATCTCATCATGATCACCTACGTCAATAAAATGATTACAGTTATTAATTAGTCAATATTTTCTATTATATTTTAAGATAAATATCTATTAGATTGTTATATATGAGTGACTTTAAAATAACTGTCATTTTTAATGAAACGTTTGCCCGTTAAAATAGTGACATCTTTGTTTGTATTTTCGCAATACGGTATATAAAAAATGTCCGGATCCTCAGTAGAAAATAGTTCCTTAAATTCATCTCTTAATTTCATGAAGACTTACATGGATTCTAAGACAAAAAAATTCATAAATAAAAAAATGTAATTGAAGTAATCTTTTATAAATAAACATTATTAAGAATAAGATATAATTATAAATGAGCCGTTCGCTAGAAAAACGACTTAAGTCAACTTAAGCGGTTTTTAAAAATTTTGTTATCAGTGTATTCTACAAGACATATAGATTACATATATCAAGTTTCTAAAGTTGTAGGTCACTATTTATGAATTAATTGAGGTGTTTAAACTTCCTGGGTCCCGAAATTAAAGCACTTACGCAAGCGCGCGTTCACGTCCTCTGCTACCGCGTACAGTGGGAAGAAATGCAGTGTTTTGGACAAAATTCTGCCGACAATACAAATCTCCACCGATTTCAATTTTCTTTTTTTTTAAATACTAAAGAAGGTTTTTTCTACAAGCCTTCACTGCTATAAATTTGAAATTTTCAAAAATTTTGTATTATTACAAAAGCGAGTAATTTTTTCATTTTGTTAACTAAACTTGTGCATTATAATGTTGATATTTAATTGAATATTACTAAAAAATATATCGTAAGACTTTTTAGAATAATAAATATGTTTTAATACATTAAAATAAAAGTGTTCTTTCATAAAATACTTAATTTTGTTTCATTTTTAGTGGTTCGCTGGAAAAACGACTTAAGTCAATTGTTATAAAATAATGTTATTAAAGTAGCAAAACATTGTTTACTCGACCTTCTTTTCTTTTAAAGAATTCTTTGATAATACCTTTGTATTAGGAAAAATGATCGATATAATTAATACGTAAATTACATTAGTAATTCGTTTCCGAATCTTTAATTTAATTTTTTCGTCAAAAACTTAAGTCGACTTAGGTCGTTTTCCTAGCGAACGGCTCAAATATTCAATGAAATTTTTTATAAAATTCTCTCTAAACTTGAATTTGCGAATTTTCATAAATTCCCACTGATATACGTATACTACTAATTTCGAAAAGCGTATGTACGCTAAACAATCACTGAAATTTTACTGATTATTTTGTAAAATTTTACTAATTTTTGGTAATTTAAACATTTTGTTTCTTTACCATCTAAAGTTAAATTTAAGAAGTAAAATAAATCGTTTTCTTTGAACGTAAAGCTGTCTGTTGTAAAATGTTTAAAATGATAATTATAAATTAAAAACGAAGTATAAAATTAAACAAAAAATTTACCACGACTATTTAATGGATTTTCATCATTTTTATTTGTCGATTCTTCTGGTAATGTATGATCTTGCAACATAGAAGTGTTTGAAAAATTTTCTAATTAAACCGAATCTAACTGAGAGTTTAAATCATCGCTTTTAAATTTCTTCGATAAATTACTATCATTAAAATCTTCACTTCCATTTATTATTTTAACCTGCATAAGATTTGTATCAAACTCAATTTCTTCTTCCATAATTGTAATAAACTAGAACCAAAAGGGCGCGCGTCGCGCGCCTACTTCTGGTCCTTTCCCACAACAAAAACCTTAATATAACCTTAAATTAAATCTTAATTAAATAAAAACATATGTTTATATTTTAAAAATTATTTCTCTGTTAATAAGATTGTTTAAAAGTTTTTTAATTTTTTAAATGTAAGTTTGACAAATTGAATTTTCTAAAAAAAATTACACGTTAATGCCTATAAAAAATTCTCATTCTAGAGAAAATCACCTTTAAAATAAGCATAACATCATTAAAAAGCATTCAGTATTTTAGAAGTTATTAAAATTTTTGTAAAACATTGAAAATTATCATTTTTTAAAAATGTCTCAATAAAATATTGATCAAATGACTTCTAAAAGATCTTGATCTATTCAAAATTTAAACATCTTTTAAAACTTAAAATATACAAAAATTTTAGGTTCCGTACATGATCCGTTTTAAAATGTTTTTCATTCTCCTGAAAATGGGTATGGTCTCTAAATTTTAACTGGTAGTGTATATTATATTTTTATTAGAGTTTTTCTTATATTTAATATTAGAAAAATATTTATATAATATATATTACAAAACTAATTGTGTTCATAATATGGAAATTACAAAGTAAAAACGCTACAGATATTTTCCATCAGTTTATTATATTTTTACTTATATTTGGGACAAAATAAATGAAACCGGCCACTTGAAAAATTATGGCAAAACTCCAAGGATTAATTTAAAGAAAGAAAAATCAGTAAACTTCTATATTATAGAAATTGTGTAGATTTTTCTGACAAAATACAGGCGAAAATTTTTTTAAATTAATACTTGGAGTTTTGCACATCAATACATGGTAATTTAATTTTTCCAAAATATTAAGAACATTCTTGAATTTGCAATTGTTTATAAGAATTGTTAATAACAATTTTAAATTTTAATTTTTTAACAATCTTTTTATTTTATCATTAAAGTATAGACATTAAGCTTTATTTAAAAGAAATTACTTTATTATCATTATTTGTTTTAAAGTAATAATAACATGAAAATAAAATGATCCAGAACTTCAACACCAAATTACTTTAATAATAAAATTTTTTTTGAAATTGTTTCACTTATTTGGACCCATTATATTAAAACATCAAAGATTTTTTTGTTGGGAATAAATTATTCTCTGACAAATGATTTATTACCATTTATTAAATCAATTTTAATTAATTATACACTATCTGCGAAAATTGTGTAAATACTACATGTTAGTGCTATAAATAATTTTTTTATTTTGCAAAATGTAGGTATTAATTAACATTTTTCCCGTCTAAGGCATTAAAACTCAATATAATTATTTAAAAATTAATCTTAAAAGTAAAATTTAACTATCTTTCTAAAATCATTAAAAAGATACTTGAGTTTGTCTTGTTTTAATAAAATTAATATAATTTTAGAAATACTTTACACGTGTTTATGTTCTTTGGATAAAGCTGAAATATGCATTCAGTTTATTTTAATACAATTAATGTTTTTTAAAGATAGTATTTAACATTAAAATTTACAAGTAAATATGTAAATAAAAAAGCCGAATAAGACAGAACTTAATGTAGAAACCTAACTTCTATGCTTGGCCATTTCTGGTTAAAAAAATATCAAGCTAAAACAAAAATTGTGCCTTTTTTAAAACATTTACAATATAAAATTTTTTTAATTTCTTATTTTAACTCATAGTAATCATAGTAATACAACACTATCCTACCTAATTTTTTTACACAAAAAACATTTTTATAATAAAGTTCAAAAATTCAGAAATTAAAAAGTTACATTATTTTATTATTATTACTTCCTCATAGAGGAAGTATTGTAATACCGAAATTTTTCGAGTTCGATTTTTTGACATATCTTTATGTTATTTGACCTCAGGAGTTCAAAAATGACATTTTTAAAAAAATGTCATTCCGTATGTGTGTGTATAAACATCACATTTTCATAAATATCTCGAAATCATGAAGAGCTTTTGGGTTGAATTTTTTTTTAAATTGTAGATCTCACCTGCGGACATAAAATGAGAGTACTTTGAGATAGATTAATAAAGTTTAACTAAATTTTTTTTGGATTTTTAATTTTGCAAAAAAACGTTTTTTGCCCATAACTTTGAAAAAATGTTAGGACACCTATAAATGTTTTTCCATAATTTTGTAGAGTTTTTTTAGACGCATCTTTTGAGCCCTAATTGAACATTTTTCGTCCATATTAACCGGAGACATTAAACTTTTAAAAATTCAAAATTTTGGAAAATAAGACTTTTTTGAAAATTTTGTTGAAAAATGTAGAAGTAATCTTAAAATTATCGTTACCGACTTGTAGAGCTTCAAAAAACGCTTCGATTGACCTATTTTTGAACCTAATTCGATAATAAATTTCGAAATTATTGGTATTTTAAAAACCAAAAATTGTGGAAAATGACATTTTCTCAACTTTTTTGTTTAAAAATTTTTGTTTAACTATTTAATTATTGTAATTATCTTGTAGGGTATTTAAAAATAAATTGATTGACCCAAAATTTAATCACTTTTACCATATTTATAAAAAGTTATTCATATATTTCTATTATTTTTATCTCCATGAGGAAGTAAAGTGTTCATGAAATGAGCACCAAAATTATAAAAAAAATTATACAACTTGGCAGCTGTTTTTTATTATTATATTATTTATATTAATTTATTTTTATATTTATAAGAAAATACAAATTTTTTATAAATTAAAAGAAATTTAAATTTTAGTCAGTTAAGTAATTTTTAGTTTTATTTAAGTATTTTAACATTAAATACTATTATAAAAATACTTTAAAATGAACAGTACAGATGGTCACTTTAAGCTTTAATTTTTTACCAATTTTTAAGAATTTAAAGTTAAAAATCGGTAATCAAAATTACTTCTAAAATAAGTCAAAAACATGATTCTTATACTGGCACCTTATTATTATGGCACCTGTTTATTACCTTAAAGACTCTAATTTTGAACTAAAATAAAAAATATTCTTTTTTTTTAAGACAACATAAATTTTTTTATAATAAAAAACTGGGTACTTGTTAAGATTCATTAAAAAAATATTAAACTATGTAAAGTATTATTCTGAAATTATATTATGTTTTTAATAAAACAAGGCAAACTCAAGGATGAGCTCAAGGATTCTTTAACTGATTCTAGAAAGTTATTTAAATTTCTTTACAAGTTTAATTGTTGAAAAAGTAGATAATGTTAGTGACTTAGACGGGAAAGATGTTAATTTATTAATTGCAATTCTTAATTACTAATAAGAAAAATTATTTTATATAATTAAAAAGCAGTATTTTACACAATTTTTTAAAACTGACCTCCTTATCCTTATTTTTAATCACAAAATTTTTTTTGTCTTATTTTTTTTTTAATTTGGAAGAGAGAAAAAAACGTGTTCTTAACTTTGCACTTTTATTTTTCTGTATTATATACTGTAAAAATCTGTTAATAAACTGTAACTACTGTAAACTGTAACTACTGTTGAAGCTCTTATAAACAAAGAAAATACACCAATAGCAAGCGTCTCCGCTAGGATTTCTGACCAATAGCGACCGTCATCATCGGTTTTCAGCCAATAGCGACCGTCATCATCGTCTTTCAACCAATCGCGACCGTCACCATGATATTTTCAACCAACAGCGACCAACATCATGAAATTTTAGCCAATAGCGACCGTCATCATCGGATTTTAACCAATCACGACCGTCATCACCGTATTTCAACCACTCGCGACCGTCATCATGTCATTTTCACAACCAATCACGACCGTCACTCTCAAACTCCAGCCAAAAAAAATAGCTGTTTTTCTATTAAGGATTTTTAACAAAGATAAATAGACTCCTTATAACACACTGATACCATAATATATTACATAAACTGAAAAATTATACACATTTGAAAAAAATTAAATATATATAAATTAATTTCTACTGGAAACATTATTGAGGATAATAAGATATTGTAACTCAACATAATTGTATTTGTAAAAAATTTTGTATAAAAATAAATAATTATAAATTCGTTCAATAATTTGCTTTCAAAAAATAAAAAGGTTTAAAATACTAATTTATGCTTTTAAAAACAATGATTAATAATTAGCAACATAAATTTAAAAATAAAAAAATATAAGATTATTTCTAAATAAAACGAAATATATTATGATTATATAACATAGTAAATAAAAGTGCAACTTGTCAAAATATAACCAAATTTTTTTGCTGATTTGTATCTTTCTTTTTAGAAAGAATTTTTTTAAAAATTAGAAGAAAAAATCTTTGAAGACAAAAAATAATTAAAAATTTTCAATAAATAGTATATGTGACTGTCCACGAGAAAACAAGGCTTAGCTCCCAAACGTGAATTTCACAGGGCGAGCGATTGAAGTACTACGATTGAAGTTAACTACGCTTGACATACCCATCTTTAAAACGATATATTGTCGAAAGTAATTGATATTTTTAACTTCTGACTTTTGCATTTGAAAAAGCAACATAAAATCTGTCGATTACCATAAAAACTCAAATTGATTTTTTCGACCTAAGCCGTGTTTTATCGTGGACAGTCAACGATTGAGGCTAACTACGCTTAACATACCCATCTTTAAAACGATATATTGTCGAAAGTAATTGATATTTTTAACTTTTGACTTTTGCATTTGAAAAAGCAACATAAAATCTGTCGATTACCATAAAAAAATCAAAATTGATTTTTTGGACCTAAGCCTTGTTTTCTCGTGGACAGTCACATATAAGTAACTTAAAACTTAGTAAGCACTTAGATAAAAACTATCATTTATTTATAAGTAAAAATGTTATTGAAATTTACTATATACATTCACTTTATTTTCTATAGAAACATTGTACAACTGTGGGAACTAGCCTTAAGTATTATGTAAATGGAGACAAATGTATGCATGGGGCTTTAACCCACAGCTCTTTGCGGTAAAAAGGATAGAGAAAACTAGTCGTGTGCAGAGAGTCACACAGAGATATTATTGTTGAGTCCCGGTAGCTTATTTCATATTGAATAAAAGTTAATTTTTATATAAAGTTGAAATTGTGATTTATTTATTGAGTATATTAATTCTGATCAGTGGAGGATCAAGTAATCTCATATTATCTGAATAAATCTTATTGATATCTCCACATTTGGTGACCCCGACAAAAGGGTTAGAAATCATTTTTCCTTTACGGAAAATAATTTTCTAAATAAAAATCTTCTGAACTGTTTTCAACATATCAGGAAAAATTTTTCTTTTCTTCCTGAACCATTTAAACTCAAGTTGCGAGTCATTTTAATTTTTTTGGAGTAACTTTTTCCAAAATCGGAGCAACTCTCGAGGATTCTTAACCTCAAATCAAACATGTGCTTGACATATTAAGCACACTATATCCATATTTATCCAGGCAATCCTGCTTTAACGGATAATTTTCGATTTTTTTTAAATCGCTCACAAAATTGCACCAAAATCTATCGTGCAAAAATTTACGGGAAAATAAAATTTCTTTTTCCCTCACGTTTTTTTTCTTTTGCACCGGCGACCAACTTATCAGCATCAATATCCAGCTGTTATTTCTCAACTCTCAGTGATATGAAGTACATTTGAAGACTGCTAAATTCCGAAAACCATATCAAGGAAAATTTTCCAATTTGGAGGTTCTTTTTCGGCGACGTTACACATCGTCACCGTTACGCAGTCAACGTTTCATTTTGTGAGCTGTTTTTTCCCACACCAGGTCAGTACATAAAACCTTTCTTTATTTCCAGTCAAAATTTTATGACGTTAAAAGAGAATTTTTTTTAATTGTCCTTTTTCCGTCTTTTTTTTCTACGACTGATGTTCCTAAGAGTGTACGACTCCTGACCTTCAACACTTACCTGAGTGAAATGCCACTAGCCAAATACTTGACTTTCGTTGTCTAAAATAATTTTATTTTCTGGCCATCGAGTATTTCACCCCGAACTTGTTCCTGTTTTATTAGACCACTCGATTCAATATTCTTCTTGGATGTTCACTTGTTCGCATTAGAAGTTATCATCAACTCATCGTGGGACTACTCGCCGCATCGAATTTCTATTTCTGGTTTTTTTAATCTTTCTTAAAAATTACTTAAACAAAATTTTTTTTTAATTATTTGACGATTTTGACATAAAATAGTTGTTTTCAACGATTTATTATTTCATTTATATTTTCGAGCCAAGGAAATTTTCTTTCTTTTTAAGAATTTTAAATATAAATTCAACATACATATTAATTCAAAGAGATATTATTAAATGCTACTGTTATTAGTCGTGAAATTAATTTTTTTAGCATATTTAAATCTTAATCATATTATCGTCAATGAGTTAAATAATTATTATTATTTTTTTTTCTTTTGATATATATATATATATATATATTTTCCTTTTATAATTCATGCGGTATCCCAAGTTAGTTCAAATGAAAAACATTTTTATCTTTTCGACAATTTTGTGTGTTTTTGGTTTCGTGTATATTTTTATACATTTCTTTTATTTTAACTTATCCGTAAACGTGAACTATAGATTTATAAACCGGATCACTCAGTGACCTTCTCGAGAACCTCGCGAATTGTTTCGTTTCTTTTTGGAGTTTCCGCCTGTTTTGTTGAGTATCTGACACCTTGTCACACATTTTTTTTTATTTTTACCTTTAACATTTTCGAGTGTTTATTTTATTTTACCATGGCTACTAACGACGAGATTATTTCTCCCGAGAAACAGATTTCGCGGCGTTTGCAGATGCAACTCGATAGAGTTAGCGATGAGATGTTGAACATGCAGGGTCAGCAGCGCGTTGAAGCTTACCGTCAACCTAAAATTCCACGTTTTATATCGAGTGATCATTCATTCTGGTTCATCCAGGTCGAATCGGTTTTTAGTAATTGCCGTATCGTTGCCGAAAAAACAATGGCCGACTACGTTATGCTAGTCCTTTTTCTAACTTAGAATCTCAAATTAGCGCATTAGCTGCTAAAGTTGACGCACTTCCTTTTAAATCGTCCAAACATTCTAATAGCAATTCTCGAGGTCGTTCACATTCTCGCAACCGGAGTAATCATCGCGGCTCGCGTAATCGCTCATCTTCTCGAAATCAAAAGCCTAATTGCTGGTACCATCACAAATTCGGCGAAAAAGCCAGCAAGTGCGTCGAGTTCTGCTTATACGTAGCGGACATAATAATATGAATTCTAAATCGGAAAACTAATAGCGTCCAACCGTTCGGAGACAATCGGGAGTGGCGCATTTTCTAGACGTCTCCAAATTTGCGACCGTCGATCTGGTCTACTGTTTCTTATCGACACGGGTTCTGATGTATCTCTCGTTCCATCTTCTCCAAATGCTAAGCGTAAACCATCGGACGTCGTTCTATTTGCTGCTAATGACTCACGTATTGCTACCTACGGAGAGAGGCGAATGACGCTTGACCTTGGACTTAGACGTGAATTTTCTTGAAATTTTTGTGTAGCTGCAGTTCCCGCTCTTATCATTGGTGCTGACCTGCTGGCACATTTTGGACTCACCGTCGATCTTAGTCAACGTTGTCTGATCGATTCGCTTACTGGAACTTCGCAATCCACATCGTTGGCTTCACATAATGTATTCCATCACATAGTAACCACGGGTCCACCTATGGCAGAGCGAGCTCGTCGCCTCGCTCCAGATAAACTCAGAACAGCGAAGACTCAGTTCCAGTCGTGGACTTAGCAGGGCATTTGTTGTCCGTCCAGCGCTTCTTGGGCTGCGCCGATTCACCTGGCACCTAAAAAGGGAGGTCTTTGGCGAGTATGTGGGGATTATCGTCGTTTGAACTCCGTGACTGTTCCGGATCGTTACCCAGTCCCTCATCTTCATGATTTTTCTAATTATCTTGCTGGAAAAACAATCTTTTCTAAGATTGACTTACACATGGCCTATACCCAGATCCCCGTTGCTCCGGAGGATATCCCAAAGACCGCCGTCATTACACCTTTCGGCCTCTTTGAGTTTTGTCGCATGATGTTTGGACTGCGAAATGCAGGCCAGACATTCCAGCGCTATATCTTTCAGGCACTCGGTGATTTGGATCTCGTTTTTGCCTACGTTGATGATTTGCTTATCGCTTCTGCAAATGTGGCAGAGCAGGAGCAGCATTTTGACATGGTACTTAAAAGGTTGAAGGAGTTTGGCCTCCGTGTCAACGTTAGCAAGTGTAGTTTTGGTCAGAGTGAATTGGAGTTCTTGGGTCATACCGTTAATTTCGAGGGTATTCTTCCTACTCGTGAGAGAGTCGAGGCTATCGTTTCATATCCTCGTCCTAGGACAGTTCAGGAACTGCGTCGTTTCCTCGGATTGGTAAACTTTCATCGTCTTTGCATCCAGCATGCCGCACAGATACTCTTACCATTAAACCAATACCTCGTAAATTCTAAGAAGAACGACAAGACTGAAATCGCTTGGACTGATGAGGCCATTGCCACGTTCGAAAGGATTAAAGAAAACATCGCAAATGCTACTTTGCTCATTCATCCCACTTCGGAGGGTGAGACTCGGCTCGTGACTGACGCGTCGGATTTTGGTATCGGCGCTGCTCTGGAACAAAAGGTCTTTAATGAGAAATCTTCTGCCGACATATGGAAACCTTAAGCTTTTTTTCACGAAAGCTTTCTCCTGCTCAGCATGCTTACAACACATACGATCGTGAATTAACCGCGATTTTCGAGGCTATTCGTCATTTTCGTTATTTTCTCGAGGCTCGCGATTTTAAGATCGTTACCGATCATAAACCGCTGATTTTTGCATTTAAGCAGCGATCGGAAAAAGCATCTCCACGTCAACAGCGTCAGCTTTCTTTTATTTCTCAATTCTCGACCAACATTGAATATCTCGCCCGTGTCATCGGATTCACTTAAAACTTTTTACTCGGGGGTTTTCGGGGTCGCTGATTACGAATTCAATTTCAAATTTTAAAAATTCAAAATAGCGGATCCAATATGGCGAATGAAATTTTCTAAAATTTATCGGATTCATTTGAAACTTGTTACTAGAGGGTTTTCGCTGATTACGAAAAACTTTTGAAACGATAATAAATACAAAAATTTTCCCGCAGTCAGCTGTTAAGTATACTACGTTCTTTTAACCCCAGAGTTTACCATGTGGAGGTATGCGGTCGGATTTTACACTCCTTTATTTATTTTGTTTTTTTATATTTTTTTTGTTTGTTCTTATATTGGATCCTCCATTTTTACAACAGACATTAAATTTTTAATCTACGACATCAATAAATCCTAAGTAACAACTTTTCAGTTAATCTGATAAATTTCTTAAAATGGCGCCAGCCATATTTGAAACGCCACATTGTATTTTAAAAATCTTATGCTACATTCGTAATAAGCGACCCCGAAAACCGCCGAGTTACAAGTTTTAAATGAATCGGACGAGTTTGTAAAAATGTCTTCCGCTGTATTGGATCTTCCATTTTGAATTTTTAAAATCTGAAATTGGATTCGTAATCAGCAACCCTGAAAACCCCCAAGTAACGAGTTTTAAATGAATCGGTCGAGTTTTTGAAAATGTCGTCCGCTATATTGGATCCGCCATTTTGAATTTTTTAAATCTGAAAACGGATTCGTAATCAGCGACCCTGAAAACCCCCCGAGTAAAAAGTTTTAAGTGAATCCGATGAATTTTAGAAAATGTTGTCCGCCATATTGGATCCGCCATTTTGAATTTTTAAAATCTGATATCAGATTTGTAATCAGCGACTCTGAAAACCCCTGAGTAACAAGTTTGAAGTGAATCCGATGAATTTTTAGAAAATGTCCGCCATATTGGATCCGCCATTTTGAATTTTCAAAATCTAATATTGGATTCGTAATAAGCGACCCCGAAAATTCCTAAGTAAACAAGTTTCAAGTGAATCCGTTAAATTTTTGAATATCTCGTCCGCCATATTGGATCCGCCATTTTGTATTTTTAAAATCTTAAAACGGATTCGTAATCAGCGACCCCGAAAACCCCCGAGTATAAATTTGTGGACAAATATGTGTGTGTTTGCAGCCAAAAATCTGCTTGCGTCTATACACGTCATCGACAGTTTGAGCCCACCTGGACCATGACGTGTATACACGTCATCGACTGCCAAGGGATTAAGGAATTGTCCTGGGGTCCTGATAACATCATCATTCATTGTGATGTCTCTGGCACCGACTTGCGTCCCTTCGTTCCGTCCACGCTCCGTGAGTAGATCATGAAGCTTTTCCATCTTCCTTCAAATCCAAGCGCTCGCATCATGAATCGCATGATAAGCAAGCGGTTTGTTTAGCCGGCGATGCACAGAGACATTTCCGCATTTTGTAGAACCTGCGTCGATTGTCAGAGGTCAAAAGTGTCTCGTCACACAATTCTCCAACCGGCGAATTTCGTTTTACCTGAGTCCAGATTCAAGCACGTGCACATCGATCTTGTGAGTCCGCTTCCTGATGATCTTGGCTTTCGCTACTGATTAACCATGATTGACCGCTTCTCTAGGTGGCCCGAGGCAGTACCCTTGAAGAACATCGAGGCATCGACCGTCTGCAGGGCTTTTGTGGATAACTGGATATCTCGCTATGGAGTTCCTGACACTATCACCACCGACCAGGGCAGTCAATATGAGTCGCGTATGTTCGCTTCGCTTCTCAATCTTTCTGGTACTCGTAGGATTCGGACCACAGCCTACCATCCCGCATCCAACGGGATGGTGGAGCGTTGGCACCGATCACTCAATCGGCATCGATCATGTGTCATTCGGGCTCTAGATGGACGCAGATTCTTTCCACCGTTTTGTTGGGTCTTCGGACCTCTGTCATGACTTGCGGAGCTTCTGCTGCTGAGTACCTTTATGGCACTTCGTTGCATATTCCGGGGGAGTTTGTCCTTCCTGATGATCTTCCTTGTGATTCTCAAACTTTCTTGATCGAGTTCAGAAATCACATTCGTGAGGTGAAGCCCGTGCCTGCTGCTCATCATCACCGGCGCAAGGGGTTCGTGTTTAAAGATCTAGCTTCGTGTTCGCACGTTTTTATGCGTATTTGTAGATCGAAAAGGTCGCTCGAGCCTCCTTATTCTGGCCCACACAGAGTCGTCGATCGCACATCGACTCGCGTATATAAAATAGATATAAATGGTGTTACTAAACAGGTCTCTGTCGAAAATCTCAAGCTCGCTTATATGGTTTGCGAACCGACTGAATTGCGTAACTTGGACATTCCGTCCTCTATACCAATTCAGTCTCGCATTGGAGCTGATAGAGATTCGTCTAAATTAACAAAAACCAATTTTCGTGATATTCCTAGTCACGGTGCCCTATCGACGACTCTTGTTAATCCGGACTTTGAAAACAACCAATCTTCGTCGAATCGTGTACATAATAATTCGTCAAACATTCTAATTCACATCACGACAGTGCTCCGACTGTGATAAAAATCACAGTCCTGAAAATAAAGTAAATTCAAAAAAGACTGATTTCTCGACTGATCACAGTTATTGTTCTAACATGCCAGTCATTAAGAAACCAAAAAGGTTCATTCCTAATATTTTAAGAAAGAAACAAGTACATTTTAACATTTAAATTATCGACGAATCATCTGTAAATTTTTTTTAATACAAAAATATTTTTAGTACCTTTGACAGTATTATTGTAATTTAATCTATATTTTCACAAAAAAGATCTACCGCTACCTCGGACATATATACATATATATAAGTATATATGTTTTTATATATAACATTTTTATATTTTACATTATTATTCCTTTTTTTAAAATTTACATCGTTGTCACTAAGGAGGGAGTATATGTGGGAACTAGCCTTAAGTATTATGTAAATGGAGACAAATGTATGGGGCTTTAACCCACAGCTCTTGGCGGTAAAAAGGATAGAAAAAACTAGTCGCGTGCAGAGAGTCACACATAGATGTTATTGTTGAGTCCCAGTAGCTTATTTCATATTAAATAAAAGCTAATTTTTATATAAAGTTGAAATTGTGATTTATTTATTGAGTATATTAATTCTGATCAGTGGAGGATCAAGTAATCTCATATTATCTGAATAAATCATATTAATATCTCCACACAACCAAACATTTTCAAAATTATGTACTTACCAATCTGTAGTTTTAACAAAATTCACTTTTTCAATATTTATTTACACAAACAATTCCCATATTACATTTATTAAAACTTTTATATATAATAAGAAACATTTATTTATAAATAAGACGCTTCACGTTTACGCATTCTATTCAGAAAGTTCAAACAGATTATAGGTTAGGCAAGCACATGTGCCGACTACAGAGACAGCTATTATGCTACATTCATAGTACAACAGCTGCTCAGAAAAAGTAAGTCGTCTATCTAGAAAAAGCACATCAGACGTGCTGGTTGAAAGGAGAACCCTTGTTCCGGTGTTTTAGAAGAACCAGTACAGCTAATTGACTTAAATTTGTTCAGTGTAGTATGGAACAGTTAACCTTATTTCGTAAAAGAATGCACATGCGTAATAGGCATAAAATTTGTGCTGTATTTGTATCAATTTCTATGTTATCAACATAAAAGTTCTACACTGAACGCATGGGACGTCAGTATACTACAATTGCAAGAAATTTATGCTTTTTTAGTATAGGTTTCATGCAACTAAAGTATAAGAATATGCCCCTTTAGCAGGACGTTCATACAAAATTACCATAGGAAGTCTCCACACTACAAACGCTTGATTTTTCTCTCCGTGTTTCTCTTTAATTTCAAAGATGTTTGAATTTGAAATTTTTGAAAATCTTAATTTCTATAGCAAAATAATAATAATTAAATAGTTTTTTTAAAAAGAAGTTATTCATGTTCACAAAAAATTTTATAGTTAAAGAAATTGGTTAAATAAATGTGACAGAATATTTTTTCGAGTAATTTTTTTTCCTTTATTTTTTAAAAATTAAAAAATTTTATTATCATTTGCAAATAAAATTTGTAATTGACAATTAGAATTTATAAACATTATGTTTCTTTATTTTAAAAAACTTTGAATTTTATTAAAACAATTGTAATTAAGAAATAAAAATGATGTGAATTATTTCCTTATTAAAATTGAGAATTTTCTACAAAAATATTAAGAAACGGAAATATTCCCAAAAGAAAAGAATTTCAGGTTCCGTACACTAATATTTAGATCATTTGATATAAAAAAAAGTTATTTCTAAAACAAATCTTTTAAACAATTTTTTTAAAACATTTTCTTAAGGATTTTCTTATGATTAATTAGTTACTTTGACCAGCGATCTAACGGTTTGCAAAAATACAAGATTTAATAATAATTTAGTAAGCGAAATTTCACAAAAGTGGATAAATAAAAGTAATTTAAAGATGTTTTTGTACGCGGATAAGCAGAACCCAATCAAATGATTTTAATGTTTTCTTATTTGCATTTTGTAAAAAAGACAAACAACAATGTATTTGGTGTTGCCGATCACAAATTAGATATCGAATTTTCAAAATTCAAAATAACGGAAGAGAAAATTAAAAATCAAGTAGATTTGCTTAAAAATCGTTGCTCGGGAGTTTTTAGGGTCGCTGATTACGAATATGATATCAGATTTTTGAAATTCAAAATGGCGGATCCAATATAGCAAGCAATTTTTTTAAAAAATCATCGGATTTGCTTGAAAATCGTTACTTGAGGATTTTCGGGGTTATTGAATACGAATTTGACATCAGTTTTTAAAAATTTTAAACGGCGGATCCAATATGTCGGTTAATATTTTAAAATTAATCAATTTTGAATTTTAAAAATCTAATATCATATTCGTAATCTACGACCGCAAAAAATCCCTAGTAACGATTTTCAAGCAAATCCGATGATTTAAAAAAAATTATCTGCCATAGTAGATCCGCCATTTCGAATTTTAAAAATCTGATATCATATTTGTAATCAGCGACCCTAAAAACTCCCGAGCAACGATTTTTAAGCAAATTCGATTATTTTTAAAAAAAATTATCTGCCATATTGGATCCGCTATTTTGAATTTTGAAAATCTGATACGATATTCGTAATTAGCGACCCACAAACCCCGGAGTAACGGTTTTCAAGCAAATCCAAACATTGTTTTCAAAAATTGTCTAAACTTATCAATTAACAGTTTAAGTGCGTTTATCTCAAAATGTCTTTTTTTGATCTGGTAAGAGTGATATCTCGAGTTCTTATGAAGCGATTTTGAAAAACCAAACGGCATTTGATTCATTGTCATCCTGTCTATAAGTGGAACCTCAAAAACTAAAAAATTTCCAACTCCCTTTTTATTTATAAGAGAAATTCTGAATAAAAACATGTGTTTTTTTCATGTTTTGAGGAAAAAGTACTCTAAAAAAAGGAGGGGAAAAAATACCACTTTTTTGAGGTTTCACACCTAAAGAAATATCTAACGAAGAGAATGTCACTTCGATTTTGGTTTTATCTTTATTAGAAAGTTTGGAATCGATCTTACAATAAGAAATGGACATTTTTGAAAACAGCGTATATCGCCGCCATTTTGAAGTAAAAATGAAAATTTATTTTTGCATATCTATATATATATAAAATCAGACTTTTATCTGTACATTGCTCAGAACATTAAATTTTACACATAATTATTCGTTTTGAGTATCAAGGATTCCAAATATACCAATAAAAATTTTCGTGCATGTATGTATGTATGTATGTCACAGAATCTTTGTTCGCGCATCACTTAAAAACGGCTAAACCGTTTGAAACCAAATTTGGTAGAATGTAAGACCTTGGGCCAAGGTTAAAACCCTCTATAATTGAGTATTACATGTTATTTAGTCAAATTTTAGCATAATTTTTTAAAAAATACTGTCCTATAACTAAGATGTAAGTATAAAAATGATTTCGAAAAATTCAAAAAATCGCAAATTACCAAATTTTATTTTTAATGGATTGCTTTTAAACTATCTATAATTAAGTATTAAATGTTTATTTAGTCACATTTTAGCCTAATTTTGCAAAAAATAGTGTCCTAAATAACTAAGATTTAAGTATAAAAATGTTTCCAAAAAATTTTAAAAATCGCAAATTTTCAAAATTTACATTTTCTATTAAATTGCTTTTAAACTCTCTATAGTTGAGTATTACATGTTATATAGTCACATTTCAGCATAATTTTGCCTAAAAGAGTGTCCTATAACTAAGATTTAGGTATAAAAATGTTTTCAAAAAATTTAAAAAATCACAAATTTTCGAAGTTTACATTTTGTAATGAATTGCTTTTAAACTCTGTATAATTGAGTATTACATGTTGTTTAGTCACATTTTAGCATAATTTTGCACAAAAGAATCCTATGACTAAGATGTAAGTATAAAAATATTTTAGAAATCAAAAATTCGAAAAAATTATAATTGTTATTAATTACTATCAAGCTTAATTCAGTAGTATTTTTGGGGTCTCTGATTAAGATTTTGTCGTCAAAATAATGCAATTCATAATTAATTTATCCAATTCATCCAATATTCTTTAATTGAAACTTAATTTCTAAAGATATTTTGAGCAATGTAAAGACAAAAGTTAAGCAGGGGGTCTATGTTTGTTAAAAAAATTCCCAGCGTTGTCCAAATTTTACCCGGTTTATTTTTTTAAACAAATTTAAATTTACTTGATTTTAAGTTTTAGCCATAAATAAATCTGCAGATGGCTACAAAAATTGACTTATTTTATAAAAATACTCTTTTTTAAGTAAGTATGTTATATAGAGTAGAGGGGGGTAATGTAGTGCAGAGGGTAATATAGTGCACTGGCTTTACTGACTAAACGAATGAATTAAATTACTTGCTCTTGGTATGGTAGGGTTAAGGTATCAAAGTATATTAATGTATATCATTTTGGCTTTATTGTGCTTCTTCTAAAAGAAGTTGTGGCGTCACTTCAAAAACACTAGATTTTGAAACCATATTTCCGTTTTTTAGTGACTTGAAGAAAATGTAAGGCTCGTTAAAAAAGTATCGGGTAAGTGCTTTTTCCATGTAACATTTACTTCTGAACATAAATTTAGTATTGTTTTGACGTTTAATTTTGTTTTTATTGAGAAATTGAAGTCAACGCGAAGAAAGTGCTTGGGGGCATTGTAGTGCACGGGGTTGGGGGCAATGTAGTGCAATTATACAGAGTACCGTAAATATGTATTGTTTAACCATGTTTGCTTTTTGCAAATTTTTGCAGTTTTCTTTCAGTTTTATCTAACACAGAAGCAAAGAAATCTCTAGTTTATAGTGGTGCTGTCCACGAGACGAGATAATACCATGCAAAGTCTCGATCTCGTCTCGATTTTTACATGCAATGTCTCGTCTCGTGGGCATCACTACTAGTTTATATTTTTTTAAGTTTCTTATGTTCCTACTATCATATCTAATAAAATAAAATCGTTTATAATATATTCTCTGCTTTTTATTCCACCAATTAAGTGGTGCACTACATTGACCCACAAATTTTAGAATGTCGAAAAAAGTGCCTTTATTTTTTGGATATGGAAAAGCTCCATCTACATCTACAAAAAAATAATGTACACCATAAATGTAGCTAGAAGCATTGTCTTTCAAACGAGTCCTTATTGATCAAAATTGGTTAAAAATTGCGACCACAGGAGTCTTCGAAAGAAAAGTGCACTACATTACCCCCTTCTACTCTACCAGTAACAGTCTTTGACGGGTTTTAGTTTCTACTAAAATACATTTGACAGAGTGTCTACTAATTGCGCGGGGAAACCGATAAATAGCCGGGAATTTAATTTTACCAGGAAAAACCGGGAATTTCCTCACCAAATTAAAAAAGTTTTATTATATTAAAAATAAAAACAAATGTTTTTAAAAACTGCTTTATGCTTTAATTTTTATTGATGTAATATTTATGTAAACAGTCCCGAGTCAAAATTTAAGCTCTTACTTTCAGCCTAAGCTAATTGCGACACAATTATTTCGAAATAGACTCTACTTTGACTCAAAAAGCTGGTGTAAATTTAGGATTAATTTTTAATACCTACATTAATTTAAGTACTACAAACGCATAAAGTAAACTACAAGTTGACAAATACTGTTCCTGAATAACAAATTTGATAGAAAACATAGTCTGTCACTGATTAAAATAGTAATATTTTCCTAACGAAATAGTTAATTTTAACTTATTATTAGTTTTTCACAGTAAAATTTAATTTCCGGTAAACACCCTTTCAAAAATGTATTAGCAGAAACTAAAACCCGTCGAAGACGGGTCCGACAGCTAGTTCTTAAATAAATTATTTGTCACATGTAAAAGAAATTTTATAAATAAATGTCATAGTTATTTTAATAATATATAGGGGAGAGTTGTTAGAGTTGGGCATAATTTTGACTTTTCTTCATAACGTCCCCTGTAGAATGAATTTCGCGATTTCGCGCATATTGTTGGAAAGATCAACTCAAATGCAATGTTTTTGCTGAACATTGTAAAAAAATTTGACTAAAAGATTCAGAGTTATAAGCAATTTAAAAAAAATATTGTCAGAGTTGATCATGGTCGACAGAGTTGGGCCACTGTAGAAAATTAATAAAAAACCGCTGCCAAGTTGTATATTTTTTTTATAATTTTGGTGCTCATTTCATGAACACTTTACTTCCACATAGAGATAATAATAATAATTGGAAAATATATAAATAACTTTTTATAAATATGGTAAAAGTGATTAAATCTTGGGTCAATCAATGTATTTTTAAAAACTCTACAATATAGTTATAATAGTTTAATAGTTAAACAAAAATTTTCAAACAAAAAAGTTGAGAAAATGTCATTTTCCACAATTTTTGGTTTTTAAAATACCAATAATTTCGAAATTTATTATCGAATTAGGTTCAAAAATAGGTCAATCGAAGCGTTTTTTGAAACTCTACAAGTCGGTAACGATAATTTTAAGATTACTTCTACATTTTTCAACAAAATTTTCAAAAAAGTCTTATTTTCCAAAATTTAGAATTTTTAAAAGTTTAATATCTCCGGTTAATATGGACGAAAAATGTTCAATTAGAGCTCAAAAGAAGCGTCTAAAAAAACTCTACAAAATTATGGAAAAACATTTATAGGTTTCCTAACATTTTTTTAAAGTTATGGGCAAAAAACGTTTTTTTGCAAAATTAAAAATCCAAAAAATATTTAGTTAAACTTTATTAATATATCAGAAAGTACTCTCACTTTATGTCCGCAGGTGAGATCTACAATTTAAAAAAAGATTCAACCCAAAAGCTCTTCATGATTTCGAGATATTTATGAAAATGTGATGTTTACACACACACACACACATACGGAATGACATTTTTTAAAAATGTCATTTTTGAACTCCTGAGGTCAAATAACATAAAGATATGTCAAAAAATCGAACTCAAAAAATTTCGGTATTACAATACTTCCTCTATGAGGAAGTAATATTTAGGTAAATGATTAAAAATGACCTTCAAATGATAGAATGACACTTGGGAATGAGAAAAGAAACCATGAAATTAAAATAAAATCCTAATTTTGCATTTTCATATAATTTTAGTTAATTTATTCCTCATGAACGAAATCCAAAATTAAAAAAATAAAAAAAGATTATAAAAATTTTGTTTTCCTCTCTTTTCAATGGAAATTAAGTTTCTAACACCTCTTTAAGTGAAAAAATAAATTTCTGTTGCAAATACGCTTTGTAATTGCAAAACTTCCCTCATGGACCAACTCTGACTCACGCGTCGTTTTACGTCATAGAGGCACAGAACACAAACGCGTGACACAAACACCAAAATACTTTACACATTTTCACATATCATCTTAATGAACAATTTCTGTAAACTTATTTTGTCCTTGGCACATTTCCTCTACATTTAGTTCTCTTTTTTGACACCACAATAGTACATTGTGCAACGAGGACGGAAAGCGCAAGTTTCTCGTCCGAGCTTGATTTTGCAGTATGAGGCGAAGCCGAGTACTGTAAACAAGCTCGGACGAGAAATTCGTGCGTCCGAGGTACACACGACATTTTAAGCTGTATCTACATAAGAACAAAAAAGTAAGAAACGCGCGACGCAAACGCGAAACGCGACAAAAATACATGGCAATTGTTTGCGTTTCGCGTCTGCGTCGCGCGTTTCTCAACTTTCTTCCGTATTGTAGAGGCAGCATTAAACAAAACGAGAATGTAATCCGCGGTTACTCGGTGCGTTTTGAGAGGTAAAGCATGGCTTTGCTTCAAGTAGTAGTTTTACGGTCCTAGGACCTCAAAACTGCTGCTTGAAGTAAAGGCATACTTTGCGTCTCAAAAACGCGCCAAGAAAGCGGGGATTACATACTTGTTTTGTATAAAAAAGTTTTTGTTAAGCCTATATTATAATTGGTACAATACTTATATGAAAAGATGTCCGACACTTAGTAGCAATAATTTACGTACAAAGATAGATAGCGCTAGTGTCAAAAATGAAATAAACAAGGTGGCTCAACCCTAAACCCTGCCCAACTCTGACAACTCTCCCCTACTAAAAAATCCTTGTTTTTTCCTGTTTTGAACTGGAATGTCCCCTTAAGGGGGATTACTCATGAGAAAAAACGTTTTTTCTTTAAATTGATTTGGATTTTTATTAGGTGTTTTTTGCGATTGTGCTCAATGAGTAGCAACTAAATTAGAAGCTAGAATACAAGAAACCAGTAAGG
Source organism: Leptopilina syphax (assembly GCA_032872505.1). NCBI lineage: Eukaryota > Metazoa > Arthropoda > Insecta > Hymenoptera > Figitidae > Leptopilina > Leptopilina syphax. The sequence continues at coordinate 55,922,646 of CM065468.1, read as the reverse complement.
GACAGAAAATATTAGTGAAGTCTGATATATAACTATTTTTTTGATTCATTAAAAGTTATATTTTTTATTAATATATTTTTAGGATTTCGTACACCGTAGGTGTACCGATAGAACCCAATTGGTGAGACTCTTGCGTTCCGTAGCCAATTTCGTGTCCCCCCTCTGACGGCTAAACTATTTGTCCTGAAGAGTTCAAATTTGGTCCAGATATGTATTTTCACTCGTAGATTACAGGAAAAATACAGCGATTGTGATTGGAGGTGATGGTCACAGTGTTGTCAAAGAAATAACACGATTTTTGGCCAAAAATGCATAAAAAGTGACCATTACCCCACTCCTTAACTTCTAAACTATTCAACATGGAGAGCTAAAATTTTGCATGATGGTGTATTTTTACGCGAATAGTGTATTATTTTTACAGTCTGATCACAAAAAATTTAATTAAGGGGGATCCCTCATTAGAAGTGTACAAAATATGTCAAAATTCAACATTTTTTTTCTCGCTTATTTTATTATAAAAGTTAAAAAGCCTTTCTTCATATTAAAAAGTATAATTTAAAGTATTAAAAACAATAAAAATAATTAAATTTTTTATATTATGTTAGGCTGCAGAGGGCGTCAAAATTGATGCTTTTATTTTGAGGCGTTCCGCGGTTGCAGTTTCAGGGCCGTCTTCAGTGGTCTGAAATAAAAACCCAAAAGAACTTTTACAGTTGAGGTACTAATCTAGTTGTTATACCTAAAAATACCTTAATCTATTAAGGACGGGATGTACAAAATTTGTACACAATGTTTAAGGATATATTTCAATAATAAAATGCTACGAGAAAATTTGTTGAATACATATTTCTTATGTGTCAAGAGTCCCTCTTCTAAATGGCGTGCTTAAAAAAACTAAATAATGTTAAATAAACAATTTATTTAACAATTTATAACAAAAAACACGATTTTTTAAGAATTTTAAATTGGTTTTTTAAATTTTTTATAGCTTAACTCTTCAGCATACCTTGTACTGTTATAAATATCGCGTCAAAAATAGTTGGGCTACAAGATAGGACTATTTTGGGGATTAAATTTTTAAATGGCTGCCACAAAATAGTGACCAAAGTTACTTTTTTTAAACAATATTATAAACAAATGGGGGAAATTTTCAAAAATAGTTAACTTTGCTTGAATCTTGTCACTTGGGAGTTTTTGGGGTCGCTGATAACGAATATGACCTTGTTTTTTAAAAATTCAAAATGGCGGATCCAATATGGCGGACGACAAATTTAAAAAATGGTTGTATTCTCTTGAAACTTGTCACTTGGAGGTTTTTGGGGTCACTGATTACAAATATAACCTTATGTTTTGAAAATTCAAAATGGCGTATCCAATATGGCGGACTAATTTTTAAAAATCATACAAATTCTCATCAAACTTGTCCCTCGGGGGTTTTTAGGGTCGCTGATAACGAATATGACCTTGTTTTTTAACAATTCAAAATGGCGAATTCAATATGGCGGACGACAAATTTAGAAAACGATAGTATTCTCTTGAAACATGTCACTCACAGAATTTTCAAAGAGTACGTTTGAAAAAAAACTACATACTATATTGAATGCATTAATTATGATAATATATTATTTATTAAAAGTAATTTAATTAATTTTCGAAATTATTTTATTATATAAAAATCAAAATTAATTCATAATTATGAAAATATATATAATTTGACGAAAATTTTGAACGTATTTATTATATCAGCAATGCAATCGATATTTTTGAAAACTGTTTTTTAGAATCACATGAAAAAAAATAATTAATGTAAGAATAGATTAAAAATTTTCTAAATTATGTTTAAAAAATATAAAAGGCAACAAAAGTATTTAAAAAATTTTTAAAATAAAAAAAAAGATTCTTTAAAAACGGTTTAACTCCACGCGGTGAGAATACAATCGTTGAAAAAGTTTTTCGTACGCCATTTTGAATTTTTTAAAAAACGATGTCAAATTCATCATTAGCGACCCGAAAAGCCCCCGAGTGACATGTTTCAAGAGAATACTATCGTTTTTTAAATTTGTCGTCCGCCATATTAGATCCGCCATTTTAAATTGTTAAAAAACAAGGTCATATTCGTCATCAGCGACCCCAAAACCCCCCGAGTGACAAGTTTGATGAGAATTTGTATGATTTTTAAAAATTAGTCCGCCATATTGCATAAGCCATTTTGAATTTTCAAAATATAAGGTTATATTTGTAATCAGCAACCCCAAAAACCCCCAAGTGACAAGTTTCAAGAGAATACAATCATTTTTTAAATTTGTCGTCCGCCATATTGGATCCGCCATTTTAAATTTTTAAAAAGCAAGGTCATATTCGTTATCTGCGACCCCAAAAACCCCCGAGTGACAAGTTTCAAGCAAATTTAACTATTTTTGAAAATTTTCCCCATTTGTTTATAATATTGTTTAAAGAAAGTAACTTTGGTCACCATTTTGTGGCAGCCATTTAAAAATTTAATCCCCAAAATAGTCATATCTTGTAGCCCAACTATTTTTGACGCGATATTTATAACAGTACAAGGTAAGCTGAAGGGTTAAGCTATAAAAAAATTAAAAAAACCAATTTAAAATTCTTAAAAAATCGTGTTTTTTGTTATAAATTGTTAAATAAATTGTTTATTTAACATTATTTAGTTTTTTTAAGCACGACATTCAGAAGAGGGACTCTTGACACATAAGAAATATGTACTTAACAAATTTCCTCGTAGCATTTTATTATTGAAATATATCCTTAAACATTGTGTACAAATTTTGTACATCCCGTCCTTAATAGGTTAAGGTAATTTTAGGTATAACCACTAGATTAGTACCTCAACTGTAAAAGTTCTTTTGGGTTTTTATTTCAGACCACTGAAGACGGCCCTAAAACTGCAACCGCGGAACGCCTCAAAATAAAAGCATCGATTTTGACGCCCTTTGCAGCCTAACATAATATAAAAAATTTAATTATTTTTATTGTTTTTAATACTTTAAATTATACTTTTTAATATAAAAAATGGCTTTTTAACTTTCATAATAAAATAAGCGAGAAAAAAAATGTTGAATTTTGACATATTTTGTACACTTCTCATGAGGGATCCCCCTTAATTAAATTTTTTGTGATCAGACTGTAAAAATAATACACTATTCGCGTAAAAATACACCATCATGCAAAATATAAGCTCTCCATGTTGAATAGTTTAGAAGTTAAGGAGTGGGGTAATGGTCAATTTTTATACATTTTTGCCAAAAATCGTGTTATTTCTTTGACAACGCTGTGACCATCACCTCCAATCACAATCGCTGTATTTTTCCTGTAATCTACGAGTGAAAATACATATCTGGACCAAATTTGAGCTCTTAAGGACAAATAGTTTAGCCGTCAGAGGGAGGACACGAAATTGACCACGGAACGCAAGAGTCTCACCAATTGGGTTCCATCGGTACACCTACGGTGTACGAAATCCAAAAAATATATTATTGAAAAATATAACCTTTAATGAATCAAAAAATAAATAGTTATATATCAGACTTTACCAATATTTTCTGTCCCTTATTGGTTTCTTGTATTCTAGCTTCTAATTTAGTTGCTACTCATTAAGCACAATCGCAAAAAACACCTAATAAAAATACAAATCAATTTAAAGGAAAAACGTGAAGGAAATAATTAAGAAAAATAAAACATTAGAATTCTTTTATATCTCCCGATCGACGCGAGCAATAGAGAATGTTTTATTTTTTTTTAATTTTGATGGTTTCCGTGGAATAGAGCTCCGAGGAAAATTCGCCTATTTAGAATAATTAAAATTTCTCGTTTTCAAGCAAATTATGGGTTCATACTACTTTGTTATCTTTAAAAAAGCAAAAATTTTTTTATTATGGATTTCGAAAGTAAAATATGTCAAAAATGTGGTGTAAAATTTTTAGAAAGATCCCAGCACTCAAAATATATTTTTTTCAATACTATTTGAGCGCGTACACGGCTATGTAACTACTGGACCGATTCTTAAAATTTTTTTACGAAAATCTTTGCCACATGGGTGGGTATCGCCGGAACTAGAATTATTTAAAAATATTAATTTTTAATATTTTTTTAAACCGAAAAACTGCCAAAAAAACTTTAATTTTCAAAAAAAAAATTTTAATTGCCGCCATTTTGTTATTTTTGCATAAAAATTAAAAATTCTAGTTCGGGCGATAGGCACAATTCTACTGAAGATAAATCAATTTGAATTTTGTGTTTTAGATTTTTCTAACCTGAGAAATCAATCCCGCAGCTGGCATCGGTATTTTTAGCAGGTCTAAAATTATTGTTAAATTTTAAATAAACACATAATATTTTTTTAATAAAATAAGGTTTTTTATAAAGTTAAAGAGTGTATTTATTGAACTAAAAAAATGCAGATTAATATAATCCATACGAATCGTAAAAAAAATTCTAAAAAATAGCTTCATTTTCAAGCTTCATTTTCATTTTTTATAAGGGTTCATTATGAACCCTTATATAGATTACAGGAAAAATAGCGACCATGTTTGGTGTTCATCTACATAGTCTTTTTACTTAGAGAAATGAAAATTGTCATACTTATGGATTTTCAAGCGCAGATTACAAGAAAAATATAGCGGTAATGATTAGAATCGATCATCAGGGTGTTTTCCGAGAAAATTAAAATCTTATTTTGCACCCTTTCTGGTTCTCACAATTTTTAATCTCGTGGACTGCCGTTATAAGGTGAAACCAGACAGTAGGCAACGACTTAAGAAAATCTTATAAATGAATATTGTTTAAAAAGTGTAATTCATTTTTTGCAAATTCTTTTAGGTGTTATTGTTCCCTGTGGTCCTAAAAAAATATTATACTAATCATGTTTACAAAAAAAATTTCTTACTCTTAAAAAAAATTAGTAAATAAACAAGTAAGAATACGACAATAGTCGGTCACCTTCAAAAACCATAGAAAATAATTTTTTTTCAATTATAAAAGCTTAGATTTGTTTATGCTGATCTTAGAAATGATTAGTAACAAACAAATTGTTTATATCTTAATCGGTTTTATAGATATAGAAAAAAAGTGTGTTCCCCCCTGGCACTAACAATTAATAACAAAAAAAGTTTTAATTACCCATTTTGAAAAATTCCATGGAAGTACCCCCTGGAAATTCCATGTAAATTCTGTAAGTTTTTTATTTTAATGTTATTTTAACATTTAGAGTTAAATGTTAAATTTATTAATTCAATTTTTAACATTAGAGTCTAATTATTAGCTTTTTTTGCAATTTATTTGCAAAGCTTGTTTAAAGTACACATCTAATCATAAAAGAAAATTTAAATATTATTAAAATAGAAAACTTTCAGAATTTCCATGGAATTTCTAGGGGGTACTTCCATGGAATTATTCGACACAAATTTTTTCTGAATCATAAAGAAATTACAAAAAATCCTAAATCTCTTCTTTAATAAATAAAGTTCCAAATTGATGAAAAAAGACCTTTGATTTTCGACTCTAAAAATTGTTTTAAAAAATTGCCAAGACCATCGTCTTTTTTCAAGATACAAATTTTTTCTGAATAGTAAATAAATTCTAAAAAAGTTCTGAGTTACTCTGTGTTTCGACAAAAGTTTTTCTTTAATAAAAAGAGCTCCACTTTGATGAAGAAAATACCAAATTTGATATTCGACTCAAAAAATTGTAAAAATAAATGTGGAATGTTAGTGTCGTTTTTCAAGACACAAATTTTTCTGAATTGGTAATAAATTCTAAAAAAGTTCTGAGTACCCCCTGTTTCGGAAAATGCTCTTCACAAATAAAAAAACTACAATTACACAATTTTTTTGTGAAAATTTTTTTGAAACTCCGTAACTTAAAAAATGTTTTAATGAAATTCAATAATAGTTCATTATTTACACTTCTACTAATAATAGTAACATTTTTCAAAGTTTTGAGTAAATTCATTTTTTGACCTGGACAGTTGAGGAATTTCGCCCCATATATATAGTTAAAACAAATATAGAAAACATTCACAAGCACTTGCACGCGTGTATTTAGCTAGTTCGTGGTCTTATTTAACATTTTTTTGGTTATTTAAGACATTTTATTTAACTTATTCATTTTACATTTATTTTATAAAAGATTTGGCGATGGACCATTGAAATACCATTTAAATGATTATCAACTAAAAGGTCTCTATAGACCATCGTTGGGTCCTGGTAGGGCTCTCACTATATTTTTTTAATTGTTATTTATTGCTTACAAAGAGTTGTATCTTAAATTGTTTATTCTTGATAAAACAAAAATGAAACATATAACTAATATTTTTTTATTAAGAGGTAATAAATATTGATTGTAATTATCAATACTTCATTCATTTAAAGACAATTAATTTTCTGTTCCAGGCGGGAATGAATCGATATCTCACAAAAGTAGATCCAATACGTATCCATAAATTTGGGGTGAAAAGGAGGGGATCGCTTGCCGGCAAACACGCATATACGCCTGTATGAAAATTACAAAGCTATTAATTATGACCCACAATAAATTAAGTAACCATGGGGCCATTATAGAGCTCATTCGCTAGATCATGCGCACCCCGGTGAATTGTTAGTAAACTTGAACCAAGTACGCAACACGGTCGGTGTTTGGTCCAACGCGACTCAGCAGGAATATAATAATGACTGGTTAGAATGCTAATATATGTCCGGGACAAGGATAGTACCCAGGGACTTTGCATCACAGAGGACCCAACTGGGCACTCTGCTCCTAACCGGACACCACATAATCTACACACGGAGACGTTATTACTCCCTCAGAAACTAAAACCCCTTTCCAAACGATGGCGCAAATGCCTCTACTCCAACTGTTTCAGCTTAAATTACCTTCAGACTAACATCTTCTAAAATCTCTAGACAATAATTCTTATTCAATAAAAGTGTCATCACGCTCACAAGATTTTTCCAACGAAATATATAAAACTGAAAGTGGACCAATAAAGAGGTTACGGGAACATTATAAAAAAACTATAAAAATAATGTTTTTCTACATTTCTACTACACCTACTAGGATAACTGTACCAATTGTCGAGGGTTTTAGGCAACATGTGACTGCACTTTAAATTTTGATTTTTGTATAGTTGGACGAAGGAATTAATAACGTTTATTATCTATGTTTATTTATTTTTTAATATAAACTTAATTGTTAAGCAAAAATTATATTTGATAGTCAATTGAGCTAAAGCACTATTTTTCGATGGTCTTGTACTAATTTCTCGAGACTCTCTTCCAATTGTCGAGGGTATGACATAATTGAATAATTTATAATATTAATATAGAAACATTTTTATAGTAGATTTTTTGCACTTTTAAAATAAGTTAATTAAATTAAATCACATGTGTTAATTAGACATCAGGGTAAAGTGAGGTGAAAATGCCATGCGGAAAAAGCTATTTGAGTTTCATACAAAAACTATTAAACCGATTTATCAGCCATTGAACCCATTAACGCCTGAAATCTAAAAATTTGTATTCTAGTCTCAAGCTACGTTATTATAAACAAAAAAATAAAAGTTTTCACCGGTGGAACATTTTTTATAGGTTTTGAATATGCTCTTTTCGAATCTGAGATTAAAAATTAATTTCTTTAAAATAAAAATTAAATATGGCGGTTTAATTGTCAAAAAATACAAAAAATATTTCGATTTTTTAAATTTTATATTTTTTTAACCAGAAAAAGTATGAGAATATAATTTTCTTTTCAACCAAAAGTGCATAATAGTTGTTGACTTTAAAGTAATGTAAAGCAGAATTGAAAAATTCAAGATGGCGGATCTACTATAGCGTCAAATCCATTGCAAAATTTTCAAGTTCATGCACATATTTCACTATTTACCAAACAGTCGTTAGATTCGCCTTAATTTTTTGGCTTGGGGTTTTTTTGGCCGCTTATTACGAATCTGAAGTTGAATTTTTAAAATTAAAAATAGCGGATCCAACATGGCGGATGAGGATTTTTTATTTTCGTCAAATTCAGTTCAAATTCGTTTTTCGGGGGTTTTTGGGGTTGCTAAATACAGATCTGAAGTTGGATTATCAAAATTAAAAATGGCGAATCCAATATGGCGGAAGAGAATTTTTTATTTTCGTCCAATTCAGTTCAAATTTTTATTTTTTTCTTTAAAGTACTTCTTATTATGAGTATTTTCCAAAAAAATTATCTTAATCGGTTAACAAGAAAAAAAGTTATGTGCCTTTTTTGAAAAACCGACCAAAATTTTGAGTAAGAGGTAACTCAAAAAATTTTGAAAATTTTGAAAAAACTTTTATACACTTTTATTCCATGTATAAAAAGGAACAAATTTTGAAAGTATTTTTAATATTGCTAAAATCATTGAAAATTCTTATGATCACTTGGCGTGGAATTTATTGCTCATAAGGAAAACACTAAAAGAAAATGCATTACATTTACCTTTTCCAATTAATTAACTTGAAAAAAAAGTACTTTGCATTTACTGAAAAAACGCTTGTTAGTCGATTATCACACACAGTGTTGGTATTTAACAAAAACAGTTTATATATCTGCTTCGGCGTACACGAAAAAGTTGGCTCATATAAAAAGAAATGTTTTTATATAAACCAATCGGCTTTTTAATATTGCATGTTAAAAAAATTGACTGTCTCACAACTGGAGACTCTCCCCTACCAAAATTTTTAAATGCAAACTACAAACAGGAACATTTAAAATTAACATAAGAACAATATTTAAATTGTTCAAAATTAGATAAAGAATAAAACTATTTCTAAATAGACATACAATTTTTCAGCGAAATTTAATATATTTAATGATATTAAAAACAAAGCAATACTTTACACCATAATAACCTATTCAGAATAATATGTTTGATTCTTATTTTACCTGGTTTTAAAAAAATATCAATTTTGAAAAATTGTCATTTGACCCTTTTTGTCATGCCACCCTTCAAATAAGAAAATGTATCAGTATTATTTATTGGAAAATAAATCAAAAATCTTATTCTTTGCATCAAGACTAATCGATTGATGTATATAAAGTATATATTCTATTAAATTACAAAACAGTATATTCACAAAATGTACGTAACCTTAGTTTATTTACATTACATTAATGTTTTATATAATATTAATTTTTAAAATTAAAATTTTTTTTAAAAAATTAATATTGGAAAAAAAACATTTAACTTAATAATCGAAAATTATTATTATTATTATTATTATTGCATTAGAATTTCTTTCATTACAGACTTTACTTTGTGCAAAGCATGTGTTCAAAAGATGTGACGTCATAATGGTTTAAATGCCCTGAAAATCTTATTTTTTATTATTTTCGTTAATTCATTTTAAATAAAATCAATACTTAATACAAACTTTTATTTTTGGGCAATTGAGAATAATTTCCACCATCAAATTTATTTATATAACTGTAATTTCTGTTCTAATTGTTATATCTTTTATTATCATTAATAAACATTCCACGATGCGATGGATTTTTTCTGGCTGTAAAAAGGAGAAATGAAGTTCATATTAATTGTAAATACAATTATAGTACATTTAATAAAAATTATGTAATTTTATTTTATAGAAAATAAAAAAAAGAATTGTAATTATAGCTTACTATTATTTCTTCTATTAACTCCATTCTTAATTATTTTATTCGGTACATTTTTAGAATTATAATTCCTTTTATTATTGTAATTACGATAATGATTATAAGTTTCTCTTTTGGTGGAATCTGTCAACAAAAATTATTAAATAATTAATGTTGGAAAATATAGAAAAATTGTTATTAGTTAAATTTATCAATTTGATTATTTATAAAAAAGAAATAATATGTTTTTTCAATAATATGAAAAATTGTAAATTTATGTCATTTATTGTGTAATTTAATACAGTTTTTATGAAGTTAAAAATTTTAAATACTGCACTACATTCAATCTTCAATCAATGTACTTTAATTGTAAATTTAGCGTAAAACTACAAATATATCTTTATTTCTGGTTTGTTTCAGAAAATAATTAAAAATATCTTTTAATAAACAAAATTAAAGCAATTATAATAATTCGTATATTATTTTTTTCAACAAAAAGATTACTGTATAAATAATATGTCAATATTATCATCTTTCTATGAATTATTTTTTTATATAAAATATAAATATAAAATAATTTAATGAACGGATTATTATTACCTTTTACTTCTTCTTTATTTTTCATAATTATAACACTTGTATTACTCTCATCGGAATCAGAATTTTCTCCTAATTAGAAAATAATAATCTTTATATAATTTATTTTTATAAATAGAGAGTATAGTTTAAAAAAATGTATTAAATATTTTATTACTCATGACGCTTTTTTTATTTTACGCAACAGCACCACTCGAATTCTCAACATTAGAATTAGAATGTTCACTAGGGTGGTTCTTATTTGGGCGATGTTTCCAAATCTTCGGTCTCACCCCAAAAAATTAATCAAGGTATAAAAAAAATTTTATATACTGCCTCTAGTCGACTGAAATTTTAAATGGAAAATACATGTAATTTTTCTTAGAAATTGCAAAAAGTTTTTTCTAGCTTATACAAATTTATTTAAAATTTTCTAAATTTAAGTTCTTTTAATACATGATAAGAGGTAAAACCTTCAATTTTTTCAAATTTTTTTTAGTATTTGCTTCATTTACAAGTTTGATGAATATGCCGCTATTACTGTAAACAGGACTATATATTAACCCTTAGATGCATACATTTATTTATGCATTTAAATTTGACGAAAGTCGGTACTTAGGGGATTTTTCGGGTCGCTGATTACGAATATGAGGTCATTTTGAAAAAATTCGAAATGTCGGAGCCAAAATCGCGAATATACTTACTCGTTCTTTACGTTTCTAAGATTTTAAATCGAAAATTTTGCAATGCTATAGAAGGCTGAGTATCTCTGCCTTTCAGAAGAGAGAAAATTTTTTCTGTAATTTCATATAAATAGTTAATATGTGCCACAGAAAACAGACTACAAACAAATAAAAAAGCAAAAAAATTAAGAAACGAGAAAAAGTTTTTAAAAAACAAAAAAATTGGCTCCGACATTTCAAATTTTTTCAAAATGACCTTTTTCAAAATGATTCGTAATCAGCGACACCAAGAACCTCCGAGTACCGAGTTTCAGTCCAATTGAATGATTTTTTATTTTTATTTCCGCCATATTGGATCCGAAATTTTGAATTTTTTCAAAATGACCTCAGATTTGTAATCAGCGACCCGACAAACCCCGGGGACCGAGTTTCGTCAAATTTAAATGAATAAGTAAATGTATGTATCTAAGGGTTAATATATAGTCCTGTTTACTGTGATAGCGGCATATTCATCAAGCTTGTAAATGGAGCAAATACTTTCAAAAAAAATTGGGAAAAATTGAAGGTTTTACCTCTTATCATGTACTAAAAGAACCCAAAGTTAGAGAATTTTAAATAAATTTGTGTAAGCTAAAAAAAAGTTTTTGTGATTTCTAGGAAAAATTACATGTTTTTTCCATTTAAAATTTTAGTCGACTAGAGGCACGTGCTAATATTGTTCGATTTGCTTCAAACTTTCAGGAAATTTTTTTTTATACCTTGATTAATTTTTTGGGGTGAGATCGAAGATTTGGAAACATCTCCCAAATAAGAACCACCCTAATGTTCACCTAATATAAATATTATAAATTATAAATAAAATAAATATTATCCTTATTAATAAAAACAGACTTTTGTCTGTACATTGCATAGAATTCAAAATTTCTATTATATTCCTTCTTTTTACACTCTAAGGAATGCGAAAATACTATTAAGAAAATTATGTGTGTATGTGTATATATGTGTGTGTGTATGCATTGTGTGTATGTATGTCCGCAAATTTTCGACCGCGTATCACGGAAAAACGGTTCGATCGTTTGAAGTGAAACTTAGCAGTCTTTTAGGCATTAGCCTAACTTAAAATTCTAGCTCACTGCTCACTGACTGGCAGTTGCGCGTTCCTCCGAGCGTCGGGCGAGTTATTGGATCCAAGGCCTCAATTTTATATTTTTTCATGGATTGCTTCTAAACTTTCTATAGTTGAGTATTACATGTTATTTATTAACATATTAGCATAATTTTGCAAAAAATAATACTTTATAACTAAAATGGAAATATAAAAATATTTTTAAAAAATCGAAAATTTCTAAATTTTACATTTTTTAATAAATAGTTTTTAAACTTTATATAATTGAATATTACATGTTATTTAGTCACATTTTAGCATAATTTTTCAAAAATACTTTCTTATGACGAAGATGTAAGTATAAAAATGTTTTGAAAATCAAAAAATTGAAAAAATTATAATTGATACCAATTGCTATGAAGCTTAATTCAGTAGTATTTGTGGGCTCTCTGATTTAATTTTTAGAGATATTTTTATCAATGTAAAGACAAAAGTTAAACACGGTGTTTATTTTGGTTTAAAAACAATTTCCGGCTTTGTCCAAATTTTTCCTGGTTTATTCGACGGGTTTTTTAATAATACATTTAACAGGGTGTCTACCAACCAGAAAAGACGTTAAATATCAGGGAATTTAATGTAACCGAGAAAAACTGGATCTACTTGCTATACAATTAGTTCGAATTTGACTGTACTATAACTCAAAAAACTGGAGGAAATTTTAGATTGATTTTAATACATTATATTGATTAAAGTACTACAAATTGAGAAATATTGTTTTCTGCATTTGAATTAGTTAAAAATAACTAATTTGATAATAAAAATTCGGTCACTGTTTCAAATGGTATTATTTTCCTAATGAAATAGACAATAGTAACTAATTATTATTTTTTCTCTGTCAAATCAAATTCCCGGCTATTTTCCGGTTTTCTAGGTTGGTAGATACACTGTTAAGTGCATTATCAGAATTTACAACCCGTCGAAGACGGGTACGACAGCTAGTTATAAATATTATAAATTATAATGTACAATGTTCACAAAAATTAATAATTAACATTTTTTATTTTCTATATTTAATATCGATATGAATAAAAAAATTAATTAAATATAAAAATAAGAGACTGTTTTTTAAAAAGAAAATAAATATTAAAAAAAACTAACATTAATACTCACCTAATTTACAATGTCGATGTGACATCTTTTATTAATGTAACAATTTTCACTTTTCACTTCGAAGAGTATTTGATGACTAAGCATTAAAATAAAACTAATTGAAATAATCTTTGCTTTTTATTTTAACTTGTTTTGGTAACTTTTCTGAACAAAACATATTCATCGAAACAATTTATCTATTTTCTCGTTTGAATTTTGATTTATTATAATATAGTACGTACATTTTAGGTGTATACCATTTTGTAAACACATTAATAATATTTCTCTCTATTAACCCATTAACGCCCAAGTGACTTTCAGTAGTCAGCTTTGTATGAAGAAAACAACAGAAATAAGTTATAATAATTTATATTTGAATCACATAAATTTTTTTCAGTGTAAATACAAATTTGAGGTCAGATTTTAATTAGATTTTGAACAGTTAAAATGGAGAAACCAAAATGATGGACATTTTTTAAAACTCTTTAAAATCAATGAAAAATTATCACTCAGGGGTGAAATTATTTTATTATTGTTTAAACAAATTGTTAAAAAATTAGGTTTTGTCATTTTTAAAAATAATATTAATAATGTTCAATGTTTTCTCTATATTTTTTAATAACAATTTTTTTTCTACAATTAATAGTTTATGAGATAAAAATTCCTGAAAAAAGGTGTCGAAATTATTTGATTGCAAATATCTTGCAAAATATTAAAAATTTTATAAAACTTTTTGGCACACTTATTTAGGACCCTAAACACTATTAAATTACAAAGTGTAAGCAAAACCAAAATTTTGTCGGTGCATAGAGCCATGGAACGCCCCATATAGCAATTTAAGATCTTTTTTATTTTATGTGTATAACAATTTGTGTTTAAAGATTTTTAATACGATAAGAGCAATTGTTTAAAAAATAAAAAAACACAAACTGTTAGAGGCAAGAAAGAAGATATTAAAAAAAACCTTTTTTCCCCACTTAATTCACATCAATATCAAACATAGGAAAAAAACTTCGATACATCGAAAATATCGAAATTAAAACATCGAGGTTTTAAACATAGATTCTTCGATGTTACCGATGTCGATGTCCCATCATTACAGAAAATCCTATTAGTAAGAAAATAGTAGACTTATCTTTATCTTTTTTCTTACTAATTATCCAGAGAAACAGTCTAACATTCAAAACTTCTAAGTTTAACCCTTTATTTTTTTCCATGTACAAATAAATTTTAAGTTATTTCAAAAAATTATTTTATTGATGCAAATAAATATTTATTTTAATTAAAAACTATGCATTATCAAATCAAGTAATTTTCATAATTTATTTAAATCAATATTTATTAGATCAAATTATTCCATACAATTGACTTAAGTAATTTGTATTTGGTACAAATAACTATTTATTTGATACCATAAATTAAAATATTTGTCCAGTAAATATTTACTTAGTTGAAATAAATAAAAATAAATAAGTAAAAACAAATAAGTTTAAATACAACTGCGCAGTATATACGCCTGCGCAGTAGTATTATATCAATGTTACGCATGCGCAGTAAATGAAAAATCAGCATGGATTTCTTGAAACTTACGCATGGTGGTGTGTATGCGCTTTTAGTACAGCCTGCTCATGCGCTAAGAACAACATATTTTTCTCCGTGTGTATAAGAAATTGTTATTCTTTCTGTTAAGACGAAGTAAACAAAAAACATATTCTTCAAAATATTGTGTCATTAGAACATACAAGTTTTGACAATTAGTAACGAGTTTGAACTGAATTAGACAAAAATAAAAAATTCTCATCCGCCATATTAGATCCGTCATTTTTAATTTTAAAAATTCAATTTCAGATTCGTAATCAGCGGCTTAAAAAACCAAAAAATCAAAAAATTTAGGCGAATTTAACAACTTTTTGGTGAATAGAGAAATATGAGCATAAACTTGAAAATTTTGCAATGGATTTGACGCCATATTAGATCCGCCATTTTAAAATTTTTAATTCTGATTTACATTATTTTATAGTGGACAACTTTTATGCACTTTTAGTTAAAAAGAAAATTATATTCTCGTACTTTTTCTGGTTGAAAAAAATATAAAATTTGAAAAATCGAAATATTTTTTGTTTTTTGACAATTAAACCGCCATATTCAATTTTGCTTTTAAAAAATTAATTTTTAATTTCAGATTCGAAAAGTGCACATTCAAAACCTATAAAAAATATTCCACAAGTGAAAAGTTCAATTTTTTTGTTTATAATAACGTAGCTTGTAAATAGAATACAAATTTTTAAATTTCAGTCGTTAATGGGTTAATATATTCTATTGTAAAAATAGCCGTAGAGTACAAAAAGCCATTCAAATATAAGGTGACTTTATTTGTTTTGCATAAAATTTAACCTATTTTGACCTTTTATTTTACAATTCGACTAAAGTTTATTAGAAAAAACAAATTTATAATTACGCAAGAAAAGTTGATGAAGTGTTTAAATGAATTTAAATAAACGGCGAACTAATTCTATTTGAAAAAAATTAAATTAATTGTGAGATTTTGTATAAAACATAGGTTTAAAATTCGTAAACAGGTATGGAAAACTTTTTAATACTACATAAACGATATAAAAAGAGTGTGAAATTCAAAATGGCGGATACAAAATGAGGGACGCATTTTTTTAATTCATCGAATTCGCTTGAAACTTGTTACTCTGGGGTTTTCAGAATCACCGATAAGGAAACTGAAGTCCATTTTTAAAAATTTTAAATGGCGGATCCAATATGACAGGCGTTTTTTTTTAATTTATTGGATTATCTTGAAACTCGTTACTCGAAGGGTTTTTGAGGTCGCTGATTACGAATATCAAGTTAGATTTTCGAAATTCAAAACGACGAATTTAATATGGCCTACATATATTTTTAAATTTTTTGAAATCGCTTGAAACTCGTTACTAGTAGGTTTTCGGCGTCGCTGATTACGAATATGAAGTTAAATTATCAAAAAATTTGCTTAACACCTGTTATGTGTTGAAAATGTTGCAAAAATAAGGATATTTAATATTTTATGTCTTGAGTTACGACAATATATTTACATTTATTCCTTACAATTGTGGTATTGTGTGTGTGACGTATGATTTCAAACAAGTTAAGAATAAGTTAGAATTTCTGCTTTACGTCAGGCAAAATCCGACGCTTTCAACAATAATACAATTTGAAATTTAAATAAATAAACTTCGCGGTCAGGCTCCAAATAATTTTTAAAAGATAAATAATAAACTTTACATCGGCTCGACCAACAAATAACAATTCAACACCCCTGACATTCTCTCTCACTCAGAGGGAATTCTGCTCAAACAGTTGTCAGCAGAAACGCCAACGGCGAGACACGACTGGCACAGTACTGGCAAAAGACTTACCCACGGTGATCACTTCCTTGACCTTTCCTTCCCTTTTTCGGCTTTTTCGGCGGCTGGCTCCGCAGGAGGTGTCGACGTAATCCAAGGGAAAGATAAGGAATTTCAAAGCACCAAATAAAAGAAAGTACAACTACACAAACTTCAAATTTACACCTCTATTTATTATTAACAATTGTTCACGAGCCTCTGGCTCAACTCTTAATAAATTTCACTCACACGAATGATACAGAAAAAAATACTCGAAAAACGTCTAAAAATCGCGCTGCAAAAATATATAGTAATTCTTGTGGCAAAGTCAAAAACCGTTATGGCGGCGAAAGCACTAGACACCTGTCGCGTCTAAATTTCTCCTCACGTGGCTCGTCTTCTTCCTCTCGTTCTCCAAAATTTGATACCGGCTCCGCTATCTATCACTTTCTAGCGCTAGCTACACGGAGAGAAATGTGTTACGAATAACGCTAGAGACATTTTGGTTCGCTTTTCGCATAGACGTCTGTACCTAATTTTTCAAAGGCCGGTGCTAACTTTGCACAGCTTTTTTCCACTTGTGCCACAGTTGCTCAAATCCATGAAAAATCAGCATGGATTTCTTGCAACTTACGCATGGTGGTGTGTATGCGCTTTTAGTACGGCCTGCTCAGTGCTCATGCGCTAAGAGCAACAGATTTCTCTCCGTGTAGCCGCGCGACCTACTTTCGCTACTACTAGTGGGTCAGCCGGCGGCGCTAGCTTTCTTCAATTACCATGATAATTGATATACTTGTTTAGGGACTTTTCCGACGGAAAAACCTAAATTTGAGAAAAACGCGTTTAAAAGTTTCAATAATTTTTGCACTATAAAACAACTCTTTTTCTTGTACTTGCACTGAATTATCGATTCCAGCTTTATAAAACGAATGGTTTTTCGCGTAATTGTTGTCATTTTAGCATTTATAAATGCAAAATCACGACAGAAAATAAACTGCAAATTCACTGAACGCAGATTATGACTGGAGAGGCGAAAACTTACAATCCCATATCTTCGTTAGTTTTGCTCAAATCAACTTGAATTTTTCACACAATATTCTTAAGATATCATACATTAATATAAAAAAATATTTAAAAAATGGAAAACAATACCTCACTCCCCCCTTAATTAATAAAAATTTAGTTTTTTTGCTCTGTTGAACTCTAAAATGTTAACCTGTCAAATGACAAATAATAATCAGTGGCGGAACTACCATAGGGCAAACCGGGCAAAATCCCGGGCCCCCGCGACTTTGGGGGCCCGCGAATAAGACGATTTAAATATAAAACTTAGATTATTATTAATTTTTTAAATTATTTTATGTATTTATTATATTTATTATTGTTAATGTAGGAAATTATTTGCTGATTAAGAATTTTAATTAAGGAAGATTTCGACTATATCAGCAATTAGTGACATCTTTTAGACGTCAATTGAACTCTTTCGTTTAGAGTCAGGTGTTATTCTTAAGATAATTATTCCGATATGGTTGTCGGTAAATAATTATATTTTTGAATTTAATTTTTGATCTGAAAAAATAAGCTGCGTGAACGACTGCACTGTGCATCTGTGAGGACTCGAACCCCAGTTAATAGCTGCCTTTCGCGGGACTAACGCCTACCAATGCACCATGCCAACACAGCCTGGACGTTCACGTTTCTTATAATCTCAGATCAAGCCCATACACTAGTCGAAGAGCTGTATAGTTAATGTAGGAAATTATTTGCTGATTAAGAATTTTAATTAAGGAAGATATTTATATAGATATTTATATTTATTATTATTTTTCATTTTATTAAATTAATAAATTATTATTGATATTTAATATGAACATATTTGAAACTAAAAATCTTGTTTAAATAAATTCTAAAGATAAAATTTTTACATTAATATATATTGTAATCATTCTATTGTCAAATTGTTATAATAAATTATACTAAAACTTTTATTTATGTCTTTAAGTAAATATACTTTAAGCTTGTTATCTATTAATTTCTACTAGTGGGCCCCCAGGCTATTTACTCGCCCCAGGGCCCCGGCCTCTCTTGTTACGCTACTGATAATAATACAAGTTGGTGATATGTTTCTCTTGATTGCTTGCAGATGGCAAAAGGTTATAAGTATTAAGTTTTTTAATTAAAATATTAAAACATTTATTGTCATAAATTACCGTTTCTTATCAAAAAATACTTTATACAATAAGAATTAATTACTTTCAACTCTATATTTAATTAATTTCTATTTAAATTTAAGAACATACGGAAATCGCAAAAGCCTGTCTCTTTCGAACTTATCGGCTATCACTGACATGAAGCTTATTACTACTGTACATGCGCAAATGTTCTTAAATCGGTACACGTTCACAAAGTGGAACATTTATCTTAGTGCTTATAATCTACATTCATGGTGAAATAAATAGTGAAGTTTAAAAAGAAATAAAATTCGAAATCTTTTAAATAAAAACTATTTTTAATTTTTGCCAAAAACCCCAACAAGACACTCCAACTATTTGATAAAAAGATTTACAATTAACAATACTTTTTAATAAGAAAAATATTGAAGAACAATGTTTTTTTTTCATTTCTGCACTAACAAAATAATAAATGTCATGACTTAGTTAAATATAAATTCTAAAGTTACTATTTTACACCATGTTCCCTGATAATTTAATTATTTTATTTTTAAATAATTAATAAAAAAATTATGCAAGTCACTATTAGGAGGTTTATCACGACCTTGTTAAACTTCTATTTTAAGAAATACCATTAAAACTGAAATGTATGACAATGAAGCTTTTACAATATTTTTAAAGTTCTCCATGTCCATTTTACAAAACTTACCAGCAGTAATGTTAAATTTCAATTGAGTTCTCATCATAATAAAAATTAAATTCTTACTAATATTTGTCGGAAAATTATACCAAGTGCAGTTATAAACTGCATCCAATAAAATTTCATTTAACGTTGACAAGTAATCTCCCGAGTAACAGTAGATAAAAAATTGAAACATAATTACTAGCAAAGCCATTGCAGATCTTGATACTAGTATAAAATTACTGGTTTTTATGTTCATTATTATCTGAATTCCTGAAAAAAATTAATTTTAAAGGTATACGAAATTAACGTAAAATTATATTTATATCTAAATTAACGACATTAATTCAGTAGGAAAAGCAACCATGTCAGTCAAAGGAAAAAATGCGTTTTGCATAAGGCTGTTTCACTCGCACAAATAAAAAACTTGGTATCAAAATGAGTAGAGTTCGTTACTCAGACTCACAATCAGTTGCAACAAAAATGAGATTCTTTGTATCATTTTGAGCTTAAGTAAAATATCTTAAAATGAGACCAATCAAATTCAGTACACATGCCGAAAAAATTTAAGGCCATCTCAGAACCAAGAACCGAAAAATACTTTCCCGAGGCTTTTTGCCGTGATGCATTCGAATCCGCACTCAGAATTGACTCAGTAAGTCAGGTTTTCGAGATTTTCTAACCTACAAGTGCAAAAGTCATGTTTGTTTTACCATATTTGATGTTATTTAATATCTAGAAATCATTTTTATTAAAAACAGTCGACTCGGCACCTAAAAGTACTATTCCTCCTCTTTCAAATGCAATTTTAAAACTTTAAAAATTTTTTATTTCTTTTCGTAAACTTTTAATAA
The DNA here is from genome assembly GCA_032872505.1 of Leptopilina syphax. Classification (NCBI taxonomy): domain Eukaryota; kingdom Metazoa; phylum Arthropoda; class Insecta; order Hymenoptera; family Figitidae; genus Leptopilina; species Leptopilina syphax. The sequence continues at coordinate 55,902,419 of CM065468.1, read as the reverse complement.
ATTGAGTAATATCTGATAAAATTCATATAAATTTTGTTACTTGGGGGTTTTTAGAGTTGCTGATTACGAATCGGACTTCACATTTTCAAAAATCAAAATGTCGGATCCAATATGGTAGACATTTTTTTCAAAAAACTCTGATTTGATTAAAATTACGAATATTGGCAAATTTATCAAATTTAAAGCTACAAATGTCTACAACTTAGAGCACGATAAAGATTTTTTAAAGTTTCAAAATGTATTTTGAAGAGGAGGAATAGTGCTGTCAGATACCGTAACGGCTTTTTTAAAAAAATTATCTCACCTGACTTGTTGGGTTAATCTTGAGGCCAAATGTACTGTTATGCTGCTCGCATAAGGATTGTCGAAGCTGTGTGTCGGATACGGTTCTAATGAGATAGAAGGAGAGAGACTAAGAAATAGAATAGGACACATATATCCAGCACAATCCTTGTGCGAGCAACTTAATATTCATTTTACGCATATTTTTCTAATATTACTCAATAAATGTAATCAATTTTTAGGTTCTAAATGTTTGTTGACATACCACTAGTGCCAACTATATTTCACAAAATTTTATTTTTTATTTAAAAAATTTTTTCGTTAATTTTATTATAAAAGTTAAAAAGCCTTTTTGCATAATAGTTTTTTATATGAGCTTACCAAGTTTTAATTTGCTATCTTAGGTCAATAAAGTAAGTTATAAGCTTCCTGATAAGCGTCTTCATGTTTGTCAAAAGCCTTTTTATTGTGGAAAACCATACAAAATTGACTAACTCAATGCATTCGTCCAAAAACGATTTTTTACACTGAGAAAAAAGGTTTGTTGGGACAACCATTTTTTCTTGGATAAGATATAATTGGATGCAATGTCCAATAAAAAATGTGTAATAACTGACGCAGATAGTTGCAGTAGCTATTTTAATTGGTTCTATGTAAAATTGATACTGCAACTATTGTTTAGATAGGGGAACATAGTCGAGGTCGGCCCACTTTTTGACTTTTGTTTATAACTTTTTTTAAAAATAAATTTGGACAATTGGAGTATATTGTTGGAAAGTCCTATTTAATAGGAACATTTTTTCTGTATAAAGTAAATTGATTGGTTTTAAAATAAAAAAGTTATAAAGATTTTAAAAAAAATTGCAGTCCAGGTTGGTCCTTACAGTCAAGGTCGGTCCACGTTTAAAATTCAAAGGGCATTAATCGTTAAAAAATTAAATAACATGTTTGGAGTTACAAAAAATTGATTCTTTATTGTTTACAGCTTGCAACTTGTAAACGGTTGTTTAATTTAATTTCAAATTAAATAACACAAGCCTGCAAAAAAAATTTTTTTCCGATTGTCTGAGATCCGTAAGTCATTTCCGGAAGTATTTGGTGCGCTGAATCCGAATCTGGCAAGGAAAAACCCCCCATCACGTCAGGATTTTGAGAAAAGTGGGGGTAAAGGTCCCAAAAAACACGTTTTTGGCAGTTTTTGAAAATTTCTACCGGGTAAATCCGACGTGCTAGAGACTTGTTCAAGGAGTCAAATTAAAGCTTGACCCCTGTACTTTACGAAGATATAGCGATATTGACAACAAAGAACTAAATTAGCTGTCAAAAATGATTTTTTAAAAGTTGTCAAGCATAAATTTGACTAACATTGCCCGTCAAAAGACCATTTTAAAAAAACGATTGGATTCACTTAAAATTTGTTACTCGGGGGTTTTCAAGGTCCCTGATTACGAATATGATGTCAGATTTTCAAAATTCAAAATGGCGGATCCAATATGGCGGACGACTTGTTTTAAAAATCGATTTAATTTCCCTGAAACTCGTTACTCGGGGGTTTTCGGGGTCGCTGATTACGAATATGATGTTAGATTTTCAAAATTCAAAATGGCGGATCCAATATGCAAGACGAATTTTTTCGGTCTTCACTATTTAGCTGTCTATGGCAAAACGATCACCATAATAATAAAAGAAACCTGTGAAAATGTTGTTTGAGCTAAATGACTGAATTTGAAGAGTAATAAGTTGTTTTCAAAAAGTTTATTTTCGAGCTATAAGATTTTGAATATATCTTACTTATAATAGCAATTTCAGTTTTACTTCTAATTTTTCAGTTTCGAGATTGTTTAGAATGGAAATTAATTCTTAAGAACATTCTAATTTGTCTTTTGACATATTATACTTTGTAAACGTTAGTATTGGGAAATTTTTTAATTTATTGTTATTTGAGTAATACGATTACATTGGCATTCAAATTCGCATAAGTTTCTGAAAATGTCTTCGCGACATTGTAAAAATGACCCTGAGAAATTTTGTTATATGTGTGGCAGATATACCTTTCCGAGAGACAGAAAACCGATCTCTAAATTCGTACGCGAAACGTATTTCGAATATTTTAAAATTAATATTTGTCATCAGGAAAAATCTTGGGTTCCTCATAAAATTTGTAAAAGTTGTTTGGAATCATTACGGGGATGGAAAATGGGAAAACAGAAATATATACGTTTCGCTAGCCCAATGATTTGGCGTGAACCTACCAATCATGCAGAAGATTGTTATTTTTGCAAGTGCCCTGTAGTGGGATTCAACACTAAAAATAAAGGAAGTATTTGCTACCCTAATGTCTCATCTGTAACACTACCTGTTTTCCATAGATTCGATTCCTTGAATCCTAAATCACCTACTCTTACTCCTCCATCCACGTTAAATGAAAATATTTTTGATCAAAATATTATTGATGATGAGAATGTTGTACATGATGAAAATGATTCTGATGATAAAGATTGTGATGATTATATAGATTCTTCAATTGACGTTAAGAAAATGAACCCTTTTACACAAAACGCTTTAAATGATTTAGTAAGAGATTTAGGACTTACAAAAGAGAACTCAGAAATTCTTGGATCAAGACTACAAGAACGAAATTTGTTGGATGCTAAAACAACGTTTGCTTGGTATAGGCATCGTGAACAAGAATTTCTTTCATATTTTTCTGAAGAAGGATCACTAGTTTTTTGTAACAACATACCAGACTTATTCAATGATTTGGGACATAAACATTTGTCAAATGAATGGAGACTCTTTATCGATTCCTCAAAAAGAAGTCTAAAAGTTGTTCTTCTTCATAATGGGAATAAATTCGCGTCGGTCCCAATTGCTTACTCAGCGCATTTGAAAGAAACGTATGAAAATTTGGTAACTGTTTTAGAAGCGATTGACTATAAAACATATGAGTGGATGATTTGCGGGGATTTAAAAATTGTGTGCTTGCTTTTAGGTCAACAATCAGGTTATACCAAATTTCCATGTTTTTTGTGCGAGTGGGACAGTAGAGCTAGGCATTTTCATTGGACGAAAAAAAATGGACACCTAGAACCACATTAAAACCTGGGGAAAAAAATGTAATTCACGATTTTCTCGTAAATCCTTCTAAAATTCTGCTGCCTCCGCTTCATATTAAACTGGGACTCATGAAGCAATTTGTAAAGGCTTTAAATAAAGAAGGCAATTGTTTCAAATATCTCTGCACTAAGTTTCCTCACTTAAGTGATGCGAAAATTAAAGAAGGGATTTTTATTGGGCCACAAATTAAATTGCTAATGAAAGATAAAGAGTTTGAGAAGACCATGATTCCTGTAGAGAAAGAAGCTTGGGACGCGTTAAAAGACGTGATTAATAACTTTTTAGGAAACAACAAGGCTCTAAACTACAAATCTATTGTACAAAAAATGCTTACTAAGTTCAAGAATTTAGGATGCAACATGAGCCTAAAACTACATTTTTTATATAACCATTTAGACTTTTTCCCTGATGGTAATTTAGGAAATGTGAGCGAAGAACAAGGTGAAAGATTTCACCAAGATATCAAAGAGATGGAGAGGAGATATCAGGGAAGATGGGATGCTAAAATGTTAGCAGACTACTGCTGGTCCCTTAAGCGAGACGATCTTGGTCAAATTCATCAAAGACGATCAAAGAAAATCCGTTTTAACAACATGTAATATTCGATTTAAAGATATTTTTATCATTGTCAATGTTGCTATTTAAAAATAAATTTTATGAAACAAAAAGGTTTAAGATATAAATCAAGAAAAAATATGCAAATGATATCAAATATAAAGTAAAAAAATAAAAAAAAACAAAAAAAATATAAAAGTAAAAAAATAATAAAAAAAATATAAAAGTAAAAAAAATTAAAAAAAATTAAAAAAAATATAAAAATAAAAAAAAAATAAAAAAGAAGTGTGATATAGATCGCCTCCACGCGGTGCACTTTGGGTAACTTAAAAATAACACAATTTAAGGCAAAACGATCTATTTTTGATATTATATTTCCAATAATAAATTTTATTTGATGAAAAACATAAATATAAGAGAAAAAACATTAAAATATTTTAACTTTAAATGTTAACAATTGCAATCTAAATATTAGAATTTTGAAAATCTAATATCATATTCGTAATCAGCGACCCTGAAAACCCCCGAGTAACAAGTTTAAAGCAAATTAAATCGATTTTTTAAAAATTCGTCTTGCATATTGGATCCGCCATTTTGAATTTTGAAAATCTAACATCATATTCGTAATCAGCGACCCCGAAAACCCCCGAGTAACGAGTTTCAGGGAAATTAAATCGATTTTTAAAACAAGTCGTCCGCCATATTGGATCCGCCATTTTGAATTTTGAAAATCTGACATCATATTCGTAATCAGGGACCTTGAAAACCCCCGAGTAACAAATTTTAAGTGAATCCAATCGTTTTTTTAAAATGGTCTTCTGACGGGCAATGTTAGTCAAATTTATGCTTGACAACTTTTAAAAAATCATTTTTGACAGCTAATTTAGTTCTTTGTTGTCAATATCGCTATATCTTCGTAAAGTACAGGGGTCAAGCTTTAATTTGACTCCTTGAACAAGTCTCTAGCACGTCGGATTTACCCGGTAGAAATTTTCAAAAACTGCCAAAAACGTGTTTTTTGGGACCTTTACCCCCACTTTTCTCAAAATCCTGACGTGATGAGGGGTTTTCCTTGCCAGATTCGGATTCAGCGCATCAAATACTTCCGGAAATGACTTACGGATCTCAGACAATCGGAAAAAAATTTTTTTTGCAGGCTTGTGTAATCATTTAAGGTGTCACTTTCCATCCCATTTTTCCTCGAGTAAGGAAAATCATTTACTTTATTGATAATTATAACCATAACTATATTAATTGCATACTATAAATTAATATATATCTCTATATATTAATATATAGTAAACTATAATTAATAAAGTTATATATAATTCTTAATACAAGGAACTTATATTGATTAAAATTTTTATTATTATAAGTAGAATCCAGAATCAGCGAGCACTAAATTTTCTCCATTTTCCTTTCACTTTTTCATGCCCAGCGCACAGCCCATTTTCTTTCATCCACGCTCCCACTTTCTCTCTTACTCTTCTCTCTCCGTCTAACCAATACGTCCGTCTGACACGCATAGGCCCATTTCCCTCGCTCATTCGTCGTTTCGCCGGCGGACGTCCGGACCATTTTCTTTCACCCTCCACTCTCTCCATTTCCTTTCGTGCCTTTTACTCTCTCTACTCTCGAATACCTCCGTGCTGGTTCTGTTTTCCTAATACTTCTCGCGCTTAGAATTTAAGAAAATTGTTTAAATAAAAGAGTATTATATAATTTTAAGATCGCGAATCGATACCGAACGTATGTACATATACGTTGGTATCATATGAGTTTATATTTATAGACGTATATATATACCCATATATACCTATATACGTATATATATATATACATACTTGTAGGCATATACTCGAATAACAGCCAACCCTATATGCTTCTTACGTGAAGAATCGACGCCGCAAATTAATATTAAGGTAGAATTGAAACTTGTATGCAAATTTATGTGTGTTTAATATAAATGATTTGAATATTATAAAATTATATGTTAACATTAACTCTTTCGTTCGGTATGCAAATTGTGTGTACGAGTGAGAGAGAAAGAGCTATGTTGAACGTAGTCCGGAAGGATTAGTGTCAATTTTTGACGCTACGAGCGTTATCTTAAGAAATCCTATGTAAGATTGAGTTTTCTCGCATCCGACATGCCTCATTACCCCTATAAAAGGCGAAGGTGCGAGACTACCCAGTCAGTCGATCACTCACTTGCACTCGATGTTGATCCTCTCCTCTAACGAATAAAGTTCTTTGCAACTCAATGCACCAGAGTATTTTTATCATTTTTGCCGAGCCTGAAGTGTTCCTCACCTTACTCGACGATTTTTGGGTCTTGCTGTGTTCACAGTAAGTACTGTTTTACCCTTCTCCGGTATTACCGATACGGAAGAGTCTCTCTTCCGAAAATCGTAATCCGAGAAGACGCTGATAGGTGTCTCGCCTTGTCGTCCAACTGTACGAAAGAGTCACTCTTCTGCAAGGTTCGACGACGAAGTGATACTCGTACGGTACGTACCCGTAGAGACGCGCTATACAGAAGAGCCACTCTTCCGAAAAATAGTCGCCACTGCGTGTGCACTCCAGAGCGAGTCGTCTCCCTGCGGTCCGCCGAATTAACGGAAGAGTCTCTCTTCCGCGATTCCGTACTACGGGAGACCACCTATCTAACCTCGTTTCGTCGTTTGTTACGGTACGGAAGAGCCTCTCTTCCGAGCCGCCGAGCGCATTTTTAGCCCCAAATAAATAAAAAAAAAACTATTAGACCGCGCCGTCGCTAAGGGCGAAATTCGCTCGAGAAGTCTCTGCGTTGCGCGTAAATTACGGAAGAGTCCCTCTTCTGCGTTTACGCAACAACATACGACCGGTCCTCGAGACGTGGCCGATCGCCGGTAATATACAGAAGAGTCCCTCTTCTGCGTTGTTACCCAGTAACTACCCTTTTTTCGTAACTATTTTCTTTCTACCCAAGTAGAATCGGTTTTTCCTCGTTTCGCACCCTTTGACCGTGTCAACTACACCGTGACCGGTATCAAACTTAATGAAATAATAAAATAAACAATATAAAAAAATAAATATAAATAAAAAAAAAATTTTGCACTGAAATATTAATAAAATTAAATAAAAATATTAATAAGATTATCAATTATATTATGAGTTATTCAGAATTGCAGTTTTTGCAAATGAAGTAGATCGTCTTCATCTTTGCGCATTTTAAACACAAAGTGTCCGACCTTGACAGTAAGTAACATTACCGAATTGTTGTAACCATAAAGAAATACGTTTCGGGATTCGATTTTTTACTGTGATTTTCTTTCAACCATAAGAGAGAGAGAGAGAAATAAAAATAATTAAAAACATTTTTGCGAATCAAAAATAATTTTTTCCAGATGAATGTATCGATTATGAAACCCTCATTAGTCTCAAAAAAGAAGATTTAGAAAAACTAAACATCCAGTTCGGGTTGCAAAAAAAATTTATAAATGCCCTGGATTCTCACTTGAATTCTTTAAGAAGCGCGGTGTGATAAAATTTATTTATTTATTTTAATTATATTATATTTAACAAAAAATTGAATCTTTTCTACAAGTTAAAAAAATCATTATTAAATAAATTGATTGTTTTTAAAAATTAAATACCAAAAATTAATAATTATTTAATAAAACATGATCAAACCATTGCTGTATGTGGTTTCAGGCATATTTTATTTTATATCACTTTCAGATGATTTTCAGTTGTTTGTCCCAACAATTTTAAAAAATAATTGTTTTTATTTATATCAATAGAAATGTAATTTTATTTTTGTATTATTTAAAATCAGATTCAAGATTCATGTATACTTTACTATATAAAACTGAATCAGTGAAATTTTACTAAGAATCAGTGACTCTATTCTTATCATTTCAAACAGTGAAATTTCACTGAAAATTAATTAAAAATGATTGAAACATCAATCATTTTTCACTGATTGGTCAATTAAAAAATAACTGAAATTTTTAATATGCGTTACTTAAATATTCAATTATTTTTTAATTGGCTAATCAGTGAAAAATGACTGATTTTTTAATCGTTTTTACTAGATTTACAGTGAAATTTCACTAATTGAAATCGTGAGAATAATGTCAATCATTCTCAGTAAAATTTCCCTGATCTTCAGTAGAATTTTACTGATTCATATTCGAAGAACAATAATAAATAATTATTTATTTTACGACTATCTGCCTTTAGAGTGCTTTAACTGATGATGATGAAACTGTACATGAAAATAAAATTCAGAATCGAATGCACATGAAAAGGGCTGCTAATTTAATAACTGAAGGTTTGACTCATGAAAATAGTAGCAACAAGGAAGAAGCACCGCTGAATCAAGAAAATGCAGTGGTAGCCGAAAATGATTCTGAATCAGGAGATCACCAAAGAAACTAAAATCTGTTTTCAGAAAGAAATAACAATGGAAAACCACCTCTGAAAAAATTAAGTAATCAGATCAACTATTATGATGTGCGAAATGTTAGTTTCCGCATATAATTCTGGAGTGATTTTTATTTATTTTTTACAATTTTACCTCTTTATATTATTATGCGTCAAACATAATGCATTTGAATTTTACAGTCAGTATATGAGTACTTGCAAGCTAGCTGCAAAGGAAAAAAATCATTGGCTTGTATGAAAGAGGACATTTTAATGGAACTGTGCGATCCAATCTCGCTCAGTATATTGTTGATTGTGAACTCAATGTCGACCAAGATCCAGATAAAGTGTAAGTGTATATATTATTATATAATATTTATTTTAAATATTTTAGAGAACAATTCTAACATCCTTTTTTTTAATTGAATATATAGAATCAAAGCAAATAGGTTTATGGAACTAAGAAGCAAGATAGTTCAAATTTTTCCAAAAGAAGTCGTGGTAAGTAGTGTGTATTCTACTTATTTTACTGTAAGTTTAAATTTATAAATATTTATTATTAAACACTAGCAGAGCTACGCGCGCTAAAGCGCGCGCGATATTTCTGTTTCTGTCTTACGATACTCAAGACCTTATTTTATTGTGTGTATATAAAAATGTGACTAAGACCTTATGATCCGTTTTTTTTTCTTCTGAAATATTGAAAAAAGATTACAATTTTTTTTGAAGAATTAAAAAAACATAAAACACGAAAACCAAAAATTAAATTTAACACACTGAGCTATATTGTAAAATGTTTATAAAACGTTAAGGCAATTACATATTTTCTCAAGATAATAGAAAGTTTTTTTCGCAAATAGAATTAACATTACCAATTTGTTGAAATTTGTACCACTGTTAGATGAAAGTTTTTAAAAAATGTAGTTAAATTTTTTAGACCTGTGGGTACTTGTGAAAAAAGTTATAAGCGTCTTTGTTTTTAATTTTTAGCATTGAGTTTTGTGGGAATTGAGTACATTTTCAAACATATTTACTCACCACAAAGTACTTAACATTAAGAAATTAATAAAACATTTTTTAATACGAGACAGATATTTAATGGTTAAATATCTGTTAAAAAAGTGTCATTAGGTACCTGTGAGAGTTGCAATAAATTAATTTGTAAAAAAATTTCATGTTTTATACAGTATATTAAACAGCTGTTTAAACATCTGCAAACATTGCACACAATTTTCTACTCAAAACTAAATGTAAACAAGTCATACCATAAAATAAATGAACTAAAAAGAGTTGTAAAAATGAAAAGGTTTTTTTATTTTAAGTGAATTAAAATTTTCTTCACTTATATTAAATTCTTATTTCCCTTAAAATTCATGTCGGGAAACATGTTTTTTTATAATTTTCTCATTACCAGGAATTTGCGGTTTTCAGTAATTTATGGAGAATTTAACTGTTAGATTTCATTGGTTCTTTAGAAAAATGAAAAGGGCCCATTTTGTCGGTCATTTGCAAAAAAAATCCTTATTTTAAAAATAGAGGTGTAATTGTGTAATTGTCGAAATGAAAATTTGAATATTGCATCAATTTTTTCATAATAAAGACTGTCAAAAAATTTTAAATAAGGTTAATATCTATTCTTTTTCTTCAAATGACACAATAAAATTGTTCCTAATCATTAATCTTGTAAAAATATTATATTAAGCAACAAGGGTATAAAGGCAGCCATTTTTTTTACTGTGATTTTTGTGACACGAGTCGAGGTCGAGGGCGCCCCGAGGCCTCCACTCGTGTCACAAAAATCATCGTGAACAAATTGGCTGCTTTTATTCCCGTATTACTTACGATATTTTTTATTCCTAATGCACAAAAGTGTCGATTTCAGATAGCAGACGACAGGGAGTAAAAGTCATTCACTTGTTCGACTTGTATGAAAATAGCGGCCTTTTTTACCTTGGTCAAAAAAGCATTGGACCAGCTGTTTTTTTGCCCTTGGAAAAAAACAGGCAAAAAGAAGGCTTTTTTAGTATATATTATTAAAATAACTATGACATTTATTTAAAAAATTTCTTTTACATGTAATAAATAATTTATTTAAGAATTTGTGAAAAAAAATTTTTATTTTTATTTTAAAATGGCAGCGATATACGCCATTTTCGGAAATGACCATTTTCGGTGGTAAGGTCGATTCCAAACTTTCTATAACAGATAAAACCAAAAACGAAGTAACATTCTCGTCGTTAGATATTTCTTTAGGTGTGGAACCTCAAAAAAGTGGAATTTTTTTCCCCCATTTTTTTAGAGTACTTTTTCCCCAAAATATGCAAAAAAAGGTGTTTTTATTCGGAATTTCTCTTATAAAATAAAGAGAGTTGGAAAATTTCCAGTTTTTCAGGTTCCACTTATAGGCATGATGACGCTGAATCAAAAGCCGTTTGATTTTTTAAAATCGCTTCAGAAGAACTCGAGATATCACTCTTACCAGATCAAAAAAAGACATTTTGAGAAAAACGCATTTTAAGTTTTTGTTCATAAGTTTCGAATTTTTTTTAAAAAAATCTTTGGATTTGCTTGAAAAAATCGTTACTCTGGGGTTTTCGAGGTCGCTAATTACGAAGATTGAATCAGATTTTCAAAATGGCGGACATTCTTTTTTTAAAATCATTGAATTTGCTTGAAAATCGTTACGGGGGGTTTTGGGGTCGCCGATTAGGAATATGACAAAAAATTTTTAAAATTAAAAATGGCAGATGCAATATGGTGGACGAAAAAAAATTAAAATAAAAAAATTTTCTTTTTCGCCATTTTGAATTTTAAAAATTTGATATGTAATTTGTGATCAGCAACACCAAATACATTTTTGTTTGTCTTTTTTAAAAAATGCAAATGAGAAAACATTTAAATCATTCGATTGCTTATCCGCATACAAAAACATCTTTGACATGGCGAAGAATAAGGATGTATAACTTTTGTTTTACTTTGAATTTTGCAATAATATTTTAGGAGAGTATTCTTGACTGATTAACTGCAATTAATCAGTGAAACTTTTTTCCTTCCTCTATAACGAGTATCAGTTGTCTAAAAACATTCAAAATAGTATTGTATAAACATCTATTTTTTCAATCACTCTAGAGTGTCTTACAAGTAACACTACCCAATCATGAATCGCGGATCGCATTCTATTATGGATCATTTTTTAGATAATCGAAAAATATTTGATACGTATTTTTTTATTTCGGCTGACATGCAATTTTTGGGGTTGAAAATGGGGGTTGAAAATACCAATTTTTATGTAATGTGTAAGGATCATATGTGTAAACCAGTAGAAATATTAAGATAATTAATGATACAATAAAAGCATAATGTTAAACTATGATTCTTATAAGATACCAGGTTTTAAAATTCTAAAACAATAATTGTTTAAACAATATTTTTTAAAACAATAATTGTTTTAAAAAGGAAATTGCACAAGAAAATAATAGCGCCATGAAATTTACTATAAGTACATAAAGTTAATTCAATTTATTTTCAAAATGCAAATTGTTATTAAAAAAAATAATAAGCAATAATATTTTTTTAACCCATTAAGGACGGGATGTACAAAATTTGTACACAATGTTTAAGGACATATTTCAATAATAAAATGCTACGAGAAAATTTTTTGAGTACACATTTCTTATGTGTCAAGAGTCCCTCTTTCAAATGGCGTGCTCAAAAAAACTAAAAAAATGTTTAATAAACAATTTATTTAACAATTTATAACAAAAAACACGATTTTTTAAGAATTTTAAATTGGTTTTTTTAATTTTTTTACAGCTTAACCCTTCAGCATACCTTCTACTGTTATAAATATCGCGTCAAAAATAGTTGGGCTACGCAAGATAGGACTATTTTGGGGATTAAATTTTTAAATAGCTGCCACAAAATGGCGACCAAAGTTACTTTTTTTAAACAGTATTATAAACAAATGGAGGAAATTTTAAAAAATAGTTAACTTTGCTTGAAACTTGTCACTCGGGGGTTTTTGGGGTCGCTGATGACGAATATGACCTTATTTTTTAAAAATTCAAAATGGCGGACGACAAATTAAAAACATGATTGTTTTCTCTTAAAAATTGTCACTCGGAAGTTTTTGGGGTCGCTGATGATGAATTTCACCTCATTTTTTCAAAAATTAAAAATGGTGGATCCAAAATGGCGTACGAAAAACTTTTAAATGATTGTATTCTCACCGCGTGGAGTTAAACCGTTTTTAAAGAATCTTTTTTTTATTTTTAAAAATTTTTTAATATTTTTGTTGCCTTTTATATTTTTTCAACATTATTTAGAAAATTTTTAATCTATTCTTACGGTTCATAAACTACGTCACACTATTTTGCATAATTTTTCCACCCCCCCCTACCCACGTCACAAATTTTACATGCTTTAGCGCCATTTTTTCTACAGAACGTCACAAAAAATGAATTTCACCCCCCCCTCTAAGGCGTGACGTAGTTTATGGACGGCCCCTTACTTTAATTATTTTTTTTCATGTGATTCTGGAAAACACTGTTTGCAAAAATATTGATTGCATTGTTGACATAATAAATGAGCCGCCGGAAAGTAAAACCACACATAAAATTTCCACAGGCGTTTCAGTTGGCCCCTGATGGTTGAAAAATCGATGGTCATAAAAAATTTTTTAAAAATCACTTTATTATTGGAAATTGAATTTCGCATCTTTTTTCTTCTATAAAAAAATTGATAACTCTTACCAATTTTCGAGAAAAATGCAAAAAACTTAATTTTTCGAAAACACATTTTTAATTGAATTTTTTACTTCAACTCGCTCTAAAACATAAAGTTAGAAATATTTTTTTATAATATTTACAGGGAATATAGTTTAAACTATCCTCAAGACAACAAACTTTGTCAGATAGTAAAATATTTTATGTAAAAAAAGTTATTAATTTTTTTCATACATAGTGTCAAAATAAATATTTTCAATGTTCGAGGGCTTCGTTTATCTGAAAAATTTTTAGTGATCAAAAACTTCCAGTGAAGAAAATGTTCATTAAGGTATAATAAATATTTTTACCAAATTGTTTTACTCTTGGATTAACAGTTTAGCAAATATTATTAAAAAACTATTTTTTGTCAAACCCGCGCGAGTCAAGAATCTAACGCTGCATAGTGCCACCGACACTGCCGGGCATAAAGACTCAAGGTTGTTAGTGTTTACTATAACAGTGTTTATATCATAATAGTGCATTAGTCAATTCATCAAATATGTGAAAAAGTATTTTATAATATATTTACTTAAAAAAAATTTTTTTTAAATGTCTGATGTAAATCATAAATCAGGTACATATTGGTAGAAAACATGATTTATTATTTACATCAGTCATTTAAAAAAAAAAACCGCTGCCAAGTTGTATAATTTTTTTTTATAATTTTGGTGCTCATTTCATGAACACTTTACTTCCTCATGGAGATAAAAATAATAGAAATATATGAATAACTTTTTATAAATATATTAAAAGTGATTGAATTTTGGGTCAATCAATTTATTTTTAAATACCCTACAAGATAATTACAATAATTTAATAGTTAAACAAAAATTTTTAAGCAAGAAAGTTGAGAAAATGTCATTTTCCACAATTTTTGGTTTTTAAAATACCAATAATTTCGAAATTTATTATCGAATTAGGTTCAAAAATAGGTCAATTGAAGCGTTTTTTGAAGCTCTACAAGTCGGTATCGATAATTTTAAGATTACTTCTACATGTTTCAACAAAATTTTCAAAAAAGTCTTATTTTCCAAAATTTTGAATTTTTAAAAGTTTAATATCTCCGGTTAATATGGACGAAAAATGTTCAATTAGGGCTCAAAAGATGCGTCTAAAAAAACTCTACAAAATTATGGAAAAACATTTATAGGTGTCCTAATATTTTTTTAAAGTTATGGGCAAAAAACGTTTTTTTTGCATAATTAAAAATCCAAAAAAAATTAGTTAAACTTTATTAATCTATCTCAAAGTACTCTCATTTTATGTCCGCAGGTGAGATCTACAATTTAAAAAAAATTCAACCCAAAAGCTCTTCATGATTTCGAGATATTTATGAAAATGTGATGTTTACACACACACACATACGGAATGACATTTTTTAAAAATGTCATTTTTGAACTCCTGAGGTCAAATAACATAAAGATATGTCAAAAAATCGAACTCGAAAAATTTCGGTATTACAATACTTCCTCTATGAGGAAGTAATTTTTTAAGTAAATATATTATAAAATACTTTTTCACATATTTGATGAATTGACTAATGCACTATTATGATATAAACACTGTTATAGTAAACACTAACAACCTTGAGTCTTTATGCCCGGCAGTGTCGGTGGCACTATGCAGCGTTAGATTCTTGACTCGCGCGCGTTTGACAGAAAATAGTTTTTTTAATAATATTTGCTAAACTGTTAAATTAAGAGTAAAACTATTTGGCAAAAATATTTATTATACCTTAATGAACATTTTCTTCACTGGAAGTTTTTGATCACTAAAAATTTTTCAGGTAAACGAAGCCCTCGAACATTGAAAATAATTATTTTGACACTATGTATAAAAAAATTAATAACTTTTTTTACATAAAATATTTTACTTTCTGACAAAGTTTGTTGTCTTGAGGATAGTTTACACTATATTTCCTGTAAATATTATTAAAAAATATTTATAACTTTATGTTTTAGAGCGAGTTGAAGTGAAAAATTCAATTAAAAATGTGTTTTCGAAAAATTCAGTTTTTTGCATTTTTTTCGAAAATGGTAAGAGTTATCAATTTTTTTAAACAAGAAAAAAGATGCGAAATTCAATTTCCAATAAGAAAGTGATTTTTAAAAATTTTTTTATGACCATCGATTTTTCAACAATCAGGGGCCAACTGAAACGCCATTGGAAATTTTATGTGTGGTTTCACTTTCCGGCGGCTCAAATACGTTCAAAATTTTCGTCAAATTATATATATTTTCATAATTATGATTTAATTTTGATTTTTATATAATAAATAATTTCAAAAATTAATTAAATTACTTTTAATAAATAATATATTATCATAATTAATGTATTCAATATAGTATGTATTTAAAACGTACTCTGTAAAAATTCTCGCAAATTATTTTATATTCGATTATTAATAATTATGAACTAATTAAATAATCAGGAAATTAAATTGAATTAGTTCTTAAAAAATAATAAATTAATGTAATGGATATAAATAGTATATTGTATTTTCAAAATTCACTGATTTATAATTTCCCGACAAATTACACTACCGGTCAAAATTGAGAGACCGCCCATTTTCAGGTGATTAAAAAACATTTTAAACATATGGTAAACAATATATTGAATCTAAAAAATTGTTCTTTTTATTTCTGGAAAGATGATATAATTTTGAAAAGAACAAGATCTTTTAGAAGTCATTTTGACATTATTTTATTAGATATTTTTAAAAAATCGACATTTTTAATGTTTTACAAAAATTTGAATTACTTTTAAAATAATGAACGCTTGTTAATGATGTTAGGCTTATTTTAAGGGGGGTTTCTCATAAAAAAGTCAAAAAATGAACATTTTTGTTTTTTTGAAATTTTTTTCTATTTTCAAAAATAATAATCTAAATCTTTTTACATAATAAAATTGATGTATTTTTACAACAACAAAAAATATTTTTACATCTAAATTATTGAATTAAGCGTTTGTCACAGTGTGGTGAAGTTGACTCTGAAAAAATAAAGCGTTTTGCGGTAGACACGATTCCGCCATTTTGAATCACCGGAAACCTAAAAACCAAAAAGAATCTTAAAATATACATATGTGGTGAGTCTGCAAACTAGGGGTTTTACTTAAAACTAAAAAATAAAAAAATGGCAGGCTTTTGAATCAAAAATTCGAAATTCGTTTTTCAAATTTTTCATTCAAAAGCCTGTCATTTTTTTTTTTTTGGTTTTTAGTAAAACCCCTAGTTAACAGGCTCACCACATATATATATTAAGATTCTTTTTGGTTTTTAGGTTTCTGGTGATTCAAAATGGCGGAATCGTGTCTACCGCAAAACGCTTTATTTTTTCAGAATCAACTTCACCACACTGTGACAAACGCTTAATTCAATAATTTAGATGTAAAAATATTTTTTGTTGTTGTAAAAATACATCAATTTTAATATATAAAAAGATTTAAATTATTATTTTTAAAAATAAAAAAAAATTTCAAAAAAACAAAAATGTTCATTTTTTGACTTTTTCATGAGAAACTCCTATTAAAGGTAATTTGCTACACTATTAGAATCACTTCTGGAAATTAACGAGTAATTTTTTTTTAGAAAGTGTAGACTGTCAAACTTGGACCAAGAACATTAAAAAAATTTGAAACATTTTTTCTGTACTAAAAACTATTTTAGAAAATATGTTTAGAAGTTATTCAAATTTGTATAAAACATTGAAAATGACGATTTTTTAAAAATATTTAAATAAATTATTGGCCAAACGACTTCTAAAATATTTTGTTCTTTCCAAAATTTTATCAACTTTCAGAAAATAAACAAAAAAAATTTTAAATTCAGTAAATTTTATGTTTTAATACGATTTTCATTCGCCTGAATATGGGTGTTCTCTCAATTTTGACCGTTAGTGTAGTTCAATTTCGTACGCCATTTTGGATCTACCATTTTTAATTTTTGAAAAAATGAGGTCAAATTCATCATCAGCGTCCCCAAAAACTCCCGAGTGACGTTTCAAGAGAATACAATCGTTTTTTTAATTTGTCGTCCGCCATATTGGATCCGCCATTTTAAATTATTAAAAAACAAGGTCATATTCGTCATCAGCGACCCAAAAAACCCCCGAGTGACAAGTTTCATGAGAATTTGTTTGATTTTTAAAAATTAGTCCGTCATATTGGATCCGCCATTTTGAATTTTCAAAATTTAAGGTTTTATTCGTAACCAGCGACCCCAAAAACCCCCAAGTGACAAGTTTCAAGAGAATACAATCATTTTTTAAATTTGTCGTCCGCCATATTGGATCCGCCATTTTAAATTTTCAAAATATAAGGTTATATTCGTAATCAGCGACCCGAAGAACCCCCAAGTGACAAGTTTCAAGAGAATACAATCATTTTTTAAATTTGTCGTCCGCCATATTGGATCCACCATTTTGAATTTTTAAAAAATAAGGTCATATTCGTCATCAGCGTCCCCAAAAACCCCCGAGTGACAAGTTTCAAGTGAAGTTAACTATTTTTGAAAATTTCCTTCATTTGTTTATAATATTGTTTAAAATCTTTATTTTCAACCCCTAAAATTGCATGTCAGCCGAAATAAAAAATACGTATCAAATATTTTTCGATTATCTAAAAAATGATCCATAATAGAATGCGATCCGCGATTCATGATTGGGTAGTGCCACTTGTTAGAATGTTGTATCTTACAATTGAGGGCCTGCATACAATAACAACTGCTGCGCTTGGTTGTAGGGGATAGTCAGGTATAGCAGTGAAAGGCCCAGGCGCTCACTGCTGTCTGACTGGTATTATCCCCTACAACCAAGCGCAGCGGTTGTTTAGTATCCAGGCCCTCAATTATACTTTTATTTTGTTGCATTATTGTGCTAACTTTACGAATTTTACAATTGTTGTTTTTATTTTGTTTAAGATTAATTTAAAGTATTCTTTTTGTTACATGATTTATGAATTTTACGTTTTCTTTTACTGTATTTTTAATGCTTGTCCTCGTGGATTTTCTAGGACAAAATAGAGAAATTCTAATTCTAGTTAAACAATTTTTTACAATGCTACTAGTAAATTCTCGTAAAAAACACCTAAGCAAAAAATTACGTAAGATAGGGGGGGTGGGTGGTTCAAAATCTTACGGAGCCTTACAGACGTGGGTGCATGGTTCAAAATTTAAGAAAAATGCCTTACGTAATTTATGGACGGTCCCAAATGAGATAATTAATTAAATTTTCTTAACAGCATTTTATTCTACTTAAAATGTGGAACTATTATCAAAAAAAATTTTCTGGGCCCGCATTTTATTTACAAAATAAAGCTTTATTTTTTTTAAGCGCCATATTATACGCCATATTGGATCCGCCATTTTGAATTTAGTTTTTATTAAAATTTTTGAAATTATGTATCAAATGCTTAATAAATAAAGCATTAACTTACAAATTGAAACCAATTCAACGCATGTAACGCAGCAGTGCAACCGCCCGCGAAACTGCACGCTCCATGTCTTTTTTACAGCGCGTAACAGGCTTAAAAAACCATCGGTACAGTTCGGAAAGCCTTACCCATTGTTCGAAGATAATTGAATCTTAAATAATTATACGAATTAGTTTTTTAAAATATTTGCGATTGTTCACAACTGGAGGCGGGGTGGGAGTCAAAAATTGATGAAAAATTGTTCATTTGGTTTATGGAACAACGATAAAATTTATACCTCTCACTCATACCTTGTTTTCGATCTCCCTTTCTTTTACTCCTTAATCTATCTGTGAGTGAAAAAAAAATAATTAGCCAATAAAGAAATAAGACGGCCATTTCGTATTTTGGCTTGAAAGTAAAATTCCCCACTTTTTCTTCCCCTATCAAATTCTGTTCCTCTCTTTCTACCTGACACGGAAAATGGAAAAAACATGATATCCCCTTCTAAACCAAAAAATTGGGCATTACTTTCTTAACTATTCGTCTCTCTTTCGCTCCTACTCTAAACTAAAAGGAGAGACAATACCTCCCTCCCCCTCTTTCTCTCTCACTGTGAACTGAATATATAAGGAAAGACTAACTTAATATATATATAGATATAATAATAATATTCGCCTCTCTTTCGCTCCTACTCTCAACTAAAAGGACAGGCGATACTTCCCTATACTTCCCTCTCTTTCTGTCTATCAATCTTTCTCTCTCACTGTGGACAGAATGTACACGCTCTGGACAGACTGAATGAAAGAATTAGAAGATTATTATAGTTAATTTAAATTATTTTCTACAGTCTACTTAGTACGTACCGCGAATACCCAAAAGTTCCATAGAAGGTGCAAAACAACCAAAGGGAAAAATTAATGACAAATACACAAGTACCATAAGGGAATTAAGACTTGCAGGACTGAGGAAAAAGGAAAGAGAGAATGTTGTCGAACAAAACGTACAAATTGAGGGCCAGTATTACGGTTTTTTAAATGTTCTTTAAATTTCTGTGCCCTCTAAACTTCACTTATTTAAATTAACAATTTTTCAGAATTAAATGCAACAGTGACTGGAGATTTAGCGTGGCTACGAAGATGTTTAGAGCCGGAAACTAAAGTCACGGAAAGGTGGAAGAATACTTCTCGTATTCGTCTTCAGTCACTAAGAGTTTCTGAAAACAGGAAAACGGGAAGTCGTAAGATATTGGACAATATAACGAAGTATTTTAATGAGTATAAAGCATTGAGGCAGCCTAAAGGATATGCGCTTATAAGTTTTTTGTGTGCTCACATTTTTCTAAAAATGGAAATATTATTTTATAAAATATTTTAAAATCTAGTGTTCAAATTTTTCTTATATTTTCTAGTTGCAAATAGACTTTAATTTCTTACATGCCGAAAGTGATTTGAAGTTGATCGAAAACTGGGCCAAAATAGTAGTAAGAATAAAATTTATGTCTAATGTCGAGCTAATTTTCAAGGATACAATTCGTAAGTAAAACTTTTAAGATTTATATTGCTTAAATTTTTGTAGCAAATTTTGATTAGTGTCTTTTTACAGAAGATACAGTCGAAACCTT
Organism: Leptopilina syphax; assembly: GCA_032872505.1. NCBI lineage: Eukaryota > Metazoa > Arthropoda > Insecta > Hymenoptera > Figitidae > Leptopilina > Leptopilina syphax. The sequence goes on along the minus strand of CM065468.1, from coordinate 55,882,256 downwards.
GCTTCTTATCCCAAAATTATTTGGACCTACTAATGTTGGAAAATGGAAAACTTCTGCAGTCGATACCTTGAGTGGCTTTCTTTTACACGTAAATGTAAGATATTTCTATATTTCATTTTCTTTTTTTAGTAACTTCAATTTTCAATATTAAATAATGAAATATTACCAGTAAAATTTAAACCAATCAAAACTGACCTCTATTAGGAACTTAGAAAAATTTTCTAACAAATGTTTATTTTAATTGTTCTAAAATGTCATTTAAAACATTCTAAACTAAACTTTTTTAACAAAAAAAATTTTTTTTTTCTGGACTTAGATACATTTTTGACCAAAGGATGAGTGGTTTGATCGGAAAAAATGTCACTTAATGTTTATTTTAATTGATTTAAAATGACATTTAAAACATTCGAAACTAGACTTTTTTAACAAAAAATTTTTTTTTCTGGACTTAGATACATTTTTGACCAAAGGATGTAGTTTTATTCTCTGTTACTTCTTTCTAGGATACAAATGGAATAGAGGTAGCTGTCCAGCGTTTAAAGGATAAATTAAATTCCGTTAAGAGGACCTTGCAGCTATTCCCAATTGTTGTTGGACCAGATTTTCAGAGCATCACAGATTCTTTTGTCTATATTGACATGTTTTATTACCGCGTTGATAGTCCACTGAGAGCCGTTGATGTATGCTTCAAAGCATATCCAATGCCTCACTGCTCAGTATGTCGTGCAGGGGTTTCATCCATACATTCCTTAAATCTGCATTTAAAAATTAATCATCTGCATGAAGTGCTCACTTCATGTAAATGTCAAGAACCCAACTGCTACAGGGACTTTTGCAATTGGAAGTCTTTTAAAAAACATCTCGTAAATTTTCACAATTGCTTTGCATATAATCGTGATTCTGAGGTTTCTTGTGGCATGGATGAAATTAGTGTACCTTCAGATAGCAGAGATATTGAAAATTTAGATAATTTTACTCTTAATAGAGAAATATCAGATTCTGAAGTAAAAATTACTCCTTTAACGTCTAAAAATGTTAGTGATATATTACAATCATCGCTCTTAGTATTCGTTAGTAAATTGTATGCTGCTCCAAATTTGCTGCGTAATCATTTCCAAATGATTGTAGATGAAATAAAAGATTTTGTCGATCATGTATTGACACTTATCAAATCGGCAATCATACGTAATTGCGATGACCAAGAAAGAAAATAGACTTTCCTTATCAAGTAGATTCTTTTAGAAAAGCTGTGTTACGACCTTTTGAATCTATGAGTACTGAATATAGGCGTATGAAATTGTTTTCTGAAAATGGACATCTTATTCATCCAGAAACTATCACAGTTGGTGATAGTGTCCAACATGTGAGAAAAGATGGTAGACTTGTTAAAGAAATTATTCTACTCAATGCCACAGTACATTAGTCTTAAAGAAACTTTGCGTGGTTTTTTTAGCCCAGACAATGTTTTTGAAACAGTTATGGATAATGTAGAAAAACTTGAAAATGAAAAGGAGGTAATTCCTAATTTTATTCAGGGTGATTACTGGCAGTCTAAAAAACTGCTTTATCCAGATAAAATAGTTTTTCCAATTCTTGTTTTTTTCATGAGTTCGAAGTTAATAATCATCTAGGGTCTCACAAAGTTATTCAAAAACTTGGTGGTACATATTTTGTTGTACCTTGTCTTCCCCCTGAATATTATTCTATGTTAGAAAATATTTTTGTCGCTCTCGTATGCCATGCATCTGAAAGGAAAAATTTTGGCAATTCTATGATATTTCGTCTTATCATTGATGATATAAATTATCTTCAGAAATATGGAATTGTCATAAAAACAAAAGATGGGGAAAAAAGAATTTATTTTGCACTAGGTGGAATTTTAGGAGACAATGAAGGCTTTAACAGAATTCTAGGTTATATTTCAAGTTTCAATTCCCATTGTTATTGTCGTTGGTGCAAAACGCTCAAGATTTTAACTCATACCGATTGTTTTGAAAGAAAAGAAAATTTAAGATCTGTTGAAAATTATGAACAAGATGTCCTTTTAGGTAAAGAAAAAACTGGAATTGTCGAGAATAGTATTTGGAATGAAGTTGATGATTTTAACGTCTATGATAATTGTATTGCTGATATTATGCATGATGGTCCAGAGGGAGCTTTTGCTTACGATATGGAACATATCGTTGATCATTTGATAAACAAAGCTGTAAACCCAATCCCTCATCATGTTTTAAATGACAGAATATCTGCATTTGATTATAGAAAGCATGGATTTTCCTGTCGTCCACCTCTAATTTCAGAGTCAGAAGTTAAAAATAAATCTTTCAAAATGTCAGCCTCTGAAATGATGGCTTTTATCTATACTTTTTCCTACTTGTTGGAGATTTAGTATCACATGACGATGAGGTTTGGGATTTTTATCTTTCTTTTCGAAAGATTGTTAACATTGTAATGGCTCAAGCAATTCATAGAGAATGTGCAGACTTGTTGACTGTCCTAGTTTCAGAGCATCACGAAATGTATTGCAGGTTGTTTAATGACACTTTGAAAGCGAAACATCATCACATGGTTCATTATGCGCGGGTTATAAAAACTTGTTTTCCACTTATCCATTTAAGTGCCTTTAAATTTGAGTCGAAAAATAGGGTTATGAAAACTCGTAGTGTAGCCACTTTTTCTCGAAAAAATATTGCATATAGTTTATGCATGAAAGAACAACTCCAACAAGCTTAGTTCTGCGAGTAATAAGGGTTTTGAAAAAAGATTGGAATTAGGACCTTCTTGTATTGTAGAGGACATGAATGCAATAAACGATAGTTGTGACTTGACAAAACTTGAATTTCCAAATACATTTTTGACTGTGTGTTTGGAAGTACCTTCGGTAAAATTTAAGGGTACTCGCTATCAAGTAGGAATGTGTGTAGCCATTAATTTTGAGGAGGAAAGCAGTCTTCCCGTTTTCAGTGATATTGACCAAATCTTTTCCAACGAAAGTGGGAAACTTTGCACTCTTATGAAATCATTTTAAATGGACGCTTAAAAACTACACTCAGAAAAAGAGTTGGCTGCTAACCAATTAATTGGATCGCGCTATAGAAACTATTTAATTGGTTATGGCAGCCAACTTTTTTTCTGAGTGTATTTTAATTGAGGATTTAATGGCATTCCGTCCTGTCATAAATGTGAGGTTGTTATACAAAGTGTATGCGTCACTTAGATATGCTGTGTAAATAAGTCAACTTTGAAGTAAACTGAGGATTTTAATAATTTTAAAAAATTTATGAATGTAAATTTTGCGATATATCTTGAAAATTATTAATTATTTGATTATTAGTTTTAAGTTATTAATAATAATTTTATTAATATTCATGTATGTTTGATATGTTATTGAAAAATAATAATGAATAAAAAGTTTAATACAGAAATTATTTATATTTATGATCTTTTACACGCAAAAAAAAAGGTTGGATAATACATCCAATTTGTATTGGATAGAAGGAAGTTAGCTGTTATATCTATGTAAAATCATATATGAACAAACGGCGTTGGTTCCAGTGCCAATTTTAAATTTATACTTATGATTAGTAATTATATCTATTTACTTGGATACGGTTTCCAACGAGTTGGATGTGGCAGCTAACTGAAATTTGTAAGTCCCGATTCCTATGATGCGCATGCGCTGTCAAGAAGTTGCGACTCGATTTCGACAATTTTGTGCGTAAACGTGAACTGTCAAGAAGAAAATACTATAATAGACGAAATCACGATAAGTTTTTTAAAAATAATCGCGCCAACAAACTGTGAACATTTAATAACATTATTTAACGAAAGTGACTAAGTGAAAGTGTCAAGTAATAAAGTAGCAAAATTGAAATCAAAGTTTGTAAAATTCTGTCTTCGCTTTTACAGATAATCTTATAGATTATGAAACACTATTATCTCTTAAAGAGAATATGATTTTAATTAATTGATTTCTTTGTGATAACTAATGATATTTAAATGTTAATTATATCTGAATATTCAATAAGAATTAAATTAGTTAAATTAAATAAACAAATAATTTTATAAAAAAAAATTAAAAATTTAATTAAATATGTAAAATATAAATGGTTATTTCACTATTAGAAAATAATTGCATTATCCAACTTAAAAGTAGTGATAACAAAAAAATAGACAGTTCACAAAACAAATTGGCTCCCCTATCAAACAGAATTGGATAGTACATCCAACATCTAAGAATCCAATTAAATTGGTTGTCCTGTCCAACTAAATAGATCGCGCTTCAGACACTATCTAAAATAGCTGGGGTATTCAACACAAAGTATACTGTATCCAACTATTTTTCTGCGTGTACCCTAAAAACTAATTTTTTAATATAAAAATTTATCAAATTAAATGATTCTAGTCACCAAATAGTCAAGGTGCACTGTCCATAAAAAATTGTTGAAATAACTTATTTATTTGTTACACGATATATTTTATTGGATACTGTAACCAACATACTAGTCGTATACTCTAATACAGTTGCTTGAGGTATCAAACCCGAAAGGTCTGCTATCTATTGAGTTGGACAGGACAGCCAACTTTTTTGGTGCACGGTACATTTCATTAGACACTATGACCACTAGTTGTATACACTAGTTGTATACACTAATACAGTTGCTTGAGGTATCGAACACAAAATGTCTGCTACCTATCGAGTTAGTCAGGAAAGCCAATTCCTTTTGTACACGGAACATTTCATTAGACACTATGACCAACATACTAGTTGTATACACTAATACAGTTGCTTGAGGCATCAAACTCGAAAGGTCTGCTACCTATTGAGTTTGTTAGGAGAGCCTACTCCAAGTCAGTTATTAAAAATAGGTGTCACAACCAAGAAATTGGACGGCGCCCCGGAGACCAACAGAATTGGCTAGCACAACCATTTTACGGGTTACTCTATCCAATCTTTTCCCTCAGTGTAACGTTTTTGGTATTAAATTAAAAATGAGACTTAAAGGATCACACCTTTATAAGTTTTAAATTTTGTCTAAAATTTTTATAAAATATGCCAGAGTTTAAAAAATTATCAAAAAAACTTTAATTTCTTTTCAAATTTGTCGATTGTTAAAATCGTTGTGTAATTTTCTAAAATTTCGAATTGTATAGAGTCATTCCATTATATTTCGACTAAAGTCGTTGCCGACTAATTTTAAAAAATTGTAATATTTTGCAGGAATGATTTTTAAGATATTAGGATCACCGAACAAAACGAATTTTTAAAATATTTTTTATATTTATTGTAAAATAAGCATCTAAAGTATATGATGTCGTAAAAACTGTCACATTTTCATCTATTAGAAAATATTAAAGAAAACACATAATCTTTATAAATAAGATCAGACTTTTGTCTGTACATTGCATAGAATTTGAAATTTCATGTTTAGTTTTTCTATTCGAGTAGTAAGAATTCCTAAAATGACAATAAACAAAATTATGTATGTATGTATGTCTGTACGCAATATTTTGTCCGGGATAAACACAAAGACTACTTGACCGATTAAAACGAAACTTTAGTCTCTTTGGTCTTAGTCTTACTTAAATTTATAGCCATATTCGATTGAAAAATATTAAGCTGAACGAAAGTTATAGCTTTTTTCACAAAATTCAAAAAATCAAAAAAATGCAAATTTTTTAATTTTTTGTCAAATTTATGTGACACTTTCTGTAGCTACTTTTTAATTTAAATACAACTAATTTTCACTATAAAAATGAAATATAAATAATATATCCGAATTTTTAAGCCAAAATCATATTTTTGATTTTCGACAAAATTTTTAATTGTGACGCGTCGCGAAGAAAAGCACCTAAGAAGCATATCGAAAATTTTACAGGTGGAGAAAAAAAGGAAAGAGAAAATCAACTTTTAGCACGAATTTCTGTTTTGTAAATCATTATTACTAAAGTATTTCAGATAAGTATTTTATAAAAATTAATTTTTAGTTCAGATACTTAAAAAGTAATCTTTAATTTATCTCAAACAATCATAATCCGAAAATCGGTTTTTTGCTTCTTATAGTTGCTTTTCTTCGCGACGCGTCACAATTAATTTTTTTTGTTGAATATTGTTTAATTTTTTATTAAGTTGGTAGTGATATCGATTGATGTTTTTAAATTTTTAATTACATTCATTACATTTATTTTATCAAAAAGTTTAGAGTCATGAATTTGATGTCGATTACAAATTTTCTGAAATCAATTAACGTGAGAGTTTGCAAACAATTTCTATATTGATATTTTCAGGTTTTAAGTTTGAAAATTTCATAGTATGTATTGTCATATTTAACGTAGAAAATAAAATATTTATGTTCAATATAAAGGGCATACAGTAAAAGTATCAATAATACTAAAATTTGACTTCAGCGGGCACTGGGACACAGAAAGTCCTTAAGATGCCATTAGGGCAAATTGGAATTTATAAATCAAAATTTTCTTTTTTTTTGAATTCAAGAAATGTTTTAGAAATGACTTTGAAAATAAATAACAAATTCCTATTTATGAATTAAAATTGTTCTTCTTGAATTTTAGAAATGTTTGGGGTATGTTGTTGCTTTCCAAAATTCTATCCGGGCATTACGCAAAAACGGGTAAAATGTAAAATCCCATGTGTAAATTTTTAATAGGGATATGGAAAAATTATACTATACGGTTTTACATAGGAATCAATATGGTTTCCTTTATAAAAGTTGATCCCATGTAGATTTCCCAAATGGGAGTCAAAAACGTGTTATAATTTCTACTAAAACATTTAACAGAGTGTCTATTAATCGCAAAGGTATCCCGAGAAATAGCCAGGAATTTAATTCGACTAGAAAAATCGGGAATTTTCTTATCTAATTAAAAAATGTTTTATTATATTAATTCGTTTTTAAAAAATTGCTTTTTGATTGAATTTCTATTGATGTAATATTTTTATTTGTCAAAAAAGACCTACTTTCAGATTACAATATAGGTCTTATTTTAGATTTTAGCAGTCGTAACGTGGGGCCTACTTGTGATACAATTAGTTCGAATTAGACTCTACATAACTCCAAAAGCTGGTGGAAAATTAGTATTAATTATTAATGCATTAATTGAAATACTACGAACGCATAAAGTACTACAAATTGACAAATACTGTTCTGTAAATCTGAATTAGTTGAAAATAGTATTTGATATAAAAAGTCATTTACTGATTCAAATGGTAATATTTTGCTAATGAAATAGTTAATGGTATAACTAATTATTAGTTTTTCCCAGTCAAATTAAATTCCCAATTGGTAGACACCTGTTGAAATATATTAGTAGAAACTAAAACCCGTCGAAGACGGGTACGACAGCTAGTTTACTATAAAAACGTAAAAAAAATTAACAGAATTTATTAAGAATGAATTATTTTATTATTATAAATTGGTTTTAAAAAAATTACATGTATTAACCTGATAGAAATAGTGAAAAGTTTAAAATTAGTTATTTCGAAAAATTGCTTCGGGACCAAAGAAAATCTTTTTCCAGTGAGTGTATCTAGTGATCAATTAATGTTTGCCCAATTTTCGTAATTTTTCATTATTCTGGGCAGAAGTTATTTACATTTTAAAATCGTGAAAATAAGCAAAGTGCCAGTTTTAATTGCTTATTTTTTAACATTTGTGAAGAAAAAAGAAAGAAAGTGATAAGAAAAACTAAAAGTTAATCACAGGTACTTTATATTTCATAAGGTTTTATTCAATTTAATAAAAAACTATAATTTTTAAAAAGAGCTAAATTTCGTCCTGAAATTTTAAACCTGTATTCTAGAGATATTATGGATTTTAAAAAGCAACATCAAAAAATTTAAAGAAAATTTTTTTTCTCGTGTGTAATCCCCCTTAATTAAAAGTAATATTTTTCGCAGTAAATATAGTAAATGACACAACATGATTAACCAGCAAATGTTATTCACTAAACATTCTGAAAGTATTTATCAACAGGTAATTCTCATTTTGAGCAACTTGAAGTTTGCGCACTTTCGGACTATGACTGACATGATAGCTTATTGAAATGTATATCTAATGCGGCATTGTTCAAAATTAAGGTGCATGAAGTTATCACTACAACATTTAGCGATTGACTTGGTCAATTCAGCATAAAATAGTGTTAATTTAATTCCAATTTATGCCTCAAATGGACATTTAGTGCTCTCTTTAAATACTATTATAAATTTACTGTAGTGATAACTTTAAAGGAATTTTTAACTCTGTTATTAATATTGTTTGAACCAAAGAGAGTAGAAACTTCTACTACAATGCAAAAAAGTATAGTCGGATAAGTATGGAAAAATTGCCCCCGCTTATATTTTTTTTATATTTTCCCATACATTCCTACCCACTTAAAAGTAACTTTCTGAAATTTTCAACTAAAAATTTTGAGTTATGTGGGAGTTATGGAGGGGAAAAGAAAAATCAAAAAACGCATTTTTCTCGAAAACTACTGAATCCATTTTAATTAAATTTAAATATGTTAAAAGACAAGTAAAGAGATTACAAAGAAAAATTTTCGAATTTTTTTTTATTCTATTGGAGAGTAGCACTTTTGCTTTTTTTCCCATTTTACTCTTTTGACTGTCCTACTTTATAAAAAAAATTATGTTCTCAACATGATTTCAGAATGCATCAAAGTGAAAAACTCAAAAAACTTTACCCAGTACATTTTTATGTAGTATATGACTGGTAACTTTACAAAAATCTGTTAAATTCTTTTACAAATTGTTACTTAGGGGTTTTCTGGATACTTTTGGTAGTATATGTCAAGTAAATATAAAAAAAATTAAAAAGTTAAAAAGTTTTAGTTTCTTTTTTAAATTAAAAAGTTTTGTTTTGAAAATTTCAAAAACAACAATTTATGCGATTTAAAAAAAGTCTTCTTTTAACAACAACTTTCGATTTGTATTCAAAAAAACTTTAAGTAGTAATTTGAAAAGAATTTCATAGATTTTTGAAAATTAACTAGTTATATACAACAAAAAAATTTACCAGATAGGGTTTTTTGAGTTTTTCACCTTGACGCACCTTAAAATTATGATAGAAAAAACTTTTTTGGAAAGAATGATAGTTAAAAGAGTAAAACGAGGGCATAACTAGAAGTGTCGCTCTTTAATAGAATACAATTTTTTTTGTAAATTTCAAAAACAAACATTTTTGGAAAAAAAATTTAAGTTAAAAGTTACTTTTAAGTGGGTAGGAATGTATGGGCAAAATATGAAAAAAATATAAGCGCGGGCTCTTTTTCCTTACTTATCCGGCTATACCCTTTAGTGATTTTATAATATCCCTTATTTTGCGGTCCGCAGTCGACTTTTATTATAAGTACTCGTATTCACTTGGTACATTCTGTCCATAGTTAGGGAAAACTACGAACACCCTAACTGAGTATAGCCGAGTCATGGATTTATAAATTCGATGTCGCGAATATTACCCAACCAAGTCCTCGACACGTCCAAATGTTCCTCTCAGAATATCTCAGGTGCCGAATTATGACTTCTTATATGAAATACTTTTAAAATAACCACATTACAACGAAAAAGAAAATTCAAAGGTTTTGGCTGGCTTCTTTAAGGAATTCTGACTCATTTACAAAAGTTTATTTCTCATAAGAAAAAATTCACGGACTGACTCTACCGGCGGAAATTGTGCGACCGCTAACACATCGAGCTATTAAAAAACACCCGTACAAGAACAGTGGTAACTTTGTCAAAAATGAATATAGATGCTTCTTTAAATTGGAAAGCTTATTAAATTTCCAATGAAAATACACTATTTCAATTTGTATTGCATAAATAGGAGGCGCGATATCATGCTATGAACACAAAAAAATAATTTTTTTTTGGAATTTCTTACCCTGACTTTAATTCATGTCAAAATTTAGAAAAGTTGACAAAAAAATTGTAACTTTTACAGACTATTCTTTGTAATCTAAGCTTTAAATAGAGATATTACAAAAACAGTCGTACTATGTGAAACAAAATTTTCAACCAATAACTCCTCTAATTTGCCGTTGAGTCAGTTGCTTGGCTGTGAAAGTCAGGGTCAAAAATAAATTTTACCAAGTAGAATCTTTTGGGATCCACTTTTTAAATTAATTTATTATACAATTATATTTAAAAAGTGGATCTTAGTAATAGTCTACTTGGTTTTATTATACAATAAAAATTTTATTTTTCATTGTTTTTTTAAGCAACATAAAAATTAGTGCACCATGTAGTAATTAATTATTATAAATAATAAGCACCTAAAAAGACAATAATAAGTGAATTTAAGAAAAGTTGAACCAACAAAATGTCAGTGAAAGAATCTTGAAGTGCTTGTGACATGTTAATTAGATGATTATGTCTTTTAATTAATTTTCGTAGGCTAGATCCAAGTTGAAGTTCATCTTTGACATCTCCCAGTTTTGATATTTGATGATTTAAAATTTCTAGTTGTCCACAAATGTGCATTGCGAGTCCAAAGAAAAAAACATCTGTGCCAGTATATCCAACTGTAGTAATACAAAGTTGTAAACTTTGAATTACATAAACAATAATGTTAGCTTTCATTGACATATTTTTGTAACAGCAATCCATTGGCAGTGGAAGAGGATTAAGAGGCAAACTTATATTTCCAAACTTTGAATAATCTGTTAATAAAAGAGGTATATTGCTTACGACCATGACTCCTATAACAAAAAACGCAAAAAAAATTTGCCCAATATAAAATGATCTGCCAGTCTGTCCATATGATCTCATTATTATCTGTGAAGATTTATCTTTAAAGAATATCCAATCTTTCATTGCTGAAGATAAAACAAATAACATCTTATTATGATGAAATCGTAATATTGTCATTTTTATCAGACCCATCACGACGCATGATAAATTTGCTATATAGTCTATTTTATCATCCGCTGTAATACAATTTTGAGATATTTCTAATATTAAACTTATCAGGAAAAACAGCTAAAACAGAAAATATTATACTTACAATTAGTGAGATTCATTCAAACATAAAATTCTCAGTAACTGTAATAAAATAAAATTTAAGTCAGTACTATAATAGTTAAGATAATGTATTTTTATATTATGAACTCATAAATAAGAATTGAAACGACACGAATTTTTCGTGAAAGTCCCTGATAAATTCAAATTTTCCTTAATGGCGCCCTAAAGACGTTTTATGTCCCAGTGCCCGCTGAATTCTAAACAATGTACAGACAAAAATCTGATTTTGCTTATACATATTTTAAAGGTACATAAATATAATATAATATAATATAATATAATATAATATAATATAATATAATATAATATAATATAATATAATATAATATAATATAATATAATATAATATAATATAATATAATATAATATAATATAATATAATATAATATAATATAATATAATATAATATAATATAATATAATATAATATAATATAATATAATATAAATTTTTTTAATACAATTGAAATAAAAATTTAATTGTGTAATTTTGAAAAGCCTCCGTTACTATTATTATTATAACCTAAGTTTCAGTTTAGAAGAGTTGTTTTAATTTAAATGCTAAAATATTAAATAATTTTTTAATCTTTTTTTGTTGAGAAACTCGTGAAGTATTTCTTTTACTTTTAAGGAAATTATCACATTCTAAAGCAGATTAATGTTTTTTTATTGAAATGTATTATTTCGGGTAAAAATAAAGTATGGTATTAAATTGTCCTTTGTATAGTTTGAGCATTATCAAATCTGTTCTTGAAAAGTCTGAAAAATTCTCTTCAAGATTATGAAAAAAGTAAAAAAATTACTACACGCGTTTTCTCTACAAAAAAGCGAGTAGAATATGCAAAAATGATTAAGAGGTTACACCACTTTAAAGTTTTCAAAAAATCGAAATTTTTTTTTGCTTAAAGTACTCTTTATGGACACCAAAATGATATGTCATTAGTTACCTATCGATATTTTAAGTGAAAAGACAATTTTCGAACTGTTCAAGCAGGGTCGCGCGCTAACATTTACATTGTAATGAAAACTTTAAACGCGTTTCTCTCAAAACTGTATTTTAAAAATCGGTGGACACTAGCTGTCACAAATTTTAATCGATCCTCTCAGTTTTTTTATTTTGTTTGAGATATAATTATCTAGCGAAATACGTACGGATTTTGCAAAATATTTATTTTTAAATTTTCTGGACAACTTTAAGTAACGAAATTTAGTCGAAAATACGCACTTTTTCATTCAAATCGATGTCATTTTGCGAAAAATGCATTTTTTTAACAGATACGCATTTCGCTAGATTTTGAGCTGCAGAAACTAATAATAGTCTCCATCACATAGCGATGCATTTTTAAAGTACTCCGACATATCATCTGTCAGACCGACATTTCGTCGGTTGGGTGCAGAAAGATGCCAATTCAGACTAGTCGTGAAAAACGTGTCGTTTCAAAAAAACATGTGAGAAACCTGATATTTGGAAAACATGCCAACTCCGAATTGACGTTAATTTTTTTATTTAAAATACAAGAAAGAAGTTGTCCTTCAAATAATAAATAATCAACAAATTAATTCAATAAATTAGTCAAAAATATTCCTTTTTAAAAAAATAACAATTATGCAAAATGCAATAAGAAAAATCATTTTTGTATAACTTTATAACCTTTTCTTCGTATTTTTTTGTACTGACAAGTGTCAACCTGAAATAAAAAAAATGAACGTCAATTCTGAGTTGGCACGTTTTTAAAATCTCAGTTCAAATGGTAGGTTTCTCACGTGTTTTTTGAAACGGCACGTTTTTCACGACTAGTTTGAATTGGCACCTTCAGGGCCGTAACGACGTAGGTGCAGGCGGTGCGGTGCACCGGGGGCCCCGAAGCCAAATGAAGTCTTTTAGAATCGACACGAAAAATTGACTTTTTAGTTTTACAATTTTGCTTAAAATAAAATAAAGAATTCGTGTTTCGAAGTTTAGACCAGGGAATCCAAATTTTTCATTAAAAAATTTTGAAGACAATTTTTAAGTTTGTCAACATATTTATTATTAATATAATTGTCTCGACCCGTGTAGAAATATATCGTGGAAGAATATAAGAAACTGCCTAGTTGCACTAGATTCTGTCTATGAACTTGAAGGGAAATTTGTGCAGAAGCGAACTAGGAATATGACGCTAGAAACATCTAAATTATATACAGGTCGGTTGTCTAGTCTCTTTTCAATAAAATAGAACGTTTCTGGACAAATCCACGATATTAAAATATACTGTTCCTATAAAGGTTGAATATTTATATACGTTAATAATAATGAACGTATTAAAAAATTGCTTCTTACATATCACAATTTTTCATTTCAGTTAGATTATTATATTTCACATGTTATTGTTGTCTAGTTAGTTGATCATCAAAATTTTCAGAATTAATATCTGGAACTAATGTATCAAAAATAACTTTTTCCTCATCTTTCTATGACCGTTCCAATCTTTGGAATTCGTTAATACTATTTCTAGAATTCAATAAGAAAATTCATCAGTAAGTTTCTTTACAAATGACACTGATTAACAAACTTTTCTTTAACATTTTCTGCACCACACACGCTGACACGCACAGCTATCGCGATCAGCTGATTCATTGCTGCCAACTGCCGCATGCATAGTAACACTGTCGTCTGCTACTACCACTGCTACCAACTTATAATATTGTTCAAAAATATTCATGTTTGTAAGAAAATGTCAAAAATAATAAAATTAATAAAAGCTTAGATTTTTTTCGAATCTAAAAACAGGTAATCCATAGAAAAAATTAAAATTTTTTTACTATTCCCTCGAAGTCTTGATCTCAATGAGAAAAAATATCATTTTTATAACCTATAATCTGTCTCTAAATTAAAGAATAAATTATTCAAATATAGTTTTAAAACCTTTACATTAAATGCGACTATTATTATTTGAACAATTTAATTCATTTTATTTTAAATAAAATTCAAACAATGTTAGTTTGTGGCAACCGGTTAAGATTTAATTTAATAAATAATAAAGTGATTAAAGAGGGGTTCGACTTAACCGATGGCACACAAAAAAAGGTGCGAGCAAAGTTTCCACAGGTGAGAATCCACAGGATGAACAAGCCTTCTGTGTGTGGGCCAATGAGAGAATCAAGATGGACTTAACGAAGTTGATTTCTCGCCAGGAACAAGCAGCGCAAGATGAATTTCCTCGAAAAGGTGGAAATTGACACAGGAAGGTTCACTTATAAAAACCCAAACATAATTTAATATATATATAATTTTAATTAATATTCAAACAATTTTACAAAACAATAATCGCAGTATATGCGCGAAGTACGTTTTGGTGAGATGCTAATCTCTCTCTGGCGCTAATTTCGCCCGGCGAGCAACGTGTGCTTTTGTCGTCTGCTAAACGCGAATTATGCGCAATCTACAACTTTTTATTTGAAAAGTCGCGCTAATAATAATACAGAAAGTAAAATATAATTAATTAGAAAAGACCACTGGAATGACATTTAATAAAATAAAAATAAATTTTGTAAGAGCAATCGATACAATTCTCCCCTTCTAAACTGTCGTTACCAGTGACCCTTTTTGTCCACCTGATTATCTCTTTATACAGATAATTCTCATCGGCTCCTTTTTTGCTATAAATTGAATGCAAGCAAGATTATTAATATGTGACGCTCCACGAGAAAAGGGACCTTATTTACTCTTGTCATAAGGTTCTTTTCTCGTGGAGCGTCACATATTATCATTAACAAAAAGAACAAAATAAATTCTAAGAAACAGAAGGCTTTTTGTTTAATTTTTTCGCTTGTTTTTGTTTGTTTTCTGTTTTAGTTTCTTTTTCTGTTAATTAGCCTGAAGAATTTTTAGATTGCGAAGTTTGCAAGTCAATTGCGTTTAATTGGTTTCTATTGCGCAGGTTACGAGACCGTTTCGCGTCTTGTTTGCGCAATTTATTTGATTGTTGCATGAATTCGATTTTTTCTTGATACTTGCGTATCTTATCTAAAAGTTCCTTATAAGAATTGAAGCTGTCGCGATCAAAGAGAGAAATTAATTCAGAGTGTAAGCTTAGATAGATTTTATCGAGCTGGATATTTTCTGGAATTTTGTTTCTCAGTTTGTTGTAGAGCCCGCCGATTTTGATTACGTAATCTATTCCCGTTTCATTTTCGAGTTGTACAGCGCGATGAATTTTATTGAGAATTTGATTGTCGTCATTCACGTCGCTGAATGTTTTTCGGAATGATTGAGAAAATTTGGTCCAATTCGCCCATTCATGGCGAAACATATTGAACCATGAGTACGCTGTTTCAGAAAGTGTTTGTGAAAAAATTCGGGAGAACGTCATTGGGATCAATCGCTAAAGCTACCATTTTTCTTTCAAATTCGTCGAGAAATTCGTTTGCGTCTAATTTACCTGGAAATTTAAGATCCCATTATTTAATGATCTTGTGCAGATTAGAAACTTGGGTTTTCAGCGCGGTAGAAGCGTTGAGAACCGGGTTCGAATGAAGATCAAGTAAATCATGGTGATTTGTATTGTTTAAATTTTTGGGTGATTGAAATATAAAGTAAGGTTGTTCGGCGAAATGTAGTCTGCGATTTGCAGGAGATCCTTGTCGCGAAGGGGTTGGAAACGGCGGTGGGGGGCGTATTGACGCTGTAACTGAGGTTGCACTTTGAGTTGTAGTCAAGTTGTACCCGTGAATGTGACCGTATTTGTGGTTAGAGTGGAGGGTAAGCAAGTCTGTTGCGCGATGTGTTTGCCTGTTTCGTCATACAGCCAACAAGAGTCATGCCATGGGGATTGCTCAGGAAATGGGGTTTGCGCATTTCTCGTTTGAATTTGCGACATTTTGTGTATAAGTTCCTGAATGTTAACTGACATTTCTTCTGCTTGGGCAAAATGCAAAAAGTTCGACTCGTGAATAGAATTGTTTCAAATGTGCAATAGTGACTGGAGTTTGTGGTACTTTTGATTTACGAACGCGGCGATGAAGCGTTAATTTAGAAATTGTGTCTACTGAAGGTTGTGAAGGGTTAGATGTGTGGGTGTCCCTTAATGTGTCAGTCATGTTGTCTGTTAAAATATTCGTTCCATGAATCGAAGCTGTGTGCTAAGGTTTTCCGATGTTAAAGGTGGCCTTTGATTTTGGTTATCAGTCGGAAAAAGAAGCATGTAATTTTCATTAGTAGCGCGCCACATTTCGTAAAAGTTTGTTTCAAAATAAAAAGAATCTGTATTACATACGCAATAAAAGTAGAAGATTTGGTTTGCTAACTAGTTACTATAACGAATTAAGTGAAACCTACTAGACCGACTTGTTCTATTTTTTTTGTTGGTAACCTAGACAGTCTTCATATCGAGAGAAATGAAGAGAAAACTGTATAATAACTGAAAATTAACTTTACGGGACCAGGACAGTTATTTGAGAATAAAATTCCACGACAAAGACTGTCTAGCTGTAGGCTCACACTAGAAAGGTCACGACAAATTTCTACTCTGGGACGTTTCGATGGTTTCAAAATTTTTTAATAAACAATTTGGATTATCTGGCCTAAACTTCGAAACAAGAATTATATTAAGATCCAAAAACTAACTTTTAACAAAATAAAATAAAGAATCCAAACTTTGTCAATGTAAAAGCGCGCATAAGGGACTCGCATAAGAGTAATCGAGATAAAAAATTCAAATTTTTCTCATCGCTCTCTTATGTGTGCGCCTTGTCCCATCCACTTGCAAGCAGGCAACGAACTGTGTTTTCGCCTTAATACAATTCCAGTCATATTTTGCGCAAGCGCAAACATATATGCTTTAGCATCCACTCATATTGATTTTACAAAAACTATTGACGATTTTGCCGCTATGAAATCAAGGAAAAAATCGTTTTAGATGTAGTACACAAGATTCAAAGAACTTTTTCTACACTGGCGATGTTTCTGTGATTCCAGATAATTTGTGATAATTTGATAGTTATATTCAACATTAAATAATTGAAGAAAATATAAGTAACATTAAAAATTTATCATAAAAAGTATATAAAAAATTCGAAGTAATGATAGTTTTTTCCATTAATCTTCACCTTAAGAGGACCTCCTGGTTTTTTTGCACTGGGGCCCCCATGACCATTGGCACGGCCTTTCCGCACCTAACCGACGATTTGTGAAAACAAAAATTTTTAATATATTTTTTTGTAGTTCAAAAGTAGTATAATACCCTACTGTACTTTAATTTTCTTTAAAAAATTTATATTTTTTAATAAAAATTGTTAAAAAAGCGTATATTTTGGTTAGGTCAAAGTGGTATAACCCCTCAATAACTTGGTAATTAAATTTAAAACAACTCTTCTAAATTTAAACCTAAGTTAACAATAATAGTAACACAGGTTTTTCAAATTTGTTTAAAAAAATTTCAATATTACACAGATAAATTTTTATTTTGAATTGTATTACAAATATATATTATTTTTAAGCATTAAGCTTTCTTTTTTAAAATTAATTATTAAAAAAACAGTAACAGTAATGTAGACATTATTTTGATGACAGTCTCAACTCTATAAAATGCAAAGAGCTTTAACACATGAAGATAAAACAGTGATATTTGTGTATATAGAACAACAATTTTCTAAAGTATCAAACTAATCCCAAGACTTTCAAATTTTTGCTAGGACGTTTAAAAAATAATGGCCCATATCTTATAAACATAATTATAACAAATATATAAGTATAATTATATGTTTTTAAGTCTTATTGCTTTATTTTGTTTCCTAATACATAAAGGATTGGTTGGTTAAAATTTTCAATTATTATTTTTAAAGTATTTCAATGTAATTTGACCACAGGATTCCAAAAACGTGTTTTTAAAAAATATTTGCGTGTGTGTATACTAACATTACTTTGCCCATAATTATTAAAAAATATAGGGGCATCTTACTATGGGGAATTTTCCTGAAAAGCTAGCCAAAATTCAAATTCTTCGATGGACATTTTATGGTGGCCGTTAAAAACGACATTTTTGAATTTTGTCTATTTCCGGGTCTCATTTTGTCACAAATTGAAAAAAATTAGATACGTATTTTTTTTTTAAATTAATATTTAGTGATGCCTGTAGGCTATTGAAATTGTGCATGTATTTTGCATAAGAAAAAAACTTTTTTCGTAAATTTTCTGTAAAATTTTCTGTAAAATAACGGATCCAATATGGCGGCCATGAAAATTTTAAAATTAATCGATTTCTAGGAATCTTGGTGTCAAGGGGTTTTGGCGGTCTCTGATTACAAATCTAAAGTCAGATTTCAAAAATTAAAGGTGTCGGATCCAATATGGCGGGCATAATAATTAAAAAATTAATTATTTTTTATAAAACCTTTTTTTTTTATTCACGGGGGAGAAGAGGAAATGCATTTATGCATGCCCAGGAAGATCCCACTTACCTGGGGTATGTCGAACTCGCACAAAATGCAAGGAAAAAAAAACCTCACATACCTGCTTTTTACGGCAGTCACAATACCGACTAAAACCTCTTCTTGTTTCCCTGGGTTTCAAACCTTTTATCCACCTACGGAACTACCTAGTGGCTTCAGACTTCGTAGATGAATGGTCCTATGTAGTCGCTGACGCGACTCTCCCGTGCCGCTCTTGTTTTGGCCTTATTTCTTCCTTGTCCTTGACAGAGTCTTCTTTGCTTCCTGGAGGGCAGTTCTAAAGACTCCGCATCTCCCTGATTCAGCGACGTGTTGGATGTTCTCCTTTTCGCCAAACTTCGCCTTGCATAAGAAGCAACATGGGCTCTTCTTACAATCTGCTACCTTATGGCCGGCTTTTCCGCACTTGAAGCACGCAGCCGACCTATCTACTGCTTAGCAGTCTCGACCTATATGGCCATAGCCAAGGCACCTGTGGCACCTTGTGACCATAACTCTTCTACTTATTCTACAGGACACAAAACTGATCTTAATGTGCCCTATTTTCTCCAGCCTGTTCGCGTCCTCTTGGGTGGTGACCACGACAGCGAGCTTGATACCTCGCTTATTTGGTCCGAGGACCGTCACCTTTCTGCTTCCTTCTTATTCCGTAGATACTTTGTCTAGGGCCTCCTTGACATCCTTCTGTTCGGTCAGGGTGTCCATGTCGCGGATCTCCAGCACAGTTTGCCGGTCCGCCATCTGCACCTTACCTAAATCGCCGATTACCTTTGTCATTTCCTCGGTGAACAGCTTCTTGTTTGAAGACCCTCCAATTTTAATGAGAAGGTCTCCCTTTTTAGTGGGTAAAGCTCCCACAACTCTTGTCTGGCTGGCCTCCAGGTCAGCCTCCTTTCGAACCTTCGCCAGCACTTCAGCGAAGGTATTTCCTTCAGCCACTTTGATGACCACTGTGGCTCTTCCCTTCTTATCTGGATTTGGCTTTGGTGCCGCTTTGGTCTCCTTGCCTTTGGACCTTTTAGAAGGTCCCTCCTCCCTTTTCTTTTTTGGGTCCTTCGTAAGCTCAGGATCACTTCTCTTCGGCTTCTGAGACTCCAAGACAACGTTTTTAAGCATTACTGCATTAAAACGGTCACGTCTCATTCTTCGGTCCTTTCGTGCTTCTTCTGACCAGGTTAGTCCCTGGTAGAACTTCTCGTCTTTTCTGGCCGCTGCTGCGTGCTTCTCCTTTACCTCCCTTATGAGCGATGTTAAGCTTCTGAGTCCATCCTTGATTGTCCTATTGACATTCTTCTGGACTTCGCAGGACTTCAGCATCTTGCTGACCTCTTCCTCCATTTCTAGAATGCTTGCTGCCTCTTCCTCCCGCAGCTTCAAGCATTCATCTCGATCTTCATTGTAGCTAGCAATGTTAATCGCAGATGTATTACTGAAGACAGAAATGCAGCTAGCTTGACTCGTCACGCTGCTCGTACTCCTTCGTCTCTCCGACCTGTCCACGATGATCTGTGGGACTACCAACGCGTTGTTGCTCTCCTGCATCCTTGGGCCACTGGCCACCGTCCTCACGCTAGGCGCTTGACGATCGGAACCAGTGAAGGATTTAGCCGTAGCATTACCCCGCAGGTACTCTTCCTCGTTTTTACAATTGCTCATGATGGATGATTTCTTGTTTGCTGGTTTTGGTCCGCGTCGAGTATTTGATTTCCTCGATACCACCTATTTCTAGGAAGTTAACCTATCCGCCACCTGGCACGCGTCCGATAGAGGACCAGCAACCCCGCGCAAAAGAACAAGTTCTGATGGAACTTGTTCCATCAGAACAAAGTTCTTTCCAGGTAGAACTTTTTTGTAAAAGTTCTATCTAAATTTAAGTTAATTAGAAATAACTATTTTGACAACAAAAAGTCGATCTCTGATTCAAATAGTAGTATTTCTAATAAATCGATTAGTTAAAGTAAACTAATGAAGCATACTTTTAAGTACCCTTTTTCCTGAGTGTAACTATCTAAGTGCAACAGAACATGTTATTTTCTAATTTTTACTATGTAGAAAGTGTAACAAAGGGGGATTGAGTCAAAATAAATATAAAATCGTTTCATCCAATTGGTGAATGAACCTTATCTAGCTAATAAATACTAACCTTCAAATTTCTAATTAGCAGCGAGGTCCTGTTTAAATTTTTAACTTCAGATTTGTAACTAGGAACCCCAAAAACACGTTGATACGAAGTTTCGTAAAAATTAATTGATTTTAAAATTTGCATGGTTTCCAAATTGGATCCGCCATTTTGAATTTTTAAAACATGGATTCAGATTTGTAATCAGTGACCTCAAATACATTAGGAACCATTCTTAGCAGTTTAAATTTCTCATTTTTTTAGAATTAATATTTTTTGACAATAATAACCTATTTTGGTTTTTTTTGGTTAACTTTTGGGTCCTGTAAAAAATAGTTAACTTAACAAATTTCATATTTTAAGAATTGTATATTATTCTTTGAACATTTATGAAGAGAAACAGAGTAGTCCAGTCAAAAAATATTAATTTTTAACTATTTTACAGAAAATCTACGAGAAAAAGTTTTTTTGCATGCAAAATACATGCAAAATTTCAATAGCATACAGGCACCACTTAATATTAATTTTTAAAAAAATAGGCAGTAGTCTCCTTTAGAAGGCGAAAAAAAGCGTTTTTTTTAGGAATTTTTTGAAAGGGAAGGAAATTATTTCGGTAAACGAAATTTTTTGGTGACATTCTACTGTATTTGAGCTTCAAAAACCAACTTTTATTTTTAAAAAATATTTAAATTCTTCTTAGTAACAACGATTTTTGTGGAGCGCTGCAGTCTGTATTTTTTAAACGGTGCCGGTGGTGGAGGTCGTACGATGCATCTGAAACAGTCAAACCAATTTTTTTTTACTTTTTATAAGTGTCTTTTCTATTTGAACTAAAAAATACAGAAGAAATTAAAAAATTCCAAATTTTTTCGAAGTTTGAAAAAAAAGTTCACTTTTTAAAAAAAAAATATCCACTTTAAGGTGAAAAAAAATAGTTTAAATAATACTTTTGTCTAACTATTTTAGTTCAAATAGAAGATAATGTAATACTGAAGCGAGAACAGTTTGATTTTTTTCAATCAGACAAAAATTCTTTGTGCTATCACCAGCACCGTTTTCTATGACATATGAAAATGAAAATTCGAGAAAAAGCGATTTAAAGTTTTAGGTCCAAAAAATACAAATTTTAGGATACTTACACTAATTAAATTTTAGTCAGCTATTCCTGGCCCATATAGTAGTCCTTCCTCTTTCTCGAAGAACTCATTTTGTCAAAGATTTTCTTCTCATCGAGCTGTCCGAGCCTCCTTGCTTGAAAATGACGAGCGCTGGTTTTCCCTCGTTATGCGCTCCGCATCGATATTATCGTCAAAATTTTTGCATTGCTGCCTGATAACAATATCGAGTAGCTGCATAGTGGTAAGCACAAATGCATAGGCCTCGTTAAAAATGCTTGCAGCCAAATTTGACGCTATTTCGACAATTTTAGAGCCGGAATTGACGTGTTTTGGGTTTAAGCGCCACGCAAGCGAATGGACTGCTTCGTTCGAATTTTGAGTGTGTGTGTACACCTTTTCAGGTGTATACAAGGTGATACAAGGTTAGATAAATAATAGAACGCATGATGGGGAGGAGCGAGCGCGTTGAAGTCTGCCCGAGCATTCACACGTGCTCGACGATCGGTCACAAAATCTGTTAGTTCTACCTTCGAAAATTTGTCAAATTGGCCTCTAAAATTTTAAAGACATATTCTTGGATAGTTTTTTTTGGAGAAATTAGGTTTGTGAGTTGACAAATGAAAAATTGGGGGTTGTGGCAGCAGTAATGACGGAAACACTTTAAGACGAGCGTTTGATAATTATAAAATATTTTCAGAAATACTTGATGTTAATAAGGACTTAGTTTTTTTATTCAGAGTCATTTTGATAACTTTATCCTGACAAATACCTGTCAACTTAGAGAAATTTCAAAAACATTGTTTCGACACTGGATTTCAGTATTTGAAAAAATACCCTTGGTTACCAATGACACCTTCTGTACACAAGATCATCGTACAGTCTCATAAGCCGCTTGTAGAGAATTAAAAACGCGTCAATTGACACACTTTTGAACCAAATTTGATAAGAAATTACAAAAAAATATTTGTATTTTAAGAACTAAAAATTGTTGAAAATATAATTTTCTCAATTTTTTTGATTAAAAACTTTGTTATCTTAATAATGAAATAAACGATCACCCTGAGTCAAGGTAATAAGATATAAAAAGAATCGATTCGTAAGGATGAAGTACAGGAAAGTCATGTTGAGAGATATGATTTTGGCAACAGATGAAGATAATCTTTTTAAATTTTCAAAAAATGTAAATATTTTAGATGATTGTTGCATCCAAGTTTATAATGCATGGTCAGAAATTTTATCTGAGAATATCACTCACTTCAATTTTTTTAAAAATGGAACCAGCAACAGTGGAATTATCAAGAAGACCATTCATTATGTGCTCAAAAATTGCATAATGAAACTACGGATATTGTGGCGTCTTTACGAAATATACAGGGCATTCCACGCTAAGTCGAAAATCATTTTGCTTTACAGTACCGTCCGAAATTGTCAGTTCACCCATTTTTAAAGGAATGAAAAAAATTCTTTAGCATAAATTTATAAAAACTAAAATTTTTTTTGGTTTATAATTTGAAAGACGATAAAATTTTGAAAAGAATAAGACCTCACAGAAGTCATTTGGCCAAAATTTGTAGAAGATATTCTTAAAAATCGTCATTTTCAATGTTTTACAAAAATTTGAATAACTTCTAAAATAATGAACGCTTTTTAATAATCTTAGGCTTATTTAGAAGTTATTCAAATTTTTGTAAAACATTGAAAATGACGATTTTTATAAATATCTTCTACAAATTTTGGCCAAAGACTTCTGTGAGGTCTTATTCTTTTCAAAATTTTATCGTCTTTCAAAATATAAACCAAAAAAATTTGGAGTTTTCATCAATTTTATGGTAAAAAATTTTTTTCATTCCTTCAAAAATGGGTGGACTGATAATTTTGGCCGGTACTGTAGCATCTCAATTTTTTTTCAGTGCTTGTTGAAATTGGCTACCATGCCTTGTCTGATTGTAGGCAAACAATGGGATCTGTTTATTTCGAAATTTTTAATTTTTATATACGCAGTGGTAGCCAAATCCTTTACTTGCTATTTGACCAAATCAAACAAATTTTTTACATCAAAACTGTTTTCAGACTGAGTCCTTCCAAACTTAATCTTCTTACTGTGTCAAATTGTGATTTGTTTAAATGGCTTAAAAATTGTTGATTTAGTATTAGATTCTTACAAAAAATTGTGAATAAAATTGATCGATACATACATTCTTAAAAATAAAATTTTTTTAAAAAAATTTTTAATCTTATCGTAAATTTTATAAAAAAAATTTTTCATATTTTTATTAAAAACTACGTATGAAAATAAAAATTTTTGTTAAAAAAACGTCCAATTTGATCAGATTTTGGCAAAGTTATAAGCATTTCAAAAAAAATTTACGTAAAAAAAGTAATTTTTGAAAAATCTGTATCTCTCTCATTACTTTAAAACGAAACAAAATAATCAATTGAAATTTTTTTAAATTAAAGCCAAAAGTCAATACTTTGAAGAGTAAGTGGTATCTAAAAAGTCGAAGCTATGCTAAATGCGATGCACGTTTACGTTTTTTAATTAAATAACTAATAAAAACGGTAAAAATGGTTAAAAACAACACTTTTAGCAAATTTTTCAAAATCTTTGCCATGGACAATAGGGGAGAGTGGGTCAAAATGGGGTACCTTTTTGAAATTGTCTGTTTACAGAGAACCAAACGAATAAATCGATTCAGCTAAACTTCAGAATTCTTCTTAGTACACTTAGCTTTGAGGAAATTATGATAATAGCGGAGAAAAAATTTTTTAAAAGAACTTATATCGTATTTTCTGAGAAAGTGCTAAAATCCCATTTTGCCCCACCCGTGGGGCAAAATGGGGTGGCATCAAATAACTATACAAAACATTAAATATTTTTTCAAAATTCATTAAATTCTTGTTGTATGAGATTAAAAATACGAACAAAAAGTAGGATTCTTTATTATTATAAAAAAACAAGTGATATTTATTAGAATTTAACAAAAAAAACATGGATAATGCAAAATATCGATATATTGATTATCAAAAATCGATAGTATAAATGCCTCGAAACAAAAATATTGATTCTTCTGCAGGAAACCTTTAAATATGCATAATATAATGTTTTTAAATAGTTTTAATAAAACGGCGTAGCTTCCGGCATACCCCACACTTAGGTACCCCATTCGGCCCCACACTGCATATTAAAACAGAATGCAATATTTCCAAGTTATTGTAAACAATTAAACAATCTATTCTATTGGAAATTACTCTAGAATAAGTACTGAAAAAGATCTCACACTTGCCAAATTAAATGAATTATCCAAAAAAGTTTTGTAAGCATTTTAATTTTGAAAAAAATTCATATTTTTTTTGTTAAAACTTAAAAGTTGTATAACTTTCAAGATAAAATTTTCTTTCAAGTGTCTTCATAATTAATAAGTTTCTTATCAACATGAATGATATATGTCGAGGATAAAAAAATTAAAAGTACCTATCATGGAAAAACAGAGGTACCTTATTTGACCCGCCTACCCCATTTTGCCCCACTCTCCCCTGCGATGCATTTTTATTTTAAAAATGTCTAAAATCGCTTGAAACTTGTTACTCGGAGGTTTTTGGGGTCGCTGATTACGAAACCGTTGCCAGATTTTCAAAATTCAAAATGACCGATCGAATATGGCGGACGGCTTTTTTTAAAAATTGATCTAAATTACCTAAAATTTGACACTTGGGGGTTTTGGGAGTTGCTGCTTACGAATCTAATGACGTTTTTCAATATTTAAAATGGCGGATCCAATATGAAGGACGAGTTTTCAAAAATTGATCCACCGTATCTTAAATTTGTTACTCGGGGGTTTTCAGAGTTGCTGATTACGAAACCGATGACAGCTTCTCAAAATTTTTAAAATTCAAATTGGCGGATTCAAATTGGCAGACAAATTTGTTACTGGACGCTTTTCGGGGTTGCTGATTACGAATCTGATGTCGGTTTTTCAAGATTCAAAGTGTGAATCCAAAATAGCAGACAATTTTTTTTAAATTCAATCCAATTTACCTTAATTTGTTACTTAGGGGTTTTCAGTGATGGTTATTACGAATCTCATGTCGAATTTTAAAATTCAAAATGGCAGATCTAATATAGAGGGCGATTATTTTAAAAATCGATCAATATAACTTAAAAATAGTTACTATTTTTATAAGATGACATAATATTGAAATCTAGTGATATTTGAAATAGATAAATGTATAGGTGATTTTTAGGCTTCTCAGTTTAACTTTTTTATGAATATTTTATCCTGGAGACTTATGTAAGTTATAAATATACTAGCTTATGACAACGGTTATAAGATGTTCATAAAAAAGTTAAATTGGGAAACTTAAAAGTCACCTATTCATTTTAATATATTTACATTATCATTAGTTTTCTATATTATGTCATCTTTTTAAAAAATAACTATTTTTAAGTTATATTGATTAATTTTCATAAAGTCGTCCGCCATATTGGATCCGATATTTTGAATTTTAAAAAACCAACATCAGATTCGTAATCAGCAACCCCGAAAACCCATGATTAATGAATTTCAGGTAAATTGGATCATATTTTAAAAAAGCCGTCCGCCATATTTGATCAGACATTTTGAATAACTGACATCAAATTCGTAATCAGCGACCCCGAGAACCCCTGAGTAACAAGTTTCAGACAAATTTGGCGATTTTTTATTTTTGGCATTGTGGGCACATTTGAGGCGTTCTCTGACAGAAAAGCCAGCTTAAAAATATTTTGTTGATAACAAATATGTTAAAGTATACATAAAAACTGTATTTCATTGCCAAAAAAACTTTTTTAAAGTGTCTTTTGACAGAGAACGCCTCATTTATGGATTTTTTCAGCCGGCAGTTAAGGGGTTAAAAATTCTTTTAAACTATTTTAAATTGAAGTATGTTCTCAATGTTTTTAAAAGATTAAGGTTACTGATTTTTCTTTTTTGAAATTAATCCTTGGAGTTTTGTGCATCAATACATCGTAATTTAATTCTTCAAAAACATTTAAATCATATTATTATTTTTTAATATTAAGGTAATGTCAAATTGAGTGGACCACCTGAGTTTTTAAGTTATCTGGCAGCGGAAACGTGAAATAAATAAAACGAATAGCAGCACCGCACCTAGAAGCCGTAAGAATTTATGTTCTGCGATAATCATATACGTTATCGTTTCATGTAACGCATTTTTAAGAACACAAAACAAAAAAGAAGTCGCTCTTACAATGAGTAAAGTAATTCGGAAGTGTAAAAGTAGTGTAAAATTTAAGTTTTAAAAGGTAACTTATTTTTTTCCTACTACTTTGGACATTGAAATTGATTGTCTTAGTTTAATAAGGTGATAATTATGACTTAAAAAAAAAATTTTGGTGTCTGCCATAAAAAGTTGTATGTCACCATGAGTGGAACACAGTTTATAACCATGAGTGAACTGCCTGTTTTTTATATTTTTAATGTCAGTTTAACATTTTTATGGAAATAAATTGATAATAAATTGGTTTGAAACTGTTTTAAGTTCTTTATTAATTTTTTTGTGATTTTGATGTGATATGTGCCAAAATTATTGAAAATGGTTTCACTTGTAAACATTGCGACACAAATATGGTCTGAAGCTGCATAAGCATAAATTTTGTTTCAATATATCAGAAATATTAAATACATTAAAGAATTTAGAATAACTTTTACAATTTTTTAAGAGTCGTCCACTCAAGGTTACACTTTTTTCATTCCTTAAAAATGAGTTATTTTTTTAAAGTCAATTGTTTTTTCCAAATAAAAAAAATCAAAGCTATTATGGTATAAACACTTATCTAGGGATCTAAACTAAAGCTTGGAATAGAAACCTCCGATTAATTTGCTGTCATAAAGAATTTTTTAGAAAAAAAGCTTAGGCGGTCCACTCAAGGTGACATTGCCCTATATAATATTTTCTGATTTAGCGTAAAATTTTGAGAAATTTTGTGATTAGAGAAATTTTGCTAAATATAATAAATTATTCTCAAACTCGAAACCGAAGGTGACGCATATATTCTTTATTTGGCGAGGAATAGCGAGAATCAATTCTAAGATCTAGTTAAAGTTTATTTATCATTTTCTTTTGTCGTTTAAAAATTTATTAATCCCACAAATGGAAATTCAATTTGAAATTGTTTAAAAGAATTGTTAATAATAATTACAAATTTTTTTTTTAGCAATCGCTTTATTTCATCTTTGAAGTATAGACTTTAGGTTTTAATTTAAGAAAATTCAATTAATTATCTTTATTTGAATCTATTTCAAATCTGGCATTAAGTTATACACTACCGTCCACGAGTTTCAAGACGATTACACGCGACTTTATGAAAAAACATGCTACACTTTTTCAATGATATCTCGTAAATAAAAGGAGATACAAAAAAAACTTAAATACGGTTAGAAAGCTGATTAAATTTTGCGAAAAATCAGCCATCTTTAAAGTCATTTCGTTAACTATTTTTTGAGTTGTAGAGTAAGAAAGAAATAAAGCAAATTATCAAATTTTCTCATTTTTGTCTTTTGAATTCAACTTTTTCAAAAATCTAGAAAAATTTAGATAAAATTTTTCTAAAAACACAGAAATCTTCGCTAAAATTTCAGCTTTAAAATAAGCCTTCGAAAATTAAGAAATGTTAATCCGTTTTCGATATATCATAAAAAATGTGAAGCCGTGTTTCGACCGATTAGTGCATTGAAATTCAACTGTGACGACTCGATTCTAGCTGCGCGTGGCTACGAATCCTTTCTTAAAAACGAGGTGCGTAAGATCGACTAACTTCAAGTGTAGAACTTTTTCTTGATTGGCTATTTTTTCAAAATCCTTTATTCCTTTATTTTGATTGGATTTCTTAAAAACGAGGTGCGTAAGATCGACTAACTTCAAGTGTAGAACTTTATCTTGATTGGCTATTTTTTCAAAATCCTTTATTCCTTTATTTTGATTGGATAAAATTCAAAATCCTTTATTTTGATTGGATATAATCGAGACGACATTACTTACTGATGTCAAAGCAGCTAACTTCAAGTGTAGAACTTTTTTCTCATTGGCTGATTTTTGGCTGATTTTATAATGAGTGTTCCTCATTGGCTGAATTTTATAATGATGGTGACCTCACACTTTTAAATTTTCGTTTTTCTCTTTTTTAAAATTAAAATTAAAATAAATTAATTAAAATTTATTTATTAACTAAAAGTTAACAAAAGTAGTTTAAGATAAAAATCATTTTTATTTATGATTTGGTTTGTAATAAATGAAAAGTTTTTTAATAATAAAATATATTTAATTTTATGATTCATTTTAGACGCTTCAAAATTGTTGCGCGCGCATCTTTTTTTCCAAACAATTGTTTGTTCGCTACGTAACCTCACCTCAGTGTGAAACGCATAGTTTTTTTTGGTTGGTATGAAAAATTACAAAATATTACAAGTGTCAGCAACTGTCAGCCATTTGCAAAGTGTGACAAGTGTATCGTTTCCATAAGAAGTATTGGCTGTTATTTGCTGAGTGATTTTTTTCTGAAAGTGTTGATTGTGAATTTTGTGGTTTTGTTTTTTTGTACATTTGAAAAAAGTTGCAATTTTTTTGTACATTTGAAAAAAGTTAAAGTACATTGCATACGTTACGTA
Organism: Leptopilina syphax; assembly: GCA_032872505.1. Classification (NCBI taxonomy): domain Eukaryota; kingdom Metazoa; phylum Arthropoda; class Insecta; order Hymenoptera; family Figitidae; genus Leptopilina; species Leptopilina syphax. Next base: position 55,852,891 of record CM065468.1, on the reverse strand, counting down.
CGTAAGTATTAAAATTAAAATACATGTAAATACAAATTAAATTTTTTGTTAATATTATTTGTATATATATTTATTAGGAAGAGTTTGTAAATATAATGTGTGAATTATTTGATTTATTAATTTAAAGGATTTAATTAATTTTATTAATTAAAGTTAAAGGTTAAAGTTAAATACATTAATTTAATTAAAGTTAAAGTTTTAAAGTTAAAGTTTAAAGGATACATTAATTTAATTAAAGTTAAAGTTTTAAAGTTAATATTTTAAAGTTAAAGTTTTAAAGTTAAAGTTTAAAGGATACATTAATTTAATTAAAGTTAAAGTTTAAAGGAATAAAGGACATTTGCCTGTTATTTTGATTTCTAAATGTAGAATATTGATTTTTTAAATTCTGATGTTTGTACATAATTATATTATAGTGGTAATAATTATTATTTAATATTGATTAATATTTGTTTTTTTACATCTTAATTATTGATTTTTTAACATTTTGTTTTTTAACATTTTGGTAGTTAGTTATTATTTTGGAAAAAAACTTTATGAATTTTAAAGATGTACTAAAAATAACATGTGATTACGAGATACCAGATACTTGATAAACAGAGATTTAGTCAAGAGGTACTAGATTAACAGATACTCTATTAACAGATACTAGATTAACAGATACTAGATTAACAGATACAAAACAGATACAAAACAGAAAAATTTACTAAAAATATACTTATATTTAATAATATTAATAATATTAATAGATGAAGATACATTCTTTACATTCTTAATAATCTTCAATAAGAAAGGATAAGATAAAAATTCCAGTTACTGTTAAATGTGACAATAGTAACATTATTTACATGTGTTCTGAATTAATTAATTTTATGAAAAACTATTTTTTAGAAGCGATATCTTTTCAATAAATTGAAAGAAATCATGTCGAACAAAGAAGGAACTGTTAATTTAAGTGTAACAGATTTTAAAATTATATTTACTGAAGGAGGAATGTTAAATGATACTCATATTGATGAATTCGAAAAATTATTGAGAAGGAAATCAAATTCTGCTTTTAGCATGCAAAGCACTTTGTATTTTTATACGCTTGAATTTATTAGTCCGATTGAAAAAGGTAAAAAGCATATTCAAATACTTTTTAGTGGACCTATCAAGAAAGGTCATTGGATTTGCACTTATTATGATGGAATGAGACTTTATATTTATGATAGTCTTAATGAAGGATGTTTAAATGAAGATCAAAGGAAATATTTAAGTAGATTATATCTTTTTAAACCTCCAGTAGTTTTCACAACTGTTGATCAACAACCAAACAATAGTCTTGCTTGTGGAATATATGCAATAGCATTCGCAACATCGATATTTTTTAGTATTATGCCCCACTCTGTCAATTACTATTATTATATCATGATAAATCATTTAATGTTAATGTTCAAAAACAATCGTTTAAGTAAATTTCCGTCAGTAAGGTCGACTAATATTAGAACTATGACTGTTGAATGTAATTGGGAGTGTCTTCTTAGGAATCGAGCTAGAGAAAAAAGTTTATAAAATGAAAAAAATAAAATTGTTGACAATAATTTATCATCGTTGAATTCAACCAGCAATGTTTGTGAAAAAAATTTTGTTGATAGTTGTTTAGAAGATTTGCCTTTAATTCCAGCAAATGATGTTAATAATATTTCTATTGATTCAAGCAATGGAATGAAAGATACAAGATTAATAATAACTGAGAAGCAAGGAGAAAAAAGAGCTATGGTTCATTTTCCTGAAGAAGAGGAAAAATATAAAATCATAAAACGTAAAAAAAGCTGCTTATCAAAAAAAATATCGACAAAAAAGCGAGAAAATACAGAGTAAAAGTCATTCTATTCTCCGATTACCTGTTCATTTAATTAATCGGCATACTGTAACCATTAGTGAAGAAGCAAATGATGATGCTATAAATGAAGCTTTACGGAAACGGACTATGTTATTAGAATATTTCGATTTAAATAGGCGTGATCCACAAGCTAGACAATATACATTTGCAGAAATTCCATGTTATTATGTTTTTAAGAAAGAACGTGGTGAAAATGCATTAAAATGGGTGAAGCGTAAAGGGTCATTTAATGTCATTGGACGGATGTATTCAATTTCGCTCAGTCAATCAGAACTGTTTCATCTTAGATTACTTTTAATAGTAGTTAAAGGCGCTACAAGTTATGATCATCTGCGAACTGTCAACAATATTGTACATGACATTTTTCGTAGTGCATGTTTAGCATTAGGCCTTATTGAAGATGATGGAGAATGGGAACGTGCTTTGACAGAAGGAGAAGTATATCAACAACAATTAAGACGTTTATTTGTGCGTATTTTAATTTATTGCCATCCAGTTCATCCAAACGAACTTTGGGAAAAGTTTAAAGAGGCTATGTCTAAAGATTATCAGAAACATTATCCATCTAATGAAGCTCATAAAAGAGCATATAATGATATAATTAACTTTCTGTTGCATGAAGGATCAAATATTCGCAATTTTCCTGAAATGATACAGTTAAATGAAATAAGTATTGAAACAGAAAATCAAGCGAACAACGAAATGTCATTGCAACAACATAAAGAGATTGGTGAAATGCAATATGTGAAACTGAATTCTAAACAGAAGGATATTGTTGATGAAGTATTAAATGTAGTTATTCCAGATAAAAGAATACTATCTTCTTCATGTTATTACATTGATGGACCAGGTGGATCCGGAAAAACTTTTGTTTATACAACTTTGTACCATTTGTTAAGAAGTAAAGGAAAATGTGTTTGTACTATGGCATTTACAGGCATTGCCGCAATATTACTTCCCCGTGGTAAAACTGTACATAAAACATTTGGGATGCCTGTTCCATTGTTCTATGATTCTACATCAAATATTAAAAGTCAATCTAAGGAAGCTACATTTTTGAAAGAGGTTGATGTCTTTATTTGGGATGAAGCTCCAATGGCGCCAAGATATGCTATGGAATTAATTGATAGAACATTACGCGATTTTATGAATGTTGATATGCCATTTGTTGGAAAAACTATGCTTTTTGGTGGTGATTTTAGACAATTATTGCCTGTTAAAGTTAATGCTACTAGAAGCAAATTAGTTAATTTATCTATTAAATCTAGCACATTATGGAGTAATTTTAAGGTGATATCATTAACAGAAAATATGAGAACTTTACCTGGTGAAAAAGAATTTTCAGAATATTTATTATTAGTTGGAAATGGTACTTTAAATGATAATGATAATAATATACTAGCACCAGAGCAATGTGTAGAAAATGGTGATATCATTCATAAAATATTTGGAGAATTAATTATCAATAATAAATACGATGATTTAGCAAAAGTAGCAATATTGTCTGCTCGAAATGTTGATGTTGATGAAATTAACAACAAGGTACTCGAACTGTTTGATAATAAAAGTGAGCGAATTTATACAAGTGTTGATAGTACCGAAAATTGTGATAATGGAAGTATAAATGATGCTATTTTACCAGAGTATTTAAATACTTTAAATCCATCAAATTTCCCGCCTTATGAATTACGATTAAGAGCCAATTGTATTGTCATGCTACTTCGAAATCTTAGTATTAATGAAGGTTTATGTAATGGAACGCGAATGCAGGTATTAGAACTATCAAACAATCTGCTACGTTGTCGTATTTTAAAAGGTGATAAGGTTAGAGATATTGTATTTATAAATCGTATTACGCTGTATTGTGAGGATATTTATTCTTTTACTTTCAAACGACGGCAATTTCCTATAAAATTAGCATTCGCAATAACAATAAATAAAAGCCAAGGACAAACTTTTGACAAGATTGGTGTAAACCTTCGTAAAAATGTATTTAATCATGGGCAAGTATATGTTGCATTTTCACGAGTTAAATCTTGAGAATCATTAATTATATATTTAGGAAATCAAAGACCTAATTTACTAATCAAGAATTATGTTTACACTGAATTATTGAAATAAAAGTAAATATTTTTTCTATAAAAATGTCTGAGTCGTTATATATTTTTTTTCTTAAAAAAGGAGTGTGTCTCAGTATGGCTGTCTTTACGCGTAAGACTTTCTTCGACGCTTCCTATTGGTAAATTACATCATTTTTTTGTAATAAGATTCACACGTAAGATTTCTTTACACGTTTCTTTCTTATCAATTGGTCAAGGACGTTTTAATTTCCTAATTTCAAATAATAGTTCAAACTTCAGATAATTAAGACACTTATTTGTACGTATTTTAATGTACTGCCAACCAGTTCATCCAAATTAACTTTGAAAAAAGTTTAAAGATAATATTTCTCAAGATTATTAACGAAATTTTGCATCCCATGAATCTTATAGAAAAGCATATATTGAAATAAATTATTTTCTTCGAAATGACGGAGTACTTACATTTTTTGTATAATATTTACAGAAACCACACTTATATATCTTTTTTATAGCAAAAGTAGGAACGATTTTAAGAAACAAAAGTAAATTTTAAATTTAATATCCTCTGTTTATGGCTTTCTTTGACAGTAGAGATGTTTTTTGCTAGCTAAGTGAAAAATAGTTAAAAATTGTTTATTTAGTAACGTTTTTCTTTCATCACTATTTTTTAAAATATAAATTTACTATGGAAGATTTTAAATGTTACAAAATTTAATTAACAAATAGATTACTTTGATTATAAAAAGGTTTTCTATAACTTCATCGTACAAAACTTTTTATAAAATGTGCCATTCTTGAAATATACGCTTTTCTTTAAGCAAAGAAAAGTGTTGTTTTTTTTATCAAAACCATAAACTTTAGAAATGATACATTTAGAAACAGATAAAAACAGAACTAGAATTGTAAATGTATAAAAAATTGTTTTACGCACAACATAGGCTATTATTTTATTAAATTGAATAATATTTAAAAATTCCTATTATCAGAAACTGTCACTCAAATTGATACCTTAACAAACAAAAGACTGTAATTTAAAGAATAAAAATGCAAGAGAAAAAACGCGCGCGCGGCAGCGCGCGATCGTTCTCGTGAGAGAAAAAGCAGGGACGAATTCATGCGGGGGAACGATGAACTTCCAGTTTCTTCATATTACTCGTTAAACATCATTATTTATTATTCCCAAGCATAAATCCGTCCATGTTTTCTTTCCCATTTGCAGCCACGCGTAGCTAGAATCGAGTCGTCACAGTTGAATTTCAATGCATCGATCGGTCGAATATAGAAACTAGTATTCTAACCGTTAAGGAATGGTTAAAATGGGAAAAGGCAAGGTCAATCGCGTTGAAAGAGGGTAAAAAAGGGGGAAGGACCTGAATAGAATTGAAAGAAGGATGGAAGGAGTGGGATATGGAGAAAAGATGGAAAAGGATTGTGAAGTCGAAATACAATAGATGGTATAAGATGGTAAAAGGAGTAGGGGAACCGAAGTATTCTAAAAAGATGAAGGAAGAAGGTAGATGGATGAGGATGGTGAGTTTCAGAATAGTGGAAAGAATGAAAGAATGTATGTATTGGATGAGAGATGATAAGAGGCTGTGCAGAGTATGTGGGTATGAATTGGAGGACTGGGGGCATGTGTTGAATAGATGTGTAGGAATATTTCAGAGAAGGATGGAAGAAGGGGTGGATGAAAGGGTGAGGTAGATTTTGAATGGGAATGGACAAGGAGAGGGATGGGTAAAAGAATTAGAGAAAATAAGGGAAGTTGCAGGTGTTTCAGTAGTTGAGGAAAAAAAGGATTTTGGGAAATAAAGATGCATTATTAGAAAATTTTAAATAAAGCCAATTTTGACGAAGCAAATCTCGGTGAAAGAAACAGGAAACGGAGGCCTGGGCACTAGCAGATAGGACTTGTTTAAATAATTTAAGTAGGTTAAGGTTGCGAAACATGTAATTAGATATAGGTAATATTTTGCATAGAGATATTATAAATAGAGTAGGGAAGATATAGGCGGCAGCGTGTGGGGAACTGTCCTGCCATAAACAGAATGGGTTGGAGGGAGAAAGAAGATTTAACACCAGTATCTGTCTTTCAATGAGCTCCAGCGCAAGAGAGAAACTGGTGTTAAGTCTTCTTTCTCTTTCTATCAAGCGGACGCATACATGCAAACCATCCCCACTCTATTTAAACTATCTCTATGATATTTTGTATTTTTGTATATGGATCCTCGAACCCTGCTGTGCGCAGGGAGAGTAAATAAAGAATTATTACTAGTATTCTAGCCAATACTAGTTGCTAACCCAATTTGTAAGTGAAGTAATAATTGTATTAACAAATTTTGAAATTTGTACAGATTTAGATATTAAGTTAAGAGAACTTATGTATACAAAAGGGCATGTCCCGTTTATAATTTAATCTATATTAATAATCGTTGTATTTCGGTAATCTGTTCGCAGTTTGAAGTTAGTTGCTGCACGGGAAAAAGAATAGCACAAGAGATAATCTATCTGAGGAGTTACAGTTAAAATTCCAAATGAATCCGTCAAAAATTGAGCGAGTTACAGTGTACGCAGTTTTGGAAAATGCAGTTTTAAGAAAAACGCATTTAAAATTTCAGGACGAATAGATGAATCTCTCAAAAAAGACGAATGACACGTTCAAGACATTTTTCTAAACAATTTATAAAATTAATGAAAATAATGGCCGCCATATGATAGTATTTAACACGATTTAATCAGGTCATATGAGAAAAAAAATAAAAATTTTATATTATCTGAAATATCCATATTCATATGGTGCAAAAACTCCATTCCGTTACCGTACATGAAGCTAATTTTACTTAAAGAATGAATATTACTTCCCATTTAAAATCTAATTTCATCTCTTGTTTAGTAATATTTATTAATTATTCTTTATTTTACTTAAATCCGGAAAAGGTAAGGCAAAATATTTCAAATTCTATTTTCTAGAATTAAATTAGTTTTGTGCGCCATTGAAAACTCCATTCCGTTACCGGTCACAAATATAAATATTAAAGATAAACAAACATGTTAGGGGAGCAATACAGAGGTAAATAATATTAAGAAAACTAGTGTGATTAAAGATCAGTGCGAATTAGGATAAAAGAAAAGAAAATATTTAGTATAAATAAGATTTTTAGTTGAGTAGTCGGCATCGACAGAAAGAAAACACCATTCCGTTACCGCAGTAAATTCTAAATTTTTAAAGGTAAATGATAAATATTATTCTTAATTTATAGAATATTCTTTTATTTGAATAAAATGTAGCAAATACTATTGATTGTTTGTTAATAAAATTTTATCTTTTTACATTAAAATCAATATATTTCGGAGCTATCGAAATTAACAAAACTCTATTCCGTTACCGCCAGTGGCTTTTTTTGATAAGTGTTAGATATAAATTTATTTATTTATTTATTAACAAAATAAATCTATTTTTGTGCATATTCCACTTTAACTATATATTTAAGAAAAAAACGTTTCTATCAAATTAAAGAAGAATCAGATCAAAAATTAAATACCCTTATGTAAACGTAATTGTTCTTCGGAATAATTAATTATTTAAAAGGTAGTGGACCCTTTCTTAGTTTGTTATTGTTCAACAAACCCGGATAGACGGTATTTCAAATTAGTGATAAAAATAGAGGAAAAAGTCAAGTATTAATGAGTTGATTGTAATAAGACACTACAAGATGTGTAATATAAACCTCAGTTTATTCAACTTAGAAATTCCTTCTTTTATTATAATGATTCGTGTATGTTATAATTAAATATTAATTGTGTATGAGTTTGTATGAGTGTAAATAATAACAACAAGTTGACAATTAACTCACCATAAAAATAACAAACTTATATATTGTTATTATCTTTGAATCTTGAATACTTCCTTAAATAGGCAAATTTAATTCACTCTCTTATATTTATAAAGATGACACTGTCATAATATTCCTTGTTAACTCTCTTCTTTTATTATATCTTTATAAAAAAATCTATTTTTATTTGTTCCAACAATATTGCATATTTCATTAATAATTTCTAATCAACATTGAATATTCAAAGTACAGGGTCACTGTATTAAATATTTGTTGATAATATCATTTAATTAATCAATTTCTATTCCATCAAATGAAGGTTAATATTTTTTAATCTCAATACTATTTTATTTGATTTCTTTACTCAATTCTTTTTCTTTAAGATTTTAATTATTATTTAATTCACTTTATTTTCTCAATCTTCAATTCAATATTATAATCGATTTTCAGAAATATATCACTTCACAAAACTACGTCGTACAAATTTACTTTAATTAATTAATTTAATAAAACAATCCCTTCTTTTAGGGAACAAATATTAACCTCCGACTTTGCGGGAAAAATATAAAATAAAAACAATATTTTACACAGCCTTGCTGCGGGAGGAACAAATTCAGACTTAATCGTTAAATCAATCGAAGTTATGGATCACACCCTGAAATTGCATTACAATGTTAATAGTAGGGAGACTGTTACACACAGTTCATTAAACTTCTTTGTTGCCAGGCAAGCTTTTCGCAAGCTTGCAAATTCCTAAAGTTGGCTAACACGAGTTCAATGCTCTAATTCCACTATACTTTTAATGTGTATGTTTCTTTTTTTGATATTTAAAACAATACATTTAGAGTCTTCCACTGGAAAATAACTCTTTCGGAATATGGGTGTTGTCCATACTTCTTAGCGATTCTTAATTTTAATAAATTAAAATGTCATTTAATATTGTTGGTGCAAAAGAAAATATATCCAAATTACTATTTAGGTAAAATTGAGGATAACAAATAGTAAATTTGTTACTTTTAAATGATAGATAGTTTGAATTGTCTTTGTGTAAATTATTTGTATGCTATAGTGTACTTAAATCTAATTACAAAATTCCCAATTTTTTAAATGAAGTTATATAATATAAGAATTTTTAATTTATTAAAAAAATTAAAAATAGTTACGAATGTAATACGTAACAATAAGTAAATGAAAATTTTTATTAATAATTCTTTGAATAATTTTTTATTTTTATAAAACTTAACGACATTTAACGTTTTAATTCAAAGTTTAGAAAATTTTTTAATATATAAGTAATAAATTTAAGCGTCGTCCAACTTTTCGTTTTTTGCTAAATAAATGATAAATAAATTTAAAACTCATTTCTTGGGGGTTTTTGAAAGTCGCTGATTACGAAGTTAATGTTAGTTTTATAAAATTCAAAATGGCGGATCCAAAATGGCGGACGAAATATTTTAGAATTTAGTAAAATGGCTTAAATTTCTTTACTCGGGGGTTTTTGGGGTCGCTGATTACAAATTTGATGTTAGTTTTTTAAAATTCAAAATGGCGGATCCAAAATGGCGGACGAAATATTTTAGAATTTAGTAAAATAACTTAAATTTCATTACTCGGGGGTTTTTGGGGTCGCTGATTACGAATTTGATGTTAGTTTTTTAATTTCAAAATGGCGAATCCAAAATGGCGAACGAAATATTTTAGAATTTAGTAAAATGGCTTAAATTTCGTTACTCGGGGGTTTTTGGGGTCGCTGATTACGAATTTAATGTTAGTTTTTTAAAATTCAAAATGACGGACGAAATATTGAAAAATTAATTGGATTAGCTTGATAATAAGATCTAAATAAAATTCGTAATCTTCACCCTCGAAAACCTCCAAGTATCAAATTTCAAGCTAATCCAATTTAATTTTTAAATATTTTATCTGCCATATTGGATCTGCCATTCTGAATTTAAAACAAAAATAACATCAGATTTGTAATCAGCGACCCCAAAAACCCCTAATCAACAAATTTCAAACAAATACAATTAATTTTTTAAAATTTGACCGCCATATAGGATTCGTCATTTATAATTTTTGAATTATGACCGCAGATTCGTAATCAGCGTCCCCAAAAACCCCCGAGTAACATGTTTTAAGAGAATCCAGTTAATTTTCAAATATTTTATCCGCCATATTGTATCCGCCATTTTGAATTTAAAAAAAAATAACATCAGATTTATAATCAGCGACCCCAAAATCCCCTAGACAACAAATTTGAGAAGAATCCAATGAATTTTTACAAATTTGACCGCCATATTGGATCCGCCATTTTGAATTTTTGAATTCTGACCTTAAATTCGTAATCAGCGACCTCGAAAACCCTATAGTAACCATTTTCAAGCCAATTCACTCATTGTATTTGCGATAAAAAATTAAACAATTATTTTACAATAAACAATTATTTTTTAAACAATAATGTTTATAAAGATCGTAACCAAATATTTTAGAGACTTACTATAGTCCTCCTCTTTTCATAGAAATAATAATTTTAATGTTTTTGAAACTTTTTTTTTATTACAATTTAGAATTTGTTCTTTTTGAGATATTCACCCATTATACTATATAACATATTTAAAATAGCTATATAACAATTTTTTAACTTTTACTTTGCTATCCCAGCACCATATAACCCCTGCTTTATTTTTATGCTTTATATTTTATATTAAAATTAAACTTATATGCACCCCCAAAAATTATCAACAAACTAAAATACGTTTAAAATTTTAAATTATCATGTTAAAACAGTAGCGTAACAAGAGAGGCCGGGGCCCTGAGGCGAGTAAATAGCCTGGGGGCCCACTAGAGGAAATTAAATTTGATTAACAGTGGGAAATACCAAATACCTTACAGCAATAATAAAATTACTCCTTATTCTCTTTCAAAACATTTATTAAGTTTTTCTAGTCGTAAGAAATATTTATGGAAGAATGTTGAGACTAGATAACAAGCTTAAAGTATATTTACCTAAAGACATAAATAAAAGTTTTAGTATAATTTATTATAACAATTTGACAATAGAATGATTACAATATATATTAATGTAAAAATTTTATCTTTAGAATTTATTTAAACAAGATTTTTAGTTTCAAATATGTTCATATTAAATATCAATAATAATTTATTAATTTAATAAAATATAAAATAATAATAAATATAAATATCTATATAAATATCTTCCTTAATTAAAATTCTTAATCAGCAAATAATTTCCTACATTAACTATACAGCTCTTCGACTAGTGTATGGGCTTGATCTGAGATTATAAGAAACGTGAACGTCCAGGCTGTGTTGGCATGGTGCATTGGTAGGCGTTAGTCCAGCGAAAGGCAGCTATTAACTGGGGTTCGAGTCCTCACAGATGCACAGTGCAGTCGTTCACGCAGCTTATTTTTTCAGATCAAAAATTAAATTCAAAAATATAATTATTTACCGACAACCATATCGGAATAATTATCTTAAGAATAACACCTGACTCTAAACCAAAGAGTTGAATTGACGTCTAATAGATGTCACTAATTGCTGATATAGTCGAAATCTTCCTTAATTAAAATTCTTAATCAGCAAATAATTTCCTACATTAACAATAATAAATATAATAAATACATAAAAAAATTTAAAAAATTAATAATAATCTAAGTTTCATATTTAAATCGTCTTATTCGCGGGGCCCCGGGATTTTGCCTGGTTTGCCCTATGGTAGTTCCGCCACTGTGTTAAAAAATGTTTATTGAATTTTCCTAGACAAAATTATCCAGTCATATACAACATAAAAATGTAGCGGGTAAAGTTTTTTGAGTTTTTCACCGAGATGCACCCTGAAGTCTTGAGAGGAATAATTTGTTTATAAAGTAGAATAGTTAAGAGAGTAAAACGAGAGCATGACTAGAGGTGTCGCTCTTCAATAGAAAAAAAATTGTTTTTGAAAATTTGAAAATTTAAAATTTTTGGAATTTTTTTAAAAAAAATCGTAAATTTTACTTTGTAATCTCTTTACATGTCTTTTTAACATATCTAAATTTCATTAAAATCGATTTAGTAGTTTTCAAGAAAAATGCGTTTTTTGATTTTTTTTCCCCCTCCATAACTGACACAAAAAACTTCTACTAAGTAAAGATTTTGTTATTGTCCAAACAATTACTGAAATAAAAGTTTACCAAGACTGAATCCATTTCAAATCAAGCAGGTCGACTAACTTCAAGTTATAGATTTAGCTGTCGCTAAAATATGTTAGTACATGAAAAATAAAGAGACACGTATTTTTTATTTTTCAAAAAAGATAAATTTAAAGAAGTTACGCACATTTGAACTTTGAGTGGTAAAACTCGAATGAATAGTGAAAAAAAATTGTTTTGCTTGTTGTTTTTTTTCTTTTGGGTATAATTTAATTTTCTTTTTTGGGTCTTGTAGATGGTCTTGTCCTCTTCAAAATCCAGTTTGAAATTTAAAAAAATATTTAAAATTATAAAAATAGGGGATGATTTTCTAAAAATAAATAAGATCAATTTTCTCAAAAACACCACCTTTTTTCTATCCAAATTTTTACTACAAGTTCTTAAAATAATTATGAACATTTCCTATGAATTTCAAGCGGGCTAAACCATTCTGGCAATCAGGAGAAATTTTTTTTTGAAATATTTATTTTCGCAATTTTTCAAATTGTTAACTTGCATTTTTAAAAACAAATGAATCGCTATAACATTGTTGACGTGACCGTTAACAATTTAAAAATTTGTGAAAATAAATATTTAAAAAAAAAATTCTCCTGATTGCCAGAATGGTTTAGCCCGCTTGAAATTCATAGAAAATGTTTATAATTATTTTAAGAACTTGTAGTAAAAATTTGGATAGAAAAAAGGTGGTGTTTTTGAGAAAATTGATTTTATTTTATTTTTCATGTACTATAACATATTTTAGCGGCAGCTAAATCTATTACTTGAAGTTAGTCGACCTGCGTGATTTGAAATGGATTCAGTCCCAAGTAAAATTTATAACTAAAGTTCTAATATTGAATATTCGTTTCATTTTAAAGAATCTACAAATTTTTCAAATATTCCATGTAAATTTGGACCCGGATCCCTTGGCGTGGAATGTCACACATATGGAATTACATTTTTTAAAAGTGTCATTTTTGAACTCCTGAGGTCAAATAATATAAAGATATGTCAAAAAATCGAACTCGAGAAATTTTAGTATTACAATACTTCCTCTATAAGGAAGTAATTTAATTTAATGATTAACATAGACAGCGTCAATAATTTTTAAAAATTATTCTTTACACGCAATTATAAATTTGTTTAAAAAAAAAATTTATATATCTTATTAGAAGTAATAAATGGGCGTAAATTAAAAATATCTGTATAAAATTAATTTTTTCGACTTTTAGCTATAGCTAAGTTAAGTATCAATAATATTCATACAAATAATACATTATCATTAAGATAAATAACGTTATTTACAAATTATATCTATTACATATTCGATGTACGTTAAAAAGGAACTTTTACCATTTAAAATCAGTGCTGTTAGTGCCTTTTTAAGGTCCGGAACCCCATTTTCAAAATAGTACCCAAAATAAATTTTTTTTATAAACTAGTATAATTTACCGACTGGTCGTAAGTCATGGGTCTGCGTTAATAATAATTTACCGACGTGTGGTAAAGTTGGAATCTGCAATTGGTAACTTACCGACTGAACAAAGTTGCCGACCTATTTAGCAGAGATTAGAACCGTTGTAAAGAACTTTCACAGTCCGACTACTAGCATTAGGTTCTTAATCAGCGACTCTGAAAACCCCTAGATACTAAGTTTTATAAAAATTCATTAAATTAAAAAATTTGGGAGTGTTGTATTGGATCTGTCATTTTGAATATCTGACATGAGATTCTTAAACAACTACCCGGTAAACTCCCAGATGTCGTTTGGCATTTTAATATTTTTTTCCACTGAATATAGGATTATTATTGTTTTATGATACAGTGTATGTATCACTAGACGTTACAATTACTATTTATTCAAAATAATGACTGTAATATATTCACACTCAAAATAATAATAAAATTCTAATAAAGATTTTATATCAAAGGTATTACTTTAAGACTTTAGGGGAGAGTGACACCTTTGCAACACAATTTCTACATTTTTCAAGAATGTTTTTTACATAGAAGGAATAAAGTAAAAAAATAAAGTAAGAATAAAGTAATAATAAAGTAAGAAAGTTATAATAAAGTAGTTAAAGTAGTTAAAGTAGTTAGTTAAAGTAGTTATAATAAAGTAAGAATCGGTTTAAAGGAATTAATTTATTGTACCTTAAACTTGTAAAATTTGTTTTTGATATAATGTTACACTTTGTATAATCTCATGTAGAGGGAGCAACTGGTGACTACATTTTCGAGTAGCAAATCGGCGTGCAAGTTTTCTGTAACACGGTGTGAGCTAGAACCAAAATTGATATCTTTTCTTAATCTAGGATACATGTAGCAGTCGAGTACGTAGGATTTTATTTTAATTTTTTGTAGATTTGGCACCACATTGAACAAAAAAGTCAAGATTTCAGGGTCAAATTTTTCCACAAAATTTCACAGATTAAGAAAATATTTAGATTTTGGTTTTAGCAAAAACCGTTTTGCAGAAAACTTGCACGCCGATTTGCTACTCGAGAATATGATCATTTGTTGTTCCCTCTACATGAGATTATATGAAGTGTAATATTATATTAAAAACCAATTTTACAAGTTAAAAGTACAAAAAATCAATCCCTTTAAACCGATTTCTGTTTACTTTATTCCTTCTATGTAAAAAAATTCATAAAAAGCAGATAGAAATTGTGCTGCAAAGGTGTCACTCCCCCTTAAGTCAACGATTCCTAATTTTGAAAACTATGGTTATATTCTTAATCAGTGACCCCAATACCTCCGGGTTTCAAGAATATCCAACAATTTTTGAAAATTTAGTCCATTTATTAATAATACTGTTTAAAAAAGTAAAATATTTTAAAGGAATTATATATGAAAATATTTTTAAAAAATAGGTTATCTTTTTTAAACAGTGGTGGGATATACTTCCGATTAGTAATACTAATATAGTATATAGTATTTAGTATATAGTATTACTAATATTATAATAAAATTATTATTATTATTATTATTATTATTATTACATATGCACTAATCGGAAGTATATCCCAGTGGTGTATTAATAGTATATTAAATTGCTTTTATTTATTTAGTATATGCATATCGATGAAATAACTCTTCATATATTAGAAATAAATATTGAAATTTTTTTAATAGAGTTTACATGTTAAAACAAATAATTATTAAGTTCATCATTTTGGTATATTTCTAAATTTAAAGTTAATACAAAATCATAAATAAAATATTGTTTTTCAAACCTGAGATATGATAGCGATAGAAAAACGAAGAATTGAAAACTTATTTTCGCAACTTAACGGCCACGTGCCAATTGGCCAGGAAATCCATTTGTAAAGTTTAAGTCCATATGACGACTCTTTTGTCCAAAAATTATCTGTTTCTTCCATATTTACAAAAGAACATCAATGCTCTCCAATTTACTTAAATGCGCACACATACTTCATAAGACTTACATATTATTTCTCCATTTGAAAATGTACTTGAACACATTTTAATTATTCATTTAAAGCTACCCTTTTTCCGTATCATTTGCTCATGCATGCAATTTACATAAACGATATTATGTCCAAACGCAACATTAATTTATAAAATTATCGAAGAATAAAGAAACACAAGAACAAGAGATATATTTGGTTCGTTAAGAATATTTCAAATATAAAGGATAGGAAGAAACATGTGAATAATTTACAATACAATAAATTTGTTTTTTAAAACATTTTTAAACGCAAATGCAAAACACGTTAAAAATATAAAATACAGTTTAAAATTAATAGTACAGAAATTAAGAAATTAAATTCAAAACATTTTCTTTAAACTTATAAAAAAATTCACATATTTTAAATAAATTTAAAAAAGTTTAAAAACATTATTATGTTTAATATAATATAGCCACCTTTTATTACTCTAGTTTTAAGTATATTCAACCATGAATGGTCTCACTTTTTATTCTTTCTCTAGAAGTATTCGCATCACAGAGAAAAAGCTCATAGCAGTTTTCATAGCAGTTTTAAACATTTCAAGATTAATATTGCAGAAATGCCCAGCAGTAAGATTCATCAAGTTTCTCCCACGTGTTTGAATGTGAAGAATATTTCTGCTTACTTTTGGTGAACATGAGTACCAAAAACAATGATATATAGCTTCAGTTGTTTTCTCAAATCGATATTGCAAATAATCGCCTATGTAACAATAAATAAATAAACTCATTACGACAATTGAAAAACCACAAATTGTCCTGCCAGCTGTAACTGTGTCTCCTTGTTGTAAATAAATCAATGTCAGCAATCCTGTAATTTTAAAAAGTTATTTTTAAATAGTACTAAACTGTATAATGTTAAAATTGTATTATTCCGATAAGAATTTATGTGGCATTTAAAAAAGAATTCGTTAGTAATTTGATAGTAATTCGTGCGATTTCTATCCGCAAAAAAAAATACAAAATTGATAAAAATCATTCTCCAAGAAAATTCGAATGGAATACTGACCGCAATATCAACTGTAATTTTTTGTAAACTTTAAGTACGATTTTCAGATGCTTTTTAAAGGTAATTCTGCACTAAATTTTTAATAATTTTTTTTTAAATTAAACCACTTTTGAGAATGAATTTTGTGAAATATTCTTGACAATTGCTAAGGAAATTTTTCAAACTTTCTAATAAAAATTCGAAAGAAATTCTGTACATAAATTTTTTTTTATCCCACATGCACAAAAATGGCTCTTTTAGATAGCTGACGACAGGGAGTAAAGTCACTCATTTGATCGACCATATGAAAATCGCGTCCATTTTCTCCCAAGAGGCAAACATAACAGCTGATCCCATGCGTTATTTTTGCCCATGGGAGAAAACGGCCGCCATTTTCATATAAGTCGAACAAGTGAATGACTTTTACTCCCTGTCGTTTGCTATCTGAAATCGACACTTTTGTGCATTAGTAATAAAAAATATTGTAAGTAACACGGGAATAAAGGCAGCCAATTTGTTTACGATGATTTTTGTGACACGAGTGGAGGTCTCGGGGCGCCCTCGACCTCCACTCGTGTCACAAAAATCACCGTAAACAAATGGTTGCCTTTATACCCTTGTTGCTTAATATACTAATTAATAATTGAACCATTTTTTGTCCTATTCGTGCAAATGAAGAACAAATTTTTTCAGAAAATTTTTTAATATTTGCCAGGATTTTCGAAGAAATTATGGAAGTAACTTATGCAGTAAATTTTTTTCTATATTACACCAGTCTTATGTACTCATTTTGTACGATGTTCGTTCGAATTACTAACGAATTTTTTTTTAAAATTCGCTGAGAATGCGAAGAAAATTAAAAACATAATTTTTACTGTGATTTTTTCAAAAAGAAACTCCTAATCACTATAAATTTTTTACTGTAGCTCTACGAACTACTAACGAATTAAATAATAAATTTTATTCCAAGTAAGAAGAAAGAATTAATTAATTACGTAATTGGTTGTGAATGGGTCTTGGAATATCGAAAGTAATGGGTCAAAGATCGGGTTGGAAACTTGGAAATGAGAATTGTGTACATTGGACTAAGGATTGGTTATGAAAATAATGATAATAGTGATTAGAAAAAATAAATGGAGAATGAAAACCTTAATTCTTAAATAAACATTTGCATAGGTAAATAGGTTAACGAAAGGTAAATTTTAAAGAGGAACGTGTATTGTAATACTAATTAAATGTGTATGTGTATTCGTTGTAAAAGTATGCTTAGAATTATGAATTATTTTTAAAAGCTTTTTAAAAATTAGAAGCTATATAATATCTTTAAAAAAAATTACTTATACACAAAAAGTTCATGACCCACAGGACATCCCCCTATAATCTTACGTTTTTTGAGTCGATGAAACTGAACATGATTATAAAACTTTTTTCCAATTCTGACTGTTCTTGCTATTTCACGTAAATTAGTATAAATGTGTTTCATAGGTACATCACCATCAAACCATTTAATTGGGTGATAAAAACACGAAAGCCAATTATTTTATTGTTTGATGCTGGATGGTAGGTCCGAAAATAAATAAAATAAAATAAATTTATGAATATCCGACGTTAAACAATTAACAACTTTATGACAAACTGTCCAACTAGATGGCCAGGTATTATTTAGATATCTTTAAGTATTTTTTGTAAAATCGACATTTTGGAATATGCGGACAATGAATTTGAGAAAGATGTCCATAAAAAACCTGGATATAAGGTTAGTTATGTTTATCGTCTGCGTGTTTCTAAATGTCAATTTAGGAATAATTTTGTGAAGGACGATGTTTATCAAACGTCTGGATATCAGGTTGAATAATTCTATAGTCTATGCTCTCATAGCACTAGATATTCCAGGATTTATTATATCATCAGGGTATCCTGAAAATGTGCTCTACATATTTTAGTCACCTTTCCTATAAGGGTAAGGTAAAAAAACTATTTTTTGAATTTTTTAGTTTACAGAAAGCTTGCTACAAAAATAGCAGTAAGTTTTCTGTGAAAACTTGTAATAAGTTGACTCTGCAAACATACCACCAAAGGGACATTTTGCCACCGCAACCGTTGCGTTAGTATGCTAATGTTTACCATAGCAACTGTTGACATGGTTACTATAGCAATCGTCTGTAGTTTTCTATAGCAACTGTTGTTGTGGAAACCAAAAAACGAAAGCTATAAACCAAAAAAACAGTTGCTGTGGTATGTGTAGTATGAGTAAACATTCTTAATTTGCGTGATAATTTAATTATTAGGTTATTAACTCTTTAAGGTTTTAGTATTTATATATATACACTACCGTCCACGAGTTTCAGGACGATTACATTCGACTCTATGAAAAAACATGCCATCACTTTTTCATTCATATCTCGTAAATAAAAGGACATACAAAAAAAACTTAAATACGGTTAAAAAGCTGATTAAATTTTGCGTAAAATAAGCCGTCTTTGAAGTCATTTCGTTAACTATTTTTTAAGTTGTAGAGTGAGAAATAAATAAAAAAAATTATCAAATTTTCGAAAGCTTATTTTAAAGCTGAAATTTTAATAAAGAATTCTGTGTTTTAGAAAAATTTTATCTAAGTTTTTCTAGATTTTTGGAAAAAGTTGAAGTCAAGAGACAAAAATGAGAAAATTTGATAATTTTTTTTATTTATTTCTCACTCTACAACTTAAAAAATAGTTAACGAAATAACTTCAGAGACGGCTTATTTTACGCAAAATCAAATCAGCTTTCTAACCGTATTTAAGTTTTTTTTTGTATCTCCTTTTATTTACGAGATATTATTTAAAAAGTGATAGCATGTTTTTTCATAGAGTCGCGTGTAATCGTCCTGATACTCGTGGACGGTAGTGTATACCTAACCTTTTATATGCTAACATTGTCTTTCAGTATCATTTAACTATGACTTTCATCTATGACATATTTTCTAACCTCGAAAAACACACATGTTGACAATGTGTATTTATTTTAAATTATTTAATATTATATATTTTATACAATACAAACATTTTTAAATTATTTTTTTAAAAAAGGTTAATTATGAAGTTATTTATTTTAAAAACCGATAGATTAGCTCAGTCGGATAGATTCCTTGCTTGGCGGTCATTTAAGGACCAAGGGTAAGTACCCATGGTTCGCGCCCATTTGGCTTGATATTTTTCCGGCACATGAGACAATCTGAGCGGGAGGTTTGACGTCGAGGTATAATGATGTGCACCGTCGATTATTGTCCGGTACACACCATTAGAACTCGACTGTCGATAAACCGGTTGAACTTAGGGAAGGTTTTCCACAGTTTCCCTCTCCACTTGCGAGAAAACCCATTAGACGGGTAGTCCAGGCAAATGCGAGTACTCCTAATTTTCAAGTCGCTCTGTAGGCGCAAAATTTAGTATAAGGAAATAATTATAGAAATATTGTAATAGCGAAATTTGTAAAGAGACACTTGTATAGCCAAGAATGTAAGGCTGAAGACAGGTATATAAACCAATAAATAAATTATTTTTTTTAAATATGCCAGGTAATTTATTATTCATGCATTCTCTAATATTTAAATATTTTTTAATACTTTAAAGTTTGATGAAAAATAATAGTTTAATCTTAGCACAAACAATTATTTTTACATATCAATATGCGATCTTTAAAAATGCAAAAAATATTAACGGGTACCCGAGATATTACAAAAACAGTCGTACCGTATGAAGCAAAATTTTCAACCATCCACTCGTCTGATTCGCCGTTAAGTCAATTGCGTGGCTGTGAAAGTCAGAGTCGAAAATGATTTTACCAAGTGGACTTTAACTGGGATCCACTTTTTAAATATAATTGTATAATAAATCATTTAAGAAGCCGATCCCAGTAAGGATTTACTTGGTAAAATTTATTTTCGACCTTCACTTTCACAGCCACACAACTGATTCAACGGCTAATTACACGAGTCCATGGTTGAAAATTTTGTTTCGCACGGTACGACTTTTTCTGTAATATCTCGGAAACCCGTTAATATTTTTGCATCATGTCAGGTAATTAATTGAAAATGCTGTATAATGTCCTGATGGGTATAATTTTCACAATATTATTCTGATAAATGACAAATCTAATATTTGTTGGTATGATAGTAGTTGTTAGTATGATAATTCTTTTGAAAGTCAAGAAATTTAAGTGAATATTCTATTAAATTTCAATTCTGTTATATTATTCTGTAAAATTAAGTTTGAGTTGTTTGTTTAAATTGAGCGTACATAAAAAATAATTTTAGAGATTATAGTAACTGTTTATAATGTCAAACTGATACTCATTAATTTCTTAACAGCTCATCAAAATTGGGCAAATTATTGTACATTACTGACAGCGTAAATAAAAATTAAAAACCCATTTGTGTCAATTACACAGGCACACGAAAAAATAAAAAAGTCAAAACCCAGAGGTTACACCCCCCTATCTCCATGTTTTTGGGGTCGCTAAAACCGAATATGACCATTAAAATTTTTTTCATCGGACATTTTCCCGCTACCACCCCCTTACACCTGCTCCCTGGGGTTGGAATTTCAATTTTTAAAAAAGTTAAGTAGGGTGTCTATTCCTATGTTTTTTGGGTCGCTTAAGGGGTTACACCACCCTGAACGCCTGAAAATTTCAAAAATAAATTTTGACAAAACTACTAAAAATACAACTTTTTACTAATTACAGTATAAAAATACATATATTTAACTGTATAAAAAAATTTGAAAAATGAAAAAAAATTTAAAAATGGCGAAGATATGGCGTTTTTTCGAAACTACATTTTCCGGAACGGTGTATATAATTTCTCAAAAACTACTCAACCGATTCTCTTTAAATTTTGTACACAACTGCCCAATAACATTCTCTAGAGCATGACGTAGGATTTTTTTGATATGATTTTTAAAAAAAAAAGTTATACATTTTTAAAAAAAATTTTGTCCCCAAAGTTTTAGACTTTTTTTTAAGTGCTTCCATTTGCTCAAAAAATGTTTTTTTTAAAACGGCTACGTCATGCTCTAGAGAATGTTATTGGGCAGTTGTGTACAAAATTTAAAGAGAATCGGTTGAGTAGTTTTTGAGTAATCATGTACACCGTTCCGAAAAATGTAGTTTCGAAAAAACGCCATATCTTCGCCATTTTTGAATATTTTTTCATTTTTAGAAATTTTTTTGACAGTTAAATATATGTATTTTTATACTGTAATTAGTAAAAAGTTGTATTTTTAGTAGTTTTGTCAAAATTTATTTTTAAAATTTTCAGGCGTTTAAGGTGGTGTAACCCCTTAACCCAAAAAAGACTACCAAAAACATATTCTTCCCTCCCTTAACCCCCTACAACCCCCTGCAATAATTTTTTTCAAATAAAACAAACCGATTTTTGGGAAATTGAAAATTAAATATTAATTATCAAAAATTATTGCAGGGGGTTGTAGGGGGTCGAGGGTGGAAATGATTTGATTTTGGTAGTCTTTTTTGGTTTCAGCGACCCAAAAAACGTAGGTTTAGACACCGTAATCGACTTTTCGTGAAAATTCGAATTTCGACCTCCCACCTTTCGGGTGTTAAGGGGGTTGTAGGAGGTTAAGGGAGGGAAGGATTTGTTTTCAGTAGTCTTTTTTGGTTTTAGCGACCCAAAAAACATAGGAATAGACACCCTTCTCCACTTTTTTAAAAATTGAAATTCCAACCCCCGGGAGCAGGTGTAAGGGGTGGTAGCGGGAAAATGTCCGATGAGAAAAATTTTTCATGGTCATATTCGGTTTCAGGGACCCCAAAAACATGGGGATAGGGGGGTGTGACCTCTGGGTTTTGACTTTTTTATTTTTTTGTGTGCCTGTGTTATTATTATTATTAACTATAAATACCTGTTAAGCACATCATTATAATATCCATTGTAAATTGCACGAGCAAAATGTAGGTCAGACTCTCCTTTAAGTCATCAGCAAGTTCAATAAGTTCACAATGCCTATTAATAAGAACTCGTATTTTTCTGAAACTCTGTATATTATGAAACTCATTAAAATCTTCTTCTTTAACTTCTGAATGAACAATCGAATTATTTTCTTCCATCTCATATTTTTGTCCTTTGCTACCGAACTTATTAAAACGTAGACTTAATATTTGAGCTTGTCCGCAAACGTGCATAATCATAGCAAAAAAAAAATAATCAGTGCCAATGTTGCCATTTACAATGTATAATTGTTGAACAGCCTGAAGGACATATATGCTCTGATATTCCAAGACTGACATATTCCTGAAGACGCATACCGTAGATAATGGCAAACCCTGTTCATCTTCTAAATTACTAGCCATTGGTGCAATTACGTACATCACGAGAGTAAAATAACTGAAAACCGCTTGAAATATGAAAACAATTCGACTAACTTTTGCATGATGTGTCATAATTACTATGGATTCTGGATTTTGTTCCGATAACCAATCGGCTTTAGCACTGTTACAATTTCTCATTAATTTTTTTTGATGAAATCGAAGTAAAATGGTTTTTATTGTTGCTATTACTGTTACTGTCCAGAATAGAAAGTGGTCAGCAGCTTGCCTTAGTTCGCCACAGTGGAAAGAAATACTAAATACAACTTCTGTACCTATCATCAAAACTGTTGAAACCTAAATAAAAAATTTAAAAATTGTTAGAAGTTGAAAAATTAGTCAGGTAAATTCAATATCATACTTATTCAAAAAGGAAATCAAGAACATATCTAACCACTAATGAATGCAAAAACATACATACATATAAACAAAAGCTGTAAAAAATTTAAAAAAAAATCCTCCAGGGTTATGTACTTTAAGAAACACCTCCTTCAACATATGCATTTCGATTTTTTTTTATTTTAAATGATTTTGTTGAAAATTACAGCGTACACCTTTTTTCAGAGGCGTTTGAGGACATTGACATTCTTTGATATGACTTTTTTCAACGAATAAACCTCAGCCCCCTTAATTAATTCATAATTGTTGAACAATTCTATCTATTTTAGAGACTAATGATTTAAAATCAGTCGGATTTTCTCGAAACATGTTACTCAAGGGGTTTTTGTGGTTGATGAATACGAATCTGAAGACAGTTTTTAAAAAATACAAAATAGTTGATCCAATATGACTGCTAGTTATTTGAAATTAATAGGTTATGTTTAAAACTTATTACTAACTTATTACTTAGTTTTAAAGGTTGCTGAATACGAATCTGAAGTCAGAATAAAAAAATCAAATTGACGTATATTAATATAGTGAACTAGTTGTTCAAAAATCATGCGGTTTTGTTTGATACTTGGTACTTAGGAAGTTTTAAGGTTATTTCATACAAATTGCTTAATTAGATTTGGATAATCAGTAATTGTGGATCTTATTGATAATTAATAAGTCGCGAGTCTTTAAAGTCTTCAAATTAAAAATTTGAGGAAGTATTGTTTATTGCATTGCGTAAATAAATAAAAACAAAAAAATTAAATAAAAGTAAGAACAAAACTAGTTGGTGAATAATGTAGGACACAGTTGGTATCCTATTAATAATTTAGTGAAAAAAGAATTCATGTTGAAAGAGCTTGTATATAACAAGCATTACCAACATTACCAAAACATTACCCTACTTTCACTGCTTCTAAGGTAGTATATAAAATAATTGTGTTTTTTTATAAATGAATATTTCTCTTTAAAAAGTTTATTAAACCTTTTTAATTCATTCTCATATTATTCTATATCTGTTTAAGTGTTATTTTAGCTTTACAATCAAAATTTGAGTGTCATTAAGATTTCCTTCGAAAGGACCTACGAACTCAATTACAATTCTTTTTGTGGTACAAATGGTAAATGGCTCACACAGAGGAGTTTTTTTGACGCGAGTATGAGAGCCTTTGGTAAATATAACTTAAGCTTTTTTGATGCCTTAAATATGTATCATCACAAACAACAACAAATAAACTGTCTACCAAATCATGAATCATTTTTATTACTTCAGTAGACTAAAATAAAATTGTCTGGTTTTAAAAATATCTCCCAAATGTTTTGGCATAATAAATTCTCGAAAACATTTAAAAACAGAAGTACACGAAAAATTTTTGGTGCATCATTTGCGCTGCCTATAGTACAGCTGTTGTACCAGTAGTTCGGCGCACTGTTATCACGTTTTGGCGCGTCAGATGCACGAAAATGGGACGTATGTTATCCGTATAGGTGTAGTATATCGTCTGCTCTATTAAATAATGCAGAGGGCTCACCAAAAGGGTGCGCCTGCTGTCACAAAACGGTACGTCTGCTATACTAAGCGCTAGAGGCCTGAGCAGAATAAAACGGGAAGCGAACGCAAGCATGAGATAGAAAAGGACAGAAATTGGTCTGTCCTTTTCTATTGCATGCTTACGTTCACGTTACGTTTTTATTCTGCGTTAGGCTTAGGACAACATTCGTCCTGCGGTTTGGTATAGCTCGTGCACTAGTAGGAACGACTGGTGCACCAAAATTTTTTCCGTGTAACAGAGCTGCGCACAATCACTTCTTTTACTGCTAAAATAGTACCAATTAGAGAGTCAAAATTGCCGGATCTCAGATTGAATAAAAAAATTACAATTGCTTGTGTAATATTTCGATTATGTAACTCTCTCATATATGTTCCTTTAACATATTTCGAAGTACAAGCGTCATGCCAAGTGTGCCCAGTGAGAAGCTTTAAACGTTCTTCTAAAATTGCGTATTCGAAGATTTTATAATGGAACCGGGCATCTGCTTCATTTCATAGCTGATTAATTAAATTTTTGAAATCATCAATTTTAATATCTGACTCTTCCTGGAATATTCCTTTGGCATATTCAAAACATTCCAAAAAATATTCCAGGAAGGTTCACAGAAGTAGGTAAATGTCCTCGAATATAGAATATTCTTTAGGTAGGTTAAAGAAATATTCATGAGGAATATTTTATTAGCATACCTAAATTCAGGGTATAATAAAAACCTATATTTAAGGAATATTCAGAATGAATACTTACAAAATCTAATGATAACACATTTAGCGAGTTTTAAGAGATAAATTCATTAAATATTTATTGAGCATTTCCCTTTTCCAGAAAATATAATTTATCAAATATTATGATTTAATCGGTTTTATATAAATTAGAGAAAATTCAGAATATATATTTTTTTAAATTCGTAAGGAATTCTTAAAATTAATAATTTATATTAATTCTAATTTGAAACAGTGAAAAAATATTATACTTTTTAATTAATCCTTTTATGTAATTATAATATTCCTTAAATATAGATTTTCAATATTTTAAACCCGCTTTTGCTTCCACTGGCAAGTGTTAAAAGTAGTTTCAGATATATCGTTCCTAGGAACCTTATTTTTACATCTCAACTTTTTTATGAGGTTAAATAAAAAATCCAGAGACAGCGGCATTTTTTTATATAAACCACGGAGACTTTTTATATACTTTACAATGGGTTTTAACTAACTTCAAGGTAACTTTTATTTTTTGTCGTTACTGGAGGATATAAATTGGTAAAATCATATTAATATGGTTTAATTTTGTATTCAAGACTAGCTGCAATACCTGTTATCGACGTGTGCTTAGTTATTTTTTTAGTCATATATTTATTGGTATTTAGCCAATTTCATTGAAACTACATTTTTTAACTTTTCATAATTACATAAAAAATAAAATTTTTAAGACAAGAAGATAATACTTGTAATTTTTTAAAATGCTTAAAGAAAAGCATTTCAATGACATTGTTTCCGAGATGCACCACGTGGAGGTAACCAATTTTGGGTGTTTTAAGCAAGTCTTTAGATTATTCTTCAAGATCTTAGTGAAACTAAAAAACTTTTTTAAAAAATTAAATTCCATGTAAAACATTTTAATTTTAGTATTATTAAATTGTCTTGGAGAATAATTTGTAAACATACTGAAAACGCCCATCGCATCTCATACTGTGAAAAATTTATATTAAATTACGATATTTGCCTTTTCACAATCCTCACCTGCATTAAAACATGCTTTCCGTTCATAGCTCCCCAAACATGATTTCTTTATAGTAACTTAAGTTATATTACATACCTTAATTTCAAAATTAGTTTTGTGGTTGGACTAATGATATTCTTTCGGGTTTTTTATGCTTAAAGTAGGACCAACTTGTTCAAGAAGTTCTTCGTATTGCGTTACAGTCATCCTTGCGTATTTTTTGGATATGACTTGATCACATAATACAGTGTCTAATACAAAATTATGATGATCTGAAAAAATATAGCTGACAATAATTTTTTTAAGTGACAATTTTAATTTTTCTTTAAATAAGTACATTATAATGTCTCTCTTAAGGGGCTATACTACCTAGGCGCACTGAAAAATAAACGATTTTTTAGTTTTTATCTTAGAAACTATTAAATGGATCAAAATAAAATATTGATGCTTTATTATACATGTTTTGAGGTATACTTCGAGGTACTCGCATTTGCCTGGACCACCCATCAATGGGTTTTCTCGCCAGAGAAGAGGGAAACTGTAGAAAACCTCTCCTGACAACCGGTTTCTAACAGTGTGTACTGGACAATAATCGACAGTGCACATTATTATACCTCGACGTCAAACATCCCGCTTGATATATTACGAAAGTAGTGAGAAAACACCGGGTTATAGCGAGAGTCGAAGAGCGGTCACCCATCCAAGTACTAACCGCACTGGATGTCGCTTAACCTCGATGATCACAAGCCACGGAGTCTGACCACCGTAATATACCACTTTTCAATTTGTGGCAAAAGGCTTGTACCCAAATTATAAATGTAGATTCCTACAGGTCGATTGCGTAAATTGATTCAATTTTGACTTGACTTTAACTTTCACCGCATTCCAATTTTTTTACTAGACACGTGTTCTTCAGTGATAGTTTGTGTCGAAACGTCAAAACTCGAAACAGTGCTTTTGTTTACAATGGTTTACGAATTCTAGGTTAACTCTTGGTGGGACATATAATGTATAAAACAGTAGAATGTAGCGAGTGTTTATTAATAAGCTTTGACAGATTTGAAATGTCTTTACCAATCGCAGCTAGTAAATCTGTAGTTCTCTTGAAGCATCCGCCAACACCATCAGGTGATTCGATGCCATTGAGTTGATTTGCATCCTATTTTTTCCGACAAATACGTTCCAATAAGATTTTTTTTTCCAATAACATTTTTTGTTCTTGTATTGCGTCAATGGACTATCGCTTTAAAAACAAAAAAACTTTTATTTCAGTAACAAGTGTTTTGGCTTTTTTGATAACCGGTTTAAAATGTGCACAAATTACAACTGCATCATGTCGAAGATTGTCCTAAATAGTGCACATACACGTTAATTTAATGGTGAAGCTTTCTGAATCGCGGTAGTAGATGACCAAAGTATGTAACTAAGTTAATTGCTTACATAAATAATTAATTGCTTAAGTTAAATACTTACATTAGAAATTTTCAAAAAAGTTTTAATGTACAAGGAAATAAAATGTTCTTAGAAAATTCGGGGATTAATTTGGAAGTCAGGTATATGTTCGTGCGACAGGCTGAAACATTAAAAACGACTTTTCCGTCTCGATGTTTACTTTCAGTTTGTAAACAGATTATATTACCCATAGACTCATATTCATACCTCGAATACAGTATAGTTTAATGCTTTGGTCTCACCTGTTTAGGATACGTTGTAGAAAGTAGTGTCAAATATTCGGTAATCTTGGTTTATAGTAATTTATTTGTTCAAACATAAACCACTTTACTGAATATGATTTCTACGATTATTTTCAGTTTAATAAATAGTTTCCAAATTTCATCATTTTTTGAAAGATCTGGTCCTGCAATAAGAAAAATGGCTCTAACAAAATTTAGCATTTCAGAAGATGAAAAAATGTTATTGTTTGCCCTGTGTTAGAAACTTTTTAACATTAAATTTAGTTTTTAAAGAGTAAAATATTCTTTTTCAAAAATAAAATAATTTAAAAAAACACACAGTCGTAAACCGTCTAAAATGTTATGATGAGGATCAAGGTACATGTAATTAGCTTTGAAACATTCTACAAACCCAAGAAAACCGTCCACACCTAATTATCGCCCGCTACTACAGCTAAAACAGCTAAAACAAAATATATTTGTTTTGTTTCATTTACAACTTTCAAGGAAATACCTTCACGTTTCAAAAAATTAATTTCATTAATCATTTTTGTAAAAGAATTCAATTTGAAAACGCTTTTCGATAATTGGTATTAAATAATACAAAACAAAACAAAATTTTGCGTTTTCGACTGTTATTCCAAGGAAGAACAGAAATATTTAAGTAAACCTGACGACACTTGGCGACCCCTTTATGACTTTCAAGAGGGTTGTTTGTTTCATTATCGTCAAAATAACAAATTATTGGAAATACAATTTTATCAGAATAGGTTTTAGTTTTTCCTTTTATTAAGAACCCTGCACAATGTTTGTAACTAAAGTTAAACGTTTTTAAATTTTGTTCATGTATTGAACGGTATTGTCAAATACGCCTGGAAATTCGAAAACTTTTTTTAAAACATCCCTTATCGGTATAAATTGTGCAACAAAATCTTTGTTAACAATTTCTTATTCGCTTTCTTTTTCAATAATACGTGCATTGCTCTTGACTTGTTAATTTCTGGTAATTCTTTCACTTTCGAATTTCGTGATCTAAATTTTCTGCAGGCTAAATCGATAAGAGATAGCAATCCAAAGCCGATGTTCCTTGAAGAACCGCGAGATATAGACAAAAAAAGAGAATATTATTAATTCTTTGGGAAAACTTATGCCTAAAAATAGATTGACATTTTGGAGAGAACTGACAACATCTAATGCTGTTAATTTACGATCAAAGTGAAGAAAATAAAATAATTGATTACCTCACTGATTAAAAGACTGAGTAATGAAGTTGACCATAGTATTCGTTATTTCGATGTTTAAGTCTCATAATATTTTATATGTTTAATGTGTTATTAGTAGACGAAATGTTTTCTAAGTCAAGAAACAAACAAAATATGATTATAATTTCAGCGTAAATTGTTTTTTGTAAAACGAAGTCAAAGGGGAAGACACTAATTTGACGCGTTTTAACTAATCCCAAAATGCTTCCGGATCTTTAACTTTCTTTTTCTTCAAAAGTTTTAAACAGTCCTTCTTCGATTACGTTGGCAACTGACTCATTTAAACAAATCTCATTTAAGGGGGAAGGCTACTGTGACAAGGGAAAAAAAAGGCCGATTTTTGCGGATTTTTTTTTCTATCAAAATACGACTTGGAGATTAAATTAAATTAAACCGTCATCTTTATTATATATTCAAGTATTTGTAAAAAATAATTTAAGTCGAAATATTCAAAATTGCCGTCGTGGCACTCCTTTAAGCCATATCTTCATTTATTTAATTGTTATTAACAATAATAAAATGAAATTTAAAAAAATTTCAAGAATTTTTTTTTCGGCGCCAAAATCTTTTATTAACAAAATCTTTCGTCAGACGAGGGTCAATGCTATGTAGCTCACAACCATATTATGTTTTTTGTTTTAGATCACTCAGACGTGAGATATTATGTACACCGTTTGTGCACTCAAAAAAAGACGGAATTGCGCTTGAAGGAGTGCCACGACAGCAATTTTGAATATTTCGACTTAAATTTTTTTTACAAATGCTTGAATATATAATAAAGATGACGGTTTAATTTAATTTAATGTCCAAGTCGTATTTTGTTAGAAAAAAATCCGCGAAAATCGGCCTGTTTTTTCCCTTGTCACAGTAGACTTCCCCCTTAAATTTTCTGAAAAAAATTCACTGACGATGTTCTTGTAGATGCAATTATTGTAAAAAAATTGTCCTTTGTAAGCAGGGTGTAAGGTATTTGCGTTAAAATAAATAGGTCTAATTATTAATTCTATCGGTTGATTCCATAAAAATTCATATTCTTCGTTAACAGGAAATTGTTGCTCAATAGCATCCGCAATTGAAAATTTTGTTACTTTGACACGTATTTATTAATTTGGAAACTTCATCAAAATTTTAAATAAAATCAAGCACTTCAAATATCTCATCAGAAATCAGAATGATTGCTTCATCTGAAATTTGATGTTCACCACTTCGAATAAAATCTCACATTATATTCAAATTTCTAAGGTAATATCTGAAGCTGTATCGATAACTACACCACCTGGTATCACCAAGTAAAAAAATCCTGATGCCGCCACGCATCATTTTTGCCAGGAAATTTTCACTATGACTGTGTCAGGTTGCATCAAAACAGTCAATAGTCTTTCCCATTGAAATCATAGAAGAGACTGTAAATGATGAAAGAAATTAAATATAAATAAATAAAAGTGATAAAGCGAAATTATTATTTCAACGACATTATGCATATGGGGCATTCCAGGCCAAATCGGAAATCATTTTGCTTTTGCATCTCAAATTTTTTTTAAACATTTTTTTCTTTTAGTACTCTTTGAAATGAGCTACCTTGATTTTTTCAAATTTTTTTATAAAGCGGTTCAGGAGATACAGATTTCTGAAAAAAGACATTTTTTACGTAAATTTTTTTTAATTGCTAATAACTCGGTCAAAAATTAATCAAATTGGACGTTTTTATAATAAAAAGTTTTGTTTTCACGAGTAGTTTTCAATATATTCATTTTAAAATTTTCAATTTTTATATATGCAGTGGTGGCCAAATGACTAACTTGCCATCTGACATAATCACACAAATTTTCCACAGCAAATGTGTTTTCACACTGAGTCTCCTTAAACTTAACCTTCCTTCTGTGTAAAATTGTGATTTGGTCAAATGGCAAGTTAGGCCTACCGTTTTCACTGTATATATAAAAATTAAAAATTTTAAAATAAATAGATCCCATCGTTTGCCCACGATCGGACAAGGCTTAAAAATTGTTAATTTAGTGCTAGTTTCGTAAAAAATTGGTAAAAAAATTTATCGATAAATACATTGTTAAAAATAAAATTTTATTAAAAAAACTTTAAAATCTTATCGTAAATTATATTAAAATTTCTAAAAAATATTTTTATTAAAAACTACGCGTGAAAACAAAACTTTTTATTATAAATACGTCCAATTTGATCGATTTTTGACCGAGTTATAAGCATTTTAAAAAAATTACGTAAAAACGTAATTTTTCAAAAACCTGTATCTCCTGAACCGCTTTATGGAAAAATTTGAAAAAAATCAAGGTAGCTCATTTCAAAGAGTGCTAAAAGAAAAAAAATGTTTAAAAAAAATTAGAGATGCAAAAGCAAAATGATTTCCGACTTGGCGTGGAATGTCCCATATATTTCGTCACTTATTAGTAGAATTAGTATTGTCAAGGTAAAGAAGTAAAATATATGGAGATATCAAACAAAGAAATTTGCTTTAAATTAAAAGAAGGTTTATTCCCAAACTAATGTAAAAAAATCATCGGACGTAGTGAAAATTAGAATTTTTTTAACAATGTATTCCTTAATGATTTGAGGTTATGCACATGAAAAATAGAACTTTTATAATTTGATATATCATCTACCAAAAAAAGTAATTAACAAAATCGTATACTTAAATTTTAACAGCAGGATCTCAAAGTCAATTGAAATTGTTCGTCCGTCTGGTCCTTAATGGGTTAAATCAAAATTTCACGTTACATTATATAAATTAAAATCTGTAAGTTAGAATCATTTATCTCTGTTAGATATCTTTGAGTGAGAATCTTTTTCGTATTTCAGTTTCCTAAAAATTTACAGATATCTATAAACAGTCATTGAAATTTCAATAGATGTATATGAACAAAGGTCCTTTATTTAAACTCTAATTAATACACCTATTAAACAGACAAAAATTTTGTCTTAAACCTTATTTAACAAGAAGCGTTTGCTTTTACGAATTTAATAAAAAAGTCGTTTTCATTTCTTTGAAAAGTAGAAATGTCTTCGCAAAAACTTAAAACATTTTTGTTAAATGAGAAACTAAAAATTATAAATGAATTCGAATGAATACAACTTTAATTAACAAAACCTCAATAAGTGAGAAAAGTAGCACTTGATCCTCTATAAGTCCCTTGAATTTTCACTTACCTACCTAGGTTTGATCGTATATTCTTCTATTATATAACATAAAGCAAATGTTCCTTTTCTGAATTCATTTTTTAAATATTAACAATAATAACAGTCAATAATATTGATCAAAAAGCGTTACTCACATGTGCGTCATTCTGTCATATATCAGTATCAGAATACAGGGACTAAATAATGGTATATATTTCTAACATCCTATGACAAACATTTTAATAACGATCCAAATCGCAGCATTTGAAATTGGTAATTGACTCATGACATTTATCTAAGTTTAGTCTCTCCATGCCGTACATCAGTTTTATAAAACTTCCCCTAACTGCAACTGGATATGCTATCGATGTTCTAAAAATAACCATTAGTCCAGGGAAATTAGAACATTCCAAAAATGTCCCAGAGATAACAATAGACACCCTTGGATATCCTGGGAATATCCTAATTTTTCCTGATCAATACTTATCTCTAGTACATACATTGGATATCATGATGCCATCAAGGACGTTTTCAATTTAGTTTTACTGCTTTAAAGCATTTCTTTGCTAATTTTGATGTGTGCCAAAGTTTTTTAATTAATATAGAATCTTTGTAATGTCGAAAAAACCTTTTTCTTGTTAGTTATGTTCTAAAATATGTCAAAAATCATAAGACGTAAGGTCAAGGAACAGTTTTTTGCTTAATATAATTTTTCTAATAATCACATATTTAACCAATTCCCATATATGAAGAAAATATACAAAATAACTTTAAAATGGTAATTAGATTTTTATTTTTAGTTAGTTTAGTTATTTAATTACTTATTTAAATGTAGGGAAAAGTGGTCATCACTAAACTTTGTTTTTTTTAAGTCCTGGTATTAATTAAATTTTACAAATTCAGATGACTTTCCCGCATCAATATAAAACTAAAATACTTCTTAAGGTAACACACACGTTATAAACGTCATATTTGTTTCTGATTCAATTACAAAATTAATTTTTTTATCTAAACTGATTGACAAATCTTATTTTGAAAGCCCTGTGTTTACATTAAACCACCCCAACTGAAAAAGTTCGTCTGGATTTTCCACATGGAAATTTACGCAGAAATACATGAGGAGATTTGAAATAATTCACATGGAAATCCACATGGAAATTCTCTATTTCTTCTATTTTTAAATATTTTCAAAAATAAACATCAAATTCGAATTCTGAGACCCCGAAGGGGTCTCACTCACTGCTTTCTGCATTTTTAAAGAGGTTTTCGTTCATATTTGGAGTTTATTAAGAATATAAAAAAATCCATGCGGAAATCCACATGGCAATCCATGCGGATTTCATGTGGATAGTTTCAAATCTCCATATGGATTTCTACCTGAAAAGTCCATGGGAAAATCCAGACGATTTTTTTCAGCTGGGACCACTATTAACCCTTAAACCGCACACTGCCGAATCCATTCTTAAACCGCACACTGGGTGTGCGACACCCGGGGACTTTTAAGTTTGTCTCCAAGCTGGAATAGGATATTATCTTTTGGAAAAATTATCTTATACAGCTCAGTACGTCTTTTTTAAAGGAAAATAGATTTCATAATGATTTATTTAATTTTAATAATTAAAAAAGAGTTTTTTAAAACTACTGAAATTACCTTAACCAAAAACTGGGTGTCAGACAAGCAGGAATTTTTCGCCGACAACTTTATAAAGTTATTAAATACACAAAGACACTTGGCAGACTAATGTCACTCACGAAAAATAAATTTAAGTGCAAAATGTACCGTCCAATATCAACACACGTTTATTTTTTACAAATTTAACCGAAATATTAGAGTAAAAAGCTAGAATATGGGTGTCGCACACCCAGGGTGCGGTTTAAGGGTTAAGTAATAAGAACTTACTTCGAAAATAATATTTCCACTCACACTGTGTAAATAAACATGTTTTCTAAACAATATAATACGAAATCATTGTTAAAAAATTATTAGTTTATAATATAGGAGATTAATATTTTTCGAAGTCTGGGATGACAATGGACACCCTTGGGATATCCTAGCAATATCTTAATTTTACAGGAGCAATAGTTATCTCCAGTATATATATATATATATATATATATATATATATATATATATATATATATATATATATATATCCTGATACCATCAGGATATTTTTCAATTTAGTTTTACTGCTTTAAAGCATTTCTTTGCAAATTCTGAAAATATTTAAAATTAAATAATATTTATATTTAGAGGTTTTATTTCGCGTCCAACACTTAAACTATAATTATAAGGGTCAAAATAGAAAATCGTCAATATGTGCCAAAGTTTTTTAATTAAATTCAAATCTTTGCAATGTTGAAAAGAAAATTTTTATTGTCAGTTATGTTCTAAAATATGCTAAAAATCATAATATACTTTAATGGTTTAAATTTAAGATAACTAAAGTATGTTAAAATAGATTATCAATTAAAATAGAATTGTAAACCACTAATTGATAATAATTTTTAACTTCGTTAAAATGATATTTTCAATTAGAACTTTTGAATCATTTTATTAATTGAGAGTAAACGAAAAATATAGAAACTGTCATTGCAAGGTTAAAACTAAAAGAAAGGAATTTATAAATTCATTAGGTTTCTGCATAGAGAAGGGTAGCTTTGAATAATTTATTTGATTTATTACAAGTATTAAAATTCTTCTTAATAATTTATTTTATGCAATATGATATGCAATTTCTTCCCCTTTTCATATTTAAAAATGTATAAGAATATATAACTACTAAAAAAAGCTTATTTTAAATATATTAATTATTTTCTTAGCCCTTTGAAAAAGTTATTTAAAAACTTGAAACAATTCTACATATACTTAGTGAGAACTGTTTCCTGTATGTTTTCAAAAACTTAGTCTAATTAACAGAAGTTTATTTCTTATTTGACAATTGTATTAAGAAAAATGATTGATGAAAAAGAAAGTTTAAAAAATTATCGTCGGGAATATTCTTACTATGCAATTCCTACTTGGCTTCCAGGTGTCTGGCCTTTACAAAACCAAAACTTTTTTTCATTATTGCGATACATTGTTGCTATTGTGATTTTGGTAATGACTCATACGTAATTATTTGTTGTTTTGTAATGTACTTCATTTAAATATTTTAATAACAGGATTATTGTATAATTAACCCATTAACGCCTGAATGCACTGAATTTTTAGTCTGACTTCAAACTTAAGTATTTCTTAAAAAACATACTATTTTCTTTTCGGACAAAATTTTTTTTATGTATTGGAGTGTCTTCTATCCGAATATCATGTTTAAAAATTATTACAAAATTGTTTAACAATATTTTTTTGCATATAATTAAAAAATTGCACAATTTTTTAATGATTTTTTTTTTTAAATCTTAAATTTAAATGTCAAAAGAATTTTTTTTACGGTTTACATTTCCATAAATCGTGCACTCGATTGTTACACTTTCCAAATATATATATCGTCCTTTTGTAAATAAACTTTTGATTTTTCAAAATGGCGCCTAAAAACTCAAAAATTTATGAAAATTTAAAATTTATTGTCCGATGTACATTTTTTTTAAATTTGGCTTGAAAATGCTTACTCGCGGGTTTTTGGGGTCGCTGATTACGAATCTGAAATTACTTTTTGAAAATTCTAAATGGCGGATCCAATATGGCGGACAAAATTTTCAAAAATTAGTCGGATTCTCTTCAAAATCCTTACTCGGGGGTTTTCGGGGTCGCTGATTACGAATATGAAATTACTTTTTAAAAATTCAAAATGGCGGATCCAATATGTCAGAAAAAATTTTCAAAAATCAGTCGGATTCTCTTCAAAATCCTTACTCGGGGGTTTTCAGGGTCGCTGATTTCGAATCTGAAATTACTTTTTGAAAATTCAAAATGGCGGATCCAATATAGCAGAAAAAATTTTCAAAAATCAGTCGGATTCTCTTCAAAATCCTTACTCGGGGGTTTTCGAGGTCGCTGATTACGAATCTGATATTACTTTTTTAAAATTCAAAAAGGCATATCCCATACAACGGGTAAAGAAGGTTAAATTTTATTTAATCCTTTTGAAAATGCTTACTCAAGGGTTTTTAAGGACACTTTATTTAAATATCTTTAATTATTTTGAACATCTTTAGTCACCAGTTGCTAAACTGATGTTTCCAATTCTCACCGCGTGGAGGTAGATGAACAACGAGAATCTTATTTTAAAAAAATTTTTTTTTAAATTTTTTTTTGCTTATGACCAGTATTGTAGTCGCGTGTTGCCAATCATCAGATCAAAAAAATGGACTTGGGTGATATTTGAGCGCTTAATTCAATCAGCAATAACGAATGCGGTAATTTTACACAACACTGTAAACAGCGAATCGAAAAAAATTGGGATAAAAGAGTTTTCTATAAGCATTAGCAAAAGTTATCTGATAAACAAAAAGTGCAAAAATTCTGTTGTGGAAAGAAACGAATCACAAAAATATTGCTCAACAAATAAATGTTCAATAAGAACACGAAAATCTTGCCGCACCTGTCTTCAATATTTTTGTAAAAATGTTTTAAACAGGCACACGGAGAGTAGAGAAGCAATAAGAATAAAAAAGTTGGACAACTTTAAATTTAATATAATATATTATATATTAATTTATAAAATAAAAAAATTTTAAATAAAAAAAAATTAAAAATTAAGAAAAGCAAAAAAAAAAATTTTTTTTAAATTTTAAAAAAATAAGATTTTCGTTGTTCATCTACCTCCACGCGGTGAGAATTGGAAACATCAGTTTAGCAACTGGTTGCTAAAGATGTTCAAAATAATTAAAGATATTCAAATAAAGTGTCCTTAAAAACCCTTGAGTAAGAATTTTCAAAAGGATTAAATAAAATTTAACCTTCTTTACCCGTTATATGGGATATGCCATTTTAAACTTTAAAAAAGTAATATCAGATTCGTAATCAGCGACCTCGAAAACCCCCGAGTAAGGATTTTAAAGAGAATCCGACTGATTTTTGAAAATTTTTTCCGCCATATTGGATCCGACATTTTAAATTTTCAAAAAGTAATTTCATATTCGTAATCAGCGACCCCGAAAACCCCCGAGTAAGGATTTTGAAGAGAATCCGACTAATTTTTGAAAATTATGTCCGCCATATTGGATCCGCCATTTTGAATTTTCAAAAAGTAATTTCAGATTCGTTATCAGCGACCCCAAAAACCCGCGAGTAAGCATTTTCCAGCCAAATTTTAAAAAAAATGTACATCGGACAATAAATTTTAAATTTTCATAAATTTTTGAGTTTTTAGCCGCCATTTTGAAAAATCAAAAGTTTATTTACAAAAGGACGATATATATTTGGAAAGTGCAACAATCGAGTGCACGATTTATGGAAATGTGAACCGTTAAAAAAATTTTTTTGACATTTAAATTTAAGATTTTAAAAAAAAAATCATTAAAAAATTGTGCAATTTAATTATATGCAAAAAAATATTGTTAAACAATTTTGTAATAATTTTTAAACATGATATTCGGATAGAGGATACTCCAATACATAAAAAAAATTTTGTCCGAGAAGAAAATATTATGTTTATTAAGAAATACTTAAGTTTGAAGTCAGACTAAAAATTCAGTGCATTCAGGCGTTAATGGGTTAATACCCATAATAATATAATATAGGGTAATGTCACCTTGAGTGGACCGCCTGAGCTTTTAAGTTATCTGACAGCGGAAAACGTGAAATAAATAGTGCAAATAGCAGCACCGCACTTAGAAACCGTAAGAAATTAAGTTCCGCGATAGACATATATGGGTAATAAAATTTAAAATGTCATTTTCATGTCCTGCCCAAAATTCTGGAATGCTAGTTCATATATAAAAGTTTTTGAAGTCAATTAAATTTCTTAATCACTCCTTCTACTTAAATTAATAATTCTTAGTCGCTAGAAATTCTCTGAAAAAATTTGGCAGAAGAATTAGAAGCAAAATGTCAGTGGTGTCCCCTGTCCGCACTTAAGAAATCAGAACTTTACCTAATAATAAAAATTTTGATTCTCACATTTTTAGTACCAGAAAAATTATTTT
This sequence comes from Leptopilina syphax, assembly GCA_032872505.1. NCBI lineage: Eukaryota > Metazoa > Arthropoda > Insecta > Hymenoptera > Figitidae > Leptopilina > Leptopilina syphax. The sequence continues at coordinate 55,814,257 of CM065468.1, read as the reverse complement.
GTACAGCTAAGAGTCTATATTTTTATATAGTAATTGTGCTAGCAGAATAATTTTGATCCAGTGCTAGAAAAAAATCAAAATCGCCTGTCCGTAAGTTTCATATTTTTAAGTAATTATCGCAAATTTTGAATATCATGTCTGATATTTAAATAACCTAGTGCAGATAATTGCCTTATTAAGCGTTAATAGTATTGGTGATATGTATAGCTTCTTAAAGAAAAAACATTACAACATTCTATCACATCTATAACTTGTACGGTTACTGGCAGAAAGCAAGTATCACTTTGTCGAGCACATCATGTCAGTGGTGTCCCCATCAAAAAATTGCTTATAATATTAATATTTTTACAACTCAATCATTTAAAAGGTACCATTTCGTGAGCCTCGAGCGTACGTAAAACATAGTATTTTAAGTAGTGCGAACAGAGACGTACGAAATATCTCATTTTAACATCGCTGTGACGTCACAAACACGAAAAGACTTCATTTCGTACGTGTTTTTACATTTCGTGCTAAGCGAAACATATACAAAGAGAGAGATAGAAAGAGGTCAATGTTTTCAGCGAGAACTATTGTGTTTTCAAACCGCTATCGCGCTACTTACCTAACCTCCCTGTCACGTTGAAGTCTTACCTCTTGCTTATCAAAAGTTCTTGACTTGGAAGTCTAAAAATAAATCAATTACGTCCGAAAATTGCATGATTGTTTATTTGAAAAAAATTTTGAAAACTTGTAAACCACCTACACTCTGGTCTCAATATTCAATGCTTAAAAGCACAATTGCAATTTAAGAAGGCATTAAAATCAAGGAGTACAAAAGTTTATACGCACTTCTAAGCAATTTTAGTCGTGGATATCATGGAAAGAAAGCAAAAATTTTTTCGGCTGAGCATGTTCAGCAGTTTTTGCAAAACGCTCCAGATGAAATATATCTTGCAACAAAGGTGAGAATAGTTTATAAGGAATAAATAAAAAACACTACTGAAATTTTTTTATACAAAACAATTATTAAATTACTTTTTAATTAACTATAGATTAATTATAGAATAAATCCTTTTTCAAATGTTACTCAATTAGGAAACTTATTCAATTATTTAAATTAATATTTTAATAAAATTCAAATAATTAAATTATTAAACTATTTACAGTATTTACAAATTTTTTTTTATAATTTACAAAGTTTCATTTATTATAAAATGATAGATTTTCGGAACATTATTCAGTTATTAAATTATTTACACAATTGAACAGAATTTTCTATATTTTAGGTAGTACTTATTTTCGGTGTCAGTGGTTGCTGTAGGAAAAACGAAATCTATAAGGTCAAAATACAGGATATTAAAAAGCAAGGGGAATTATTGCAGGTTAGAATCTCTGACACAAAAACAAACAAACCCAGATCATTTACTATTAACTCAGAGTTCGTTCCCATTGTGGATAAATATCTTGCTCTTCGACCAAAAAAACGTCCCGAGGGAAAATTTTTTCTTGAATTTTCAAAAAGGTCGATGCATTAAGTCATTGGCATTAATAAAATTGCAAAAATGCCGTGTGAAATAGCAAAATTCTTGAACCTCACCGAACCTGAAACCTACACACGCCACTCGTTTCGAAGAACATCAGCGACACTGTTTGAAGACTCTGGAGCAAATATTTTAGAATTACAGCGTTTTGGTGGTTGGGAATCAGCTACGGTTGCACAGGGATACGTAGACGAGTCTTTAGGATACAAGAAAAAATCCGCTGACAGGATATCGAACATGATAAACTATGCTGCAGAAAATACAGAGAAAAATAAGCAAATCCCTTCAACGTCAAAAGAAGACTCTAAAATTTTTAAAGCAGATTCTTCTTAAACCAGTTCACCAGAGAAAGTTATGGTTCTGAACAATTGTAACGTCACAATAAACTATAGCAGATAAAAAAACATTTTAAAAGTTGATATGTTAACAAGACTTTACACAGGTCTCCTCAGAGGTGGGCAGGTTATTCTAAAATGTAACGCTACAAACTTGGTGGGGAGTTGTTCCAAATGACTTCCAGATTCCAAATTTTCAAACCGATAAATCGTACCTGATCCTCTTTTCGAATTATCTCTTATACAGATAGTCGGAAACTTGATAAATTTATTATCTTAATGTAAAAGCTTTGATTCAGAAGACTGCTGATTTTTAGTTACTAAAAATTTTTTAGACAAAGATTTTATAGATAATTATGGTTCCGAATTGTCTCTTCTTCAATAAACTTTTTGATTTTTTGAATTTGGACACGTCTGTCACATGCTAAAGTGCTACATATATGAATATTTATATATAGTTTCAGAAGCCTGCAAAAAATAAAAATTTTCGTTGTCTGAGATCAAGAAGTCATTTACCGTAGTTAAATCCGAATTAACATTTAACAAAAACCTCCCATCACGTCAGGATTTTGAAAAAATTGGGGGTAAAATACCCAAAAATAATTTCTTAGTAGTTTTTGAAAATTTATACTAGGTAAATCCGACGTGCTTGAGACTAGACTTGTCATTTGAGTTAAATTAAAGTTTGAACCCTCTACTTTACGAAAATTTAGCGATATTGCCAACAACAAACTAAATTAACTGTCAAAATTGATTTTTCAACAGTTGTCCTGCATACAAATTGACCTAAATACAACTATTTTAAAAAATGATTGGATTCGCTAAGAATTTGTTACTCGGGGGTTTTCGGGATCGCTGATTGCGAATATGACGTCAGATTTTCAAAACTCAAAATGTTGGATCCAATATGGCGATCGACTTTTAAAAATCGATTTAATTTGCCTGAAACACGTTACAAAATATGTATTCGATAATTTTCGTTTTTTTGCGCTTTAAACCTTAAGTACCCCGTCTTGATCCACTCTCCCCTACCCCCACTTTTCTCAAAATCATAGACATAATTATCTATAAAATCTTTGTCTAAAAAATTTTTAATAACGAAAAATCAGCAGTCTTCTGAATCAAAGCTTCCACATTAAGATAATACATTTTTAAGTTTCCGACTATATGTCAAAAAGATAATTCGAAAAGAGGATCAGGTACGATTTATCGGTTTGGAAATTTGGAATCTGTAAGTCATTTGGAACAACTCCCTACCAAGTTTGTAGCGTTACAGTTAAGAATAACCTGCCCACCTTTGAGGAGACCTGTGTTTATTTTTGTCTATTTTGAAAAATGTATTAATTAAAAGTATTATTTTATGAAGTATTTTATATCTCGTTGATGTTAATTAGACGTTTCTTAAACTTATTATTATTAATTCCTAAGTTATTATTAATAAATGCAATTTATAGTTTAAAAAGCAGTAGTTTTAATAGTTAAATGTCTATTGTACAATAAAAATGTAATTCAAAATATGTACTGTTTAATGCTAAAATTCAATTTTATTATCAAAATTTTATCCTTTTATTTTCGTTCCTTGTTTAAGATTATAATTACATGACTGGTAATTTTAATATACAAAATAATAATTTATTATAAAATTGTAATTTCAGAATAAATATGTTCAAAGAACTTCTTATATTCTTCTATTTTACTTATACTAATTTAAGTAATTAAATGCAGATGTTTTAAATTCATTATTAATTCATAACCTTGCTCTTTCCAAAATGGAAGTTAATTGAATTATTCTTTTCAGTTGGTTTTTATGTAATCGCAGAGCATCGCCCCCCGAACCCCCCGACCGGGGCGCTGCCCCTGGACCCCGTCGGGGAAGACCCCCCGAACCCCCCCCGCGCGACTGAACAGGGACCTGCGCTTGAATGTATATCGGTAAACTAGTTTGTGTTTTTAACCTCGTTTTTAACTTTAGGTGTTTTCGCTCGTGTGACACACAACTATTGTCTCTTTTTTATTTGCTTTTGTTTTTGATATTTTTAGTGTTTCATGATTTTGTTGCAAAAATAATCGTGCGTTACACGTAGAAGACCTTTTTCGTGACTTGTGCAATGTTTTCATCACGAAAAAGCCGTCGTCTTCCACTTGACACGCAATATACTATTTTTAAATATTATTGTATCTCGTTTTCAGGTATTACACGTACTTTAAAAACCGCACCGACTTTAACTTAAAAATAAAGTCTTTCTTTTTCGAAAATGAGAAATAAAGCAAAATGTCAGTGGTGTCCCCTCAAAATTCTGTTTCTTGCATCTTATTATTTTATTTTTAATAAATTTGTGTTAAATTTACTCCTTATATGCAGTTAATGAAGATTTGATACTGGATTGTAATTTATAAGCTGATTTTATTCTCACTATTAAAAAAAAATTATCAGTGAAATCTTTCAAAAATGTTAGTGGTGTCCCTCAATGTTCATATGTCTTTTTGGTCTTTAAAAGTATATTAATTTATGGCAGAACTCATTACAAATATTTTAAGTCATGTTGAAACATTCATTATTGTAATTTGAAATATTTTAACTTTTTAAAGTTGTAAGAATTTATTTTTGAAAAGAATAAACGAAAACAGAAAATTTCTTATCATTTCTGCCTATCGTTTTTCACCTGGTGAAAATTAAAATTTACTTCCACCTGCTCGACCACTATTATTTTTGTCCATCATATATTCTAGTCAACCAAAATAGAGTATCGTTAAGTTCAAAATCCAACATCGAAAAATCAAAGTTAGTAGGATCAAAAATGACATTTTAAATTTAATCACCCATATACGTTTTTTCGGAAGTGTAAAAGTAGTGTAAAATTTAAGTTTTAAAAGGTTACTTATTTCTTCCTACTACTTTGAACATTGAAATTGATTGTCTTAGTTTAATTACGTGATAATGTTGACTCGAAAAAAAATTGTGGTGGCTGCTATAAAAAGTTTCATGTCACCATGAGTGGACCACTGTTTGTAACCATGAGTGGACTGCCTGTTTTTTCCATTTTTAATGTCAGTTTACCATTTTTTAGATATAAATTGACAATAAATTAGTTTGAAACTATGATTTATGTTTTTTATTAATTTTTTTTGTGATATTGATGTGATATGTGCCAAAATTATTAAAAATGGTTTCACTTGCAAACATTGCGACACATACATGGTCTGAAGCTGCATAAGCATAAATTTTGTTTAAATATATCAGAAATATTAAATTCATTAATGAATTTAAAATAACTTTTGCAATTTTTGAGGAGTGGTCCACTTAAGGTTACACTTTTTTCATTCCTTAAAAATTAGCTTTTTTAAAAGTCAATTTTTTCTTTCAAATAAATAAAAATCGAAGCTATTATGGTATAAACACCTATCTATGAATCTAAACGAAAGCTTGGAAAAAACCTCCGATTAATTTGCTTTCATAAAGAATTTTTTCGATAAAAGCTTAGGCGGTCCACTCAAGGTGACATTACCCTAATACAAAATAATTTAATAACTTTAATAAATATTAATAAATTTTTAACGTATATTCTTGCAGGAATTATGTTAGTAATCCATCATAAATAGCTTTTATTATCATACATATTTCAGTAAAGTAATAATTTTGTAAACTATATTTTTACAATTATCTCCAGAATATTTATAATTTTCATTATTTGTTTGAAAGCAGTTTTTAAATATGCCCATAAAGCACCGAAACTTTCCTAAAAATTTATTAAAGATTTACTTGCAAACTTCGAAAAATTTGCTTGCAAAATTTAGTAAAAATTTACTTGCAAAGTTTAGTGAAAATTGTGTAAAGATTTAAATGTCCCACTTCAATAAATGTTTATCGTCAAATTTTCCTAAAAATTTAGCTTAAAACTGTCCTAAACATTTAAATTAAATTTTCGACTTATCTCGTATAAGCGAAAATGTAGCTTAACCCTCCGTCACACATCTTAGAAATAATTACACAATTACACACGTTTAGAGGAAATCCCCCATCACATTGAAAAATAAGCGGCATTACCAAATAAACAAAGAAATCAACAAAAATCTTGTCTTAACACAAACTTACAAATATGTAGTAAATTATTTTAAATCATAAAAATAATTAAATTAATTTTCAGTCTCACAAACAAAAAATAGTTACACGAATGAAAATCTTTTAAGGAATTCCACTTTACATTCAAAAATAATGTAACTTTAACAAATAAGTAAAAAAATCATTAAATAATTAATTTTAATTAAATTTATAATCTAATTTTGTCAATAACCAACAATAGAACAAAAAAAATTTTGACAATTTAATTTTTTTTTCTTAAAAACAAGTTATTGAAAAAATACTGAAACCGAAGAAGGAATCCCTCCCTAGGTGTGTGACAGAGGGTTAAAACTTTCCTGAAAATTTAAATTAAATTTTCGCATATATATAGGGGAATGTAGTCAAGGTTGGCCTACTGTCTAGGTAGGCCACTCGCGTTTTTTTGTCAAGTTCACTAGCGCCACCTACGCGCATTTTTGTCGAAGCTTGTCTTAGTGAAACCTAACTTTTTGTTCAATTACATTTTCGGAAAATCGAAAATTGTGTTTTCTGTGACGTCGGTACAAAAAAAGCTCAAAAAAAGTTTTGTGCATAATGTGAAAAACCATTAATAAAATATAAAAAACAAATTGAATCGTCAAGGCAAGTATGCAGAAAATTTGTGGGACTCATGGTTGAAAGGAAAACAAAGTAAAAAATCGAATCCCGAAACGTATTTCTTTATGGTTACAACAATTCGGTAATGTTACTTACTGTCAAGGTCGGCCACTATGTGTTTAAAATGCGCAAAGTTGAGGACGAGCTACTTCATTTGCAAAAACTGCAATTCTGTATAACTCATAATATAATTGATCATCTTATTAATATTTTTATTTAATTTTATTAATATTTTAGTGCAAAAATTTTTTTTATTTATATTTATTTTTTTATATTGTTTATTGTTATTATTTTGTTATTTCATTAAGTTACAAAACTGTAAACAATAAAGAATCAATTTTCCGTAACTCTAAACATGTCATTTTATTTTTTAACGATTAATGCCCTTTGAATTTTAAACATGGCCGACCTTGACTGTAATGGCCAACCTGGACTACAATTTTTTTTTTTTTAAATCTTTATAACTTTTTCATTTTTAAACCTGTCAATTTACTTTGTACAGAAAAAATGTTCCTATTAAACAGGACTTTCCAACCATATACTTCAATTGTCCAAATTCATTTTTAAAAAAAAGTTATAAACAAAAGTCAAAAAGGTGGCCGACCTAGACTATGTTCCCCTACAGTAGGCGAATTTTTTTTTTTAATTTTCAGGAAAGTTTCACTCTAAACATTTATTGAAGTGGGACATTTAAAGCTTTAAACAATTTTCACTAAACTTTGCAAGTAAATACTTCGAAGTTTGAAAGTGAATCTTTAATAAATTTTTAGAAAAGTTTCAGTGCTGTGTGGGTCACTGACTACTGGGACATAGAATGTCTTCAGGACGTTTATGTCCGCTCAAAAGATACCCAAAAGACATCCTATTGGTGCATTGAAATTCAACTCTGACAACTCGATTCTGGCTTCGCGCGGCTGCGAATGAGAGAGAAATCAGGGACGAATTCATGCGGGGAACGATAAAATTTCGAGTTTCTTTATATTACTCGTGACACATCATTATTTATTACTCCCTAGCATAAATCCGTCCCTGTTTTTTCTCCCATTCCAGCAGCGCGAAGCTAGAATCGAGTCGTCACACTTAAATTCCAATGCACCAATCGTCGAAACACGGCTTCACATTTTTAATGATATATCGAAGACGGATTAAAATTTATTAATTTTCGGAGGCTTATTTTAAAGCTAAAATTCTAACGAAGATTTCGGTGTTTTTAGAAAAATTTTATCTAAATTTTTGAAAAAGTTGAAGTCAAGAGACAAAAATGAGAAAATTTGATAATTTTTTTTATATGGTCCTTGAATAGATGATTCAATGTAAGTTTAAAAAAAATTTTAAGTCAATGTAAATTGTTTGTGAAACTTTAAACTCGCTTTTATCAAAACTATGTTTTTCAAGTCGGTGAACACGATTTCTTAAAAACCGCTGAACTGATGTAGCTCTTATTTTCAAACAAGCTCAACAACAACTTTTTGCTGTCCTTGATCGAAGTTTTTTTAATTAAAATTATAATTTTAATCAAAATTTGAAGAAGATTTTTTTTCATAAAAATGAACTTTTTTTTGTTTGCTATTTTGTCAAAAAGTGATATTTTTTTAATTCTTTCGATCAAAGACTACATTTTTTCATACACTAACAGAATCTATTTAACTTTTTAATCTCAGATGATTCTATCAATTGTTATCTTGTTCACCGCAGGACACTTTTTTTCGAGGATCTTTGGGAGATAAGCTACAGAGGCAAAAAAAATATTTTTACAAATGAAATATTTTTTTTAACTTTAAAAGATGTAAAACATTTTAGGAAAACTTTCGCTTTAATAAATAAATATTCCTTTTAAAAAAATCCTTTTAAAAAAATCCCGAAAAACTGCATTTTTCCGACCGCCTGACTGTATATAACCCCTTAACATTTAATTGCAAGAAACAGAACGGTCAAATTACCATTTTCTTGAAAATTATTATTGACAATTTTGTTATTTATTTAATTGTAGTTTTTGAATAAAATTTATAATCAACTTTTGTTAATATTTATCAAAGTGCAACATGATTACATGCTAATCAATGTACTTCTAACGCTTTACATGTAAAATTACACAACTTTGTCATTGAATCACCTATATAATCTATGACTCCACATCAAAGACGCCACCACAGCACTGACATTTTTTAAAATATTTACTTGCAATGTTTGGAATATTCTAATGAAAAGTTTAGTGAAAATTCTATAAAGATTTAAATGTCCCGATTATATAAATCTTTATCCTGGAACTTTCCTGAACATTTAAATTCAATTATCGACTAAATCTATTCAGTCGAAAATGTAAAATTTTAATGATTAGAAAAGTTTCACGCTACATTTTCGCCTTAATATGTAGATTTTCACTAAAATTTGCATTTGAATTTTAATTGTTTGGGAAAGCTTCAGTCCTGTGGGGGCGTACGTCAAGAGGTGGACATAACCTCGAAATCAGGACAGAAGTCATCTTCTATAAAGCCCCATTCACATCAGAGCTACAGTATATTTACCATAACACCAGATTGAAGACGATGGTGAAATAGTAACAATAACCTTAAAATTTATTGATAATATAATTTAAACAAAACACGAAATTAAAATTAGATATAAGAAATAATTTAGTATTACTAATTTTCATATAATCTGTTAAGATTATAGATAATTAAAGATTTTACATTATATATATATATATATATATATATATATATATATATATATATATAAGAAATTGAAAGTAATTACCGTAAAAGGATTTCTGAATAATTAACAAGAAACTAGTTGTTGAAGTAGGAAATGTATTTCTATTATTCTTATTGTAAGATGGAAGATAAAATTGAATTAAAAGAAAAACTATAGACAAATCTACTTTTTTATGCACCCCACAAAAGAATAAAAAAGAACGAGGAAAAATGCAAGCTCTATGTTCCTTGTTAATAATGACGATTTTCTTCTGCATTTATTATCAAGAAGAGCTAAACCCTTTATAAAAGGGTGATCAATAAAAATAAAAGAAGGGTGTTATCATATGTCACGCTTAAAACGAGACTTATTTTATTTAAATTATTAATTTCAGTTGTGTAGGACACGATAGGCGACCAAAAAGAAAAAAGCCACATGACAGTCAGAAAATGTAAATTTTTCATATTTACTATTAAAAAGATTAAATAATTATTTAAATGATTATTTATTGCATTAACCAAAACTTATGTCGAACCTTTCAAATGGGTCAAAATTCGTTAAGTGGGAAACTAATTTTCAGTTGGTCAATATTTTTCATAAAATTTATGTTTTTCTATTTGAAATAATAAATAAAAAATACACGTTGAACAGTTTTGCAAAATTCGTTTTTTTTTATTGTACATATTGTTAAACAAACTTTTTTGCATGAATTTAGAAAAGTTTTTTTTTAATAAAGTAATAGGTAAAATTTAATGATTTTTAGTATGATTATATAAAAATAACACGATTTTTTATTAACATTTTTCATTTTAAAATTTAACGTAATTTGTTAAATTATAAACAATTTACTTAAACAAATGAAAATAAATGCAACTTCTCGATCTGTTATTTTATTTTTCAAAATTGAATATTGATCCTTATTTAATGCCCAAGTATTACCAAAAAGAAAACCGCTGCCAAGTTGTACATTTTTATAATTTTGGTGTTCATTTCATGAACACTTTGCTTCCTCATGGAAATAATAATAATTGAAATATAAGAATTACTTTTTATGAAAGGGTTAAAAATAATTAAATCTTGGTCCAAGAAATGTGTTTTTATATATTCTATAAGATGGTAATAATAGTTTAATAATTACTCATAAGTTAATAAACAAGAATGTTGAAAAAATGATATTTTCCACAATTTTTGATTTTTCAAATACCAATAATTTCATAATTTCTGCCCGAATCAGGTTAAAAAATAGGTCAATCGAAGCGTTTTTTAATGCTCTTCAAGTTAATAATAATTTTTTGAAGTTACTTTTACATAATTTAAAGAAATTTTTATAAAAGTCTTATTTTTCAAAATTTTACATTTTTAAAAGTTTAATATCTCCGGTTAATATGGACGAAAAATGTTTAAATAAGGCTTAGAAGATGCGTCTGAAAAAACTCTACAAAACTACATACAAAACAAAATTAAACTTCTACATTTTTCAACAAAATTTTTAAAAAAGTCTTATTTTCCAAAATTTTTGATTTTTAAAAGTTTAATATCTCCGGTTAATATGGACGAAAAATGTTCAATTAAGGCTTAAAAGATGCGTGTGGAAAAACTCTACAAAACTAAAGAAAAAGATTTATAAGTGTCCTAACATTTTTTTAAGTTATGTCAAAAAAACGTTTTTTTACAAAATGAAAAATGCAAAAAAAAAATAGTTAAACTTCATGAATCGGGCTGAAAACACTCTCATTTTATGTCCCCCGGGGAGACCTACAATTTAAAAAAATATTGAGGCCTTTAGCTCTTTCTCGTTCTGAGATATTGAGGCAAATGTAATGTTAGTACACAGACACACATCGGGACAAATTTTTAAAATCCGTTTTTTGGACTTCGGAGGTCAAAATACGTCGAAATTTTTTTTTATTTATTTAGAACATTTATAAAGGGAGTTCCTGTGCATATATAAAGTACTAAAGTATTAGGCATAATAAAAAAAAATTTATAAATATGTCAAAAAATGACAATCCAAAATTTTGCTAATACAAAACTTCCTTTATGAGGAAGCAAAAATTGTTATTTTACATTTGTTCAAAAGAAATAAATAATTATGTTAACCCCTTAACTGCCGGCTGAAAAACACTAAATGTGCCCAGAATGCCAAAAATAAAAAATCGTCCAATTTGTCTGAAACTTGTTACTCAGGGGTTTTCGGGGTCGCTGATTACGAATCTGATGTCGGTATTTTAAAATTCAAAATGGCGGATCCAATATGGCGAACGGCTATTTAAAAATTAATCCAAATTACCTGAAATTTGTTACTCGGGGGTTTTTGGGGTTTCTGATTACGAATCTGATGTCGGTTTTTCAAAATTCAGAATGGAGGATCCAATATGGCGGACATTTTAAAAAAAATTTGGAATCGCTTAAAACTTGTCACTCGGGAGTTTCGGGGTCGCTAATGACGAATCGAATGTCTGTTTTTAAACATTTAAAATGTCGGATCCAATATTGCAAACATTTTTTTAAAAAAACTTTGTTATTATCATAAAAGCAGAACAAATTTTACAAATGCCGGTTTAATAGAACAGCTATAAAGAGCGTGCAAAAATTGAAATTCCATTAAAATGTCCTAACGCATTTCACCTTTCCAATAAGTTCATGAGTGAAGTGCATCTCCACGGTATGCCATATTGGATCCGCAATTTCGAATTTTGAAAAACTGACATCGGATTCGTCATCAGCGACCCCGAAAACCCCCGAATGATAATTTTCAAGCGAATCCAAAATTTTTTTAAAAAATGTCTGCCTTATTGGATCCGCCATTTTGGATTTTGAAAAATCATCATCATATTCGTAATCAGCGACCCCGACAACCCCCGAGTAACAAATTTCATGTAAATTGGATCAATTTTTAAAAAAGTCATCCGCCATATTGAATCCGCCATTTTGAATTTTGAAAAACCGACATCATATTCGTAAAAAGCGACCTCGAAAACCCCCGAGTAACAAATTTCAGGTAAATTGGATCAATTTTTAAAAAAGTCGTCCGCCATATTGGATCCGCCATTTTGAATTTAAAAAAACTGACATCATATTCGTAATCAGCGACCTTGAAAACTCCCGAGTAACAAATTTCAGGTAATTTGGATCAATTTTTAAAAAGTCGTCCGCCATATTGGATCCGCTATTTTGAATTTTGAAAAACTGACATCATATTCGTAATCAGCGACCCCGAAAACCCCCGAGTAATAGATTTTAGGCGATTTTAGACATTTTTTAAATGAAAGTGCATTGTATTGTCCATGGCAAAGATTTTAAAAAATTTGCTGAAAGTGTTGTTTTTAAAAATTTATAACATTTTTATAATTTGTAAAATGGAAAATTTGATCCAATGGAAGGTAGATAAATAACAACAAATAGTGTTATTTCATTTATTTAACGACGTTTCGATGACATGGTTTGTCATCCTCTTCAGGTTAACTAAGAACAATTTTACACCAATTAAATTTTTTATAGAATTATCACAAATTAGAAAAAATGAAAAAAAAAATATTATATAATTTTTTTAATATAAATAAATAAATTACCTAAAATTATAAATTTAAGTTACATAGTAACAAGTCAATAAGTATAAAACTATGTCTTGTCGTTGCGATTAAAATACCGATACTAACAAATTAAGGTGTGAAAATTATAATTCGGAAAACAATGCAGAAAGTCAATGAACTGCGATATAAACATTGTGACGTAGAAAACAAAAGACTGATCACGAGTTCAATTTTCTAATTATAGGAAAATAAATACGATTTAAAAATTGTATGTCATTTTTCTTGTTAATGGTAAAATTATTACTTTTTATATGTAGCATTTCAGAAAAACAGCGTTTTTTATAATCAGGTTCACGGTCAAGAATAGAGACATTAGACCAATCAAACTCATGACCAGACCCAGATTGATGAGCATTCACTACAGATGTAACAGATTTATTATTTTTATGCTCATCAATTCGTGTTTTTAATGCGCGTTTCGTTTCACCAACATAACAAGCCGTGCAATTCTTACAATTAAACTTATAAACTACATTTGTTTCTGCCAATTTTTCAGTTTTGTCTTTACCTAATTTAATAATTGACTTCAAATTTTTATTGACAATTGGGATAGTTAGAATATTGTAAGATTTCAAAATATAAGATAAACTATTGAAGTCAGGATAATTAAATGGAATACAAACTTTTTGCATTTTATTATATATGAGAGCGCGGGAATTTTTTTTAATTGTATTATTGATATTATGGCACTTGATTGTATTTTTTCTGATGTTTATGTATTTATTAATGAAGTCAGATGGATAATCATTATCATTTAAAATGTTTTTTACATTATTTAAGTTGTCCTTGTGAAACAAAGAATGCGAAAGTAATATTGCTCTATCTACTAGATTGTATACAATATTTATTTTTTGTTGAATAGGATGATGAGAGTAATAATTAATGAGTCTACCAGATGCAATTTCTTTCTTGTACCAATTGTACTTAATTGGTTGATCATACTCATCAATCATTAAAGTAACATCCAGAAAATTTATTTTATTATTTTCTTGAACTTCATGTGTGAATTGTAAGTTCTTATGATAAGAGTTAAAAACACTAACAACTAAGTCAATATTATCCCTATGTACACATAAAATAGTATCGTCGACATATCTAAAGTAAAATAGTGGAGTACAGTTATATTGGTTTTTTAAAATATGGAGACAATTATTTTCTAAGTCATCCATTACAATATCAGCAAAAAAGGGGGAAATCGGTGAACCCATTGGAGTTCCATCTAGTTGTTGATAATATTTATTATCAAAAACAAAAAATGTGTTTTCAAAAAGAAACTTCGTACAATTTAAAATTTCATCGAACGGAATTTTACAATTATTTATCGACGATAGTCTGCGTTCAAGACTCTCTATAACTAACTTTAAGGGAACCTTAGTAAAAAGAGATGTGACGTCAAGAGACAACATAATATAGTTAGGTGGAATAGAAACGTCTTTTAATTTTTGAATAAGTTGGAAACTATTGTTAATATGTGATTTTGGAATTGGAACATTGTCTTTTAGTTCGTTATATAAAATTTTAGCTAAAAGATATGTCTGGCTGTTGACTAATGAAATGATAGGACGGAGAGGTACATCATTTTTATGCACTTTTGGAAGACCATAAAATTTAGCCAACGATGTATTAGTTAGCGTCAATTGATTATTATGGTATCTATATTTTAAAAATTCATTGTCATTTAGGTTCTGCAGAATATGCTTAGTATTTGTTTGAAGTTTTTTTAAAGGGTTAGAATTAAGAAGTTTATAAGTAGAAGTGTCAGATAATAAGTCATACGCTTTAGCAATATACGAAGATTTGTAAAGGCAAACAGTAGTATTGCCTTTATCAGAATTTGTGAACATTATATCTGGGTTCTGTTTTTGAAAATTATTTGTTAACTTTAATTTTTTCATAAAAATCTTATCTTCGATAAGTGTATGTGAAGATTTCTTCAAATTAGTATTCAGATTTTGAGTAACTTTTTGACGAACAACATTCTTAGTATCATTGTCAGAGTCAAGATTATTAATCGATGTTTCTATGTTTTTTAAAATGTTTATAATATCAATGTTGGAACATGATTTCTTTGAACTAAAATTAGGTCCTAACGAAACTACATCGATAACATCCTTGGGTAAATCAACATTTGTAAGATTTTTTATCCATAAAAATAAATTTTCTGGATGTTACTTTAATGATTGATGAGTATGATCAACCAATTAAGTACAATTGGTACAAGAAAGAAATTGCATCTGGTAGACTCATTAATTATTACTCTCATCATCCTATTCAACAAAAAATAAATATTGTATACAATCTAGTAGATAGAGCAATATTACTTTCGCATTCTTTGTTTCACAAGGACAACTTAAATAATGTAAAAAACATTTTAAATGATAATGATTATCCATCTGACTTCATTAATAAATACATAAACATCAGAAAAAATACAATCAAGTGCCATAATATCAATAATACAATTAAAAAAAATTCCCGCGCTCTCATATATAATAAAATGCAAAAAGTTTGTATTCCATTTAATTATCCTGACTTCAATAGTTTATCTTATATTTTGAAATCTTACAATATTCTAACTATCCCAATTGTCAATAAAAATTTGAAGTCAATTATTAAATTAGGTAAAGACAAAACTGAAAAATTGGCAGAAACAAATGTAGTTTATAAGTTTAATTGTAAGAATTGCACGGCTTGTTATGTTGGTGAAACGAAACGCGCATTAAAAACACGAATTGATGAGCATAAAAATAATAAATCTGTTACATCTGTAGTGAATGCTCATCAATCTGGGTCTGGTCATGAGTTTGATTGGTCTAATGTCTCTATTCTTGACCGTGAACCTGATTATAAAAAACGCTGTTTTTCTGAAATGCTACATATAAAAAGTAATAATTTTACCATTAACAAGAAAAATGACATACAATTTTTAAATCGTATTTATTTTCCTATAATTAGAAAATTGAACTCGTGATCAGTCTTTTGTTTTCTACGTCACAATGTTTATATCGCAGTTCATTGACTTTCTGCATTGTTTTCCGAATTATAATTTTCACACCTTAATTTGTTAGTATCGGTATTTTAATCGCAACGACAAGACATAGTTTTATACTTATTGACTTGTTACTATGTAACTTAAATTTATAATTTTAGGTAATTTATTTATTTATATTAAAAAAATTATATAATATTTTTTTTTTCATTTTTTCTAATTTGTGATAATTCTATAAAAAATTTAATTGGTGTAAAATTGTTCTTAGTTAACCTGAAGAGGATGACAAACCATGTCATCGAAACGTCGTTAAATAAATGAAATAACACTATTTGTTGTTATTTATCTACCTTCCATTGGATCAAATTTTCCATTTTACAAATAAATAATTCGGAAGGAAATTTTCTATTTCTAATTTTTATAATTTATTGAATTTAAAAACAGAAACATGTGTCGCATTCTGCATAGCGTTGACTTTTAAGAAATCATTTTATTTTTAATTTTTAGCTAGTTTTGACTTTTTTACATCAATTTTTATCATGGCAAAGATTGTCAGTTTTCCGGCAGTCAGAGCAAAGTCCGAAATGGCAAAGATCTTTGCCATTGGCAGTCAAGGGGTTAATAACAATAAGCATTAAAAAATCATAAAATTTTAAAAATATTTTTTTAGCATCATTAATTAACAAAATTAATTTAAAAACCTATTAAAATAATGTTTGAGTGTTTCTGATGTATGAAAAAAGTATAAAAATTTATTAAATTGTTTAAACAATTAATTGTTGTTATTTTTTTAAATCTGCACTTAGGGATGGAAATTTCTAGTTTTTTTACAATAATTGTGCAATTTGTTATCAGTAAAACATCTGCTAATGATAAAAAATAAAAAATAAAGTAATTAAACATTGTCTAAACAATTAATTGTTGTTACATTTTTCATAAATTGTACTTGGGATTAGAAATTTCTAGTTTTTTCTGTATTGTGCATTTTCTTGTAACTACCACATTTAAGTATAAAAAAACAAAAAATTAAATATTTAAACATTGTTTAAACAATTTATTCTATTAAGTTTTTAATTTACTGTACTTAAAACTATAAATTCATAGTTTTTTCTTAATTGTGACATTTTTTATATAACTTAAACACTTAAGTATAATAGAAAAACTAAAAATTTATTATTTAACCATTGTTTAAACAATTTATTAACATTTATTTTAATATTTTTGTTATTTAATTTTTCAGTTGATTAAATTTAGAAAAAACTAGATATTTCTAGCCCTAAGTACACGTTATGAGAAAAATAACAATTAATTGTTTAAACAATGTTTAATTAATTTATTTTTTATCATTAGCAGATGTTTTACTCATGACAAATTGCACAATTATTGTGAAAAAACTAGAAATTTCTAGCCCTTAGTGCAGGTTTAAAAAAATAACAACAATTAATTGATTAAACAATTTAATAAATTGTTATACTTTTTATATACATCAGAAACACTCAAACATTATTTTAATAAGTTTTTTAATTAATTGCTTCCTCATAAAGAAAGCTTTGTATTAGCAAAATTTTGGATTGTCATTTTTTGACATATTTATAAATTTTTTTTTATTATGCCTAATACTTTAGTACTTTATATATGCACAGGAACTCCCCGTATAAATGTTCCAAATAAATAAAAAAAAATTTCAACGTATTTTGACATCCGAAGTCCAAAAAACGGATTTTAAAAATTTGTCCCGATGTGTGTCTGTGTACTAACATTACATTTGCCTCAATATCTCAGAACGAGAAAGAGCTAAAGGCCTCAATTTTTTTTTAAATTGTAGGTCTCCCCGGGGGACATAAAATGAGAGTATTTTCAGCCCGATTCATGAAGTTCAACTATTTTTTTTGCATTGTTTATTTTGTAAAAAAAACGTTTTTTGGACATAACTTAAAAAAATGTTAGGACACTTATAAATCTTTTTCTTTAGTTTTGTAAAGTTTTTTCACACGCATCTTTTGAGCCCCAATTGAACATTTTTCGTCCATATTAACCGGAGATATTAAACTTTTAAAAATCAAAAATTTTGGAAAATAAGACTTTTTTAAAATTTTTGTTAAAAAATGTAGAAGTTTAGTTTTGTTTTGTATTTAGTTTTGAAGAGTTTTTTTTAGAAAAAATCTTTTGAGCCCTAATTGGACATTTTTCGTCTATATTAACCGGAGATATTAAACTTTTAAAAATCTAAAATTTTGAAAAATAAGACTTTTATAAAAATTTTTTTAAATGATGTAAAAGTAACTTCAAAAAAATATTACTAACTTGAAGAGCTTTAAAAAACGCTTCGATTGACCTTTTTTGAACCTGATTCGGGCAGAAATTATGAAATTATTTGTATTTGAAAAATCAAAAATTGTGGAAAATATTTTTTTTCGACATTCTTGTTTATTAACTTATGTGTAATTATTAAACTATTATTACCATTTTATAGAATATATAAAAACACATTTTTTGGACCAAGATTTAATGATTTTTAAACCCTTTTATAAAAAGTAATTCTTATATTTTAATTATTATTATTTCTATGAGGAAGCAAAGTGTTCATGAAATGAACACCAAAATTATAAAAATGTACAACTTGGCAGCGGTTTTTTATTAATTAATGAAGCTAAAAAAATACTTTCAAGATTTTATGATTTTTTAATGCTTATTGTTATTAACATAATTATTTATTTATTTTGAACAAATGTAAAATACCAATTTTTTCTTTTTGATAATACTTGGGCATTAAATAAGGAACAATATTCAATTTTGAAAAATAAAATAACAGATCGAGAAGTTGCATTTATTTTCATTTGTTTAAATAAATTGTTTATAATTTTATCAAATTACGTTAAATTTTAAAATGAAAAATGTTAATAAAAAATCGTGTTATTTTTATATAATCATACCAAAAATCATTAAATTTTACCTACTACTTTTGATACCAGTCATATTGTAGAGGGGAAGATTAACTGGCTCAGAAATGGACAATTGAGATTGTCGGTAAACAAAAGTTTGATGAGTTGAAAAGAGAGTTAAGAATAAAAGGCTCAAATTGAATAACCATAACGGCACGGCTCGGTATTCGTTTTCAGGGTGTGTGTGTGTGTGTGTGCTTGAGAGGAATCCAACTTGAAGTAACAGAGATGTAAAGTTATCGAGAGGATAACCAGCTCGATACTTTCTGACAATTAGAGTGCCGAGAGGATAACCAGCTCAGTGTTACTCTAATATTGAGAGGATAAGCAGCTCAATGTTACTCTAATATTGAGAGGATAACCAACTCAATGTTACTCTAATATTGAGAGGATAACCAGCTCAATGTAATAGAAGTGTAAAGATATCAAGAGGATAACCAGCTCGATACTTTCTGATAATTAGAGTGTCGAGAGGAAACCAGCTCAGTGTTACTCTAATATTTTTTGTTACTCAATGTAATAAAGTGCACTAGTATTGAGAGGATATCCAACTCAATACTATGTTATGTTTAAAGACGCCGGGGGGGTGCATGCAAATAAATGAATTGAATCGAGTCAAAAGCATGTAAAATTTCAAAGACAGTTTATTTTAAAAGTACAAGTCCATGAAAAAGTTTAAGTATCAAAGCCCGGGAAAATATTCTAAGTTCCTAAGGACGAAAAATATTTTGAGTCCAAAGTTAAACGAAAATATTCTAAGTCCGAAGTTGGACGAAAATATTCTAATTTCAAAGTTGAACGAAAATATTCTAAGTCCAAAGTTGGACGAAAATATTCTAAATTGTGATGTTTTTTTGTTTGGATTTATAATTGTAGTAAGATCTTATTGTGTTTGATAAAAATCCATAATTTTAATAATTTTAAAAAAAGTTTTTATTTATGAGCTTTCGCCCGTCGACGACAGGCATCCTCAGATATTCAAACTGTAAATACATATAATTTTTGAAGATATTTAACATTTCTAAGCATTTGTTGTAACAAATTTAAATTTTGCAAAAATTAACATAATCAAAAACTTATCAAGAAGGTTTCTTTAGAAAATGAGATAAAACATAATTATATAAACTCCATTTTTTGGAGGTTTTTTAAAAATAAATAAAAATTGATCAAGAACATTTTGTTCTTGATTTAAATAATAATTAAGAAAAAAGGCAAACCTGTTACACGTGTGAGCATACTTGCTCTTTAACGCAAAAAAATATTTAAATGATGTGAATTAGAGGGTAAGGTTTGAGAAGATAAGGTAGAAACAGAGTATAATAAGAAAGAAACCTGTATTGTCAATGATTTCAAAATGAAAACAAACACAATTCAATTATCTTAAAATTAAGACAAATAGTTTTTAATTAGTTTTTAGAATTAATGAATGATAAACTTGATTTAAATTATTTAAATCAGTTTGTTTATTTACAGAGGATCCATTTAAAGTTTTTTCTAAAAATAAGGACAAAACTCCATTTGATCTCAGATCGCATTTGGTTTACCGTATACCTTGCCAATGTGGAGCTTGCTACATTGGTGAGACCGGTAGATACTTTAAAAGTAGATTAAGCGAACGTAAAAGAGATTGCAATAATAATAATAGAAGGACAGCTCTGGTGACACATGCACATAAAAATGATCATTTTTTCAGTTTCAATTCGACAAACATCATTTGCAATGAACTAAATTACAGACGTAGGAAGTTTAGACAAATGTTTTACATTCTCAAGGCCCAAAACTCTGTAAATAAACAAACTGATTTAAATAATTTAAATCAAGTTTATCATTCATTAATTCTGAATACTAATTAAAAACTATTTGTCTTAATTTCGAGATAATTGAATTGTCTTTGTTTTCATTTTGAAATCATTGACAATACAGGTTTCTTTCTTATTACACTCCGGGTTCTTATTATACTCTGTTTCTACCTTATCTTCTCAAACCTTACCCTCTAATTCACGGCATTTAAATATTTTTTTGCGTTAAAGAGCAAGTATGCTCGCACGTGTAACAGGTTTGCCTTTTTTCTTAATTATTATTTAAATCAAGAACAAAATGTTCTTGATCAATTTTTATTTATTTTTAAAAAACCTCCAAAAAATGGAGTTTATATAATTATGTTTTATCTCATTTTCTGAAGAAACCTTCTTGGTAAATTTTTGGTTATGTTAATTTTTGCAAAATTTAAATTTGTTACAATTAATGCTTAGAAATGTTAAATATCTTCAAAAATTATATGTATTTACAGTTTGAATATCTGAGGATGCCTGTCGTCGACGGGCGAAAGCTCATAAATAAAAACATTTTTTAAAATTATTTAAATTATGAATTTTTATCAAACACAATAAGATCTTACTGAAAATATTCTAAGTTAAAAATTGGGTGAAAATATTCTAAGTCCGAATTTCTTCTAAAATTTTCTAAGTTTAATTTTGGGTGAAAATTTTCTAAGTCCAATTTAGTGCGAAAATTTTCTAAGTACAAACTTCGGAATTTTAGTATAAGTATAATGTAGTGGTTAGGCTGAGCGGAGGAGGAAGACCAACCTCTAGGTGAGCTCAGGATAGAACTGACGTTTTGGTCCAGTGCATCGAGCTCCCTCGATCGTAACTTCCCAAAACGTACGGTGGGAGAACTTCTCTAAGAGAGAGGGCAGCTCTTTAAAAAATGAGAAATTTTTTAATACTTATGAAAATGTGGTGTTATTTCATTTAATAATTATTTACAATATTCTTAAATCTAAATGCTTGCATTTTGGAGTTGAATTATAATAAATAAATCTTAGTTTCGTTCAATTTCTATTGAATGTCATTTGTTTTTTTTTGTTGATCAATATTATTTATTTTCATAGAAGTGCAAAATAATTTGCAAATTGTATAAAATATAATTATTTATTATAAATAAAGTGTTTTGTTAAACGCTCTTGCTATCCTTTTGAATTATTAAAAAAAATAATCATAAATTATATAATTTGCAAATAATTTTGACACTTCACTACAAAAAGTAAACAAATGACATTCAACAGAAATCGAATTAAACTAGTTATATAATCATAGAATGTACCTCAAAAATTTGTGCACTGAGATTAAAAATATTGTAAATAATAATTAAATGAAATAACACCACATTCTCATTAGTAGGAAAACATTTCTCATTTTTTAAAGATTAAGTGGAGAGAAAAAAATTGGTAATCGAAAGTGTCCATCTTTGAGAAATAACACTTTTTAAGTTTAATTTTAAGTTTTTAGGTACTCCCTTTGCAGATTCGTTATTAATAATTGCATATTTGAAAAGTTCATGAAATTTCCGACAAATTTCATGTGTCATTCTATTTTCCAACTGGAAATATGGAGGGAGAAAAACGGTTTTGAAAAGTCACTGTTTCCAAAAACATTAAATTTCAAAAATTAATAACTTCCGTAATTTTCATCAAATCACAAAATAAAAAAATACGTGTTTATTTTTTTTCGATACAGAATCCAAAAAAAATTATTCCAACAAAATAAAATTTTTCAATGAAAATATTGTGGAGAATGCCCCTTATGGAAAAGTCAAACTTACTTGTATAGTTCAGTCAACCTATATTGTTGGTAGTGGATAGCAACATGGCTTTTTAGCTAAGCGGTGAATAAGATATACCTATTCAGACTAATAATAGTGAACATGATGCCATTTTCCTCTTGTCCTTTTGTGATCAACAGACAAGTGCAGCTGCTTACAAAACAACAAGAAACAATATTTTTAACTGTTTTTTTATATTACATTCCTGTACTTTAAGATGCCATGCTAGTGGATGTTTAAAAAAAATTAATGGATCTTGTAAATATGGCTGTCAAAAATTCTGGACAGATGAAAATATATGAATTAAAAGCCAAAAACTACTTCAATAATTCTGAAACTCATAATCTAAAGGCTTTTAAGGATGCTGATTACGAATCTGAAGTTATTTTCCAAAATAGCGGTTAAATTTTGATTCGGAATTTTAACTTAAAACTAAATAATGAGTACATTCGATTCTAATTCCCATATCCATATTTTCACATGGCACATAAACTTTTCTAAACGTTGAAATTAATTTGACTGCAATCTTCGGATTCTTTAAGTGAGAAGTTTATTTGTGTTTAATTATTCTTTAAACTTTGACTTTTTGTTCATCGTTTAACGTAAAAATTTTATTTTAGAATACAAAATTTGCTTCCACAATTTAATTCCAGTATTATCAGAACTCACGTTCTTTGTCTTTGTTGTACAGAACACGTTAAAAAATAAGGATTTTAAATAATATTGAAACCATTTCTCAATATTTTAAGATGTATTTGTAATTCGCATAACACTAACAACATTTTGTGCAGCTGGACTAGCTGTGCACAATTTTTTACAGATTGTTGGGTCCAGCAGCTAATAAATTTTGCAGAATGTGTCTTATAAGGACCTTCTGGGCACGGAAATGTTTTTGTTCTAGAACCGTTTTAGGAAAGTTTCATGTCCTCCGCATAACATCTTAAACAAGTTGTAAATCCAGGTGATCATTACATGAACATTTTGCTTCCTCTTTACGATCAGCAAAAAATATTTGCTTCCTCGTGGAGGAAGCATTAACGATAAGTATATTTCATTTTTAAATCATTTTTATAATACAATTTTACATTTATAAAATAAAGTTCATTCGTCTTAATAGAATGAATAAAATTTTCTTATTTAGTAATATGAATCTAAATAAACAAAAAAATTTTTAGTAAAAAAGTGAATTTTTCAACTTTAATTGTAATTAATTCTAGAATTTTCAATAGAATATATACTTTAAATACATCAATCGATTAGAGGTGTGCAAAAAGCTCGAAGCTCGATCGAGCTTTTAGATCTTTTCAATTTTCGAGTCGAGCCAAGCCAAGTATAATCAGTTCACATTCGAACCGAGTTTGAGCCGAGCTGTGTAAAAAGCTCGAATAGTTTCGAGTACTCGAACGTTTCAGGTACTCGAATTTTTCGAGCACTCGAGAGAATTCGAGCACTCGAGAGAATTCGAGTACTCGTTTTAATTCGAGTACTCGTTTTAATTCGAGTACTCGAATTTTTTCGAGCTCGTGAGGGAATTCATATAATTTTCGTATATATACATATATTATATTTAGCAAATAGAAATACACTTTAAAATTAAAGATTTATTTACTTTATTGATTCAGTAATTCGAATAGATTCGAAATTTTCTACTTACAAATTAATAGTTTTTTTAGTAAGTTAAAAGCTCGAATCCATTCGAGTACTTGATTTCACTCGAGTACTCGAATTTTTCAAGTACTCGATAGATCGAGCCGGCTTGGGCTTGGCTCGGTTAGACCTTTTTGCACATCTCTAGCTTTAATTCTATAAATTTAAATACAATATATACCTTATATATTTCAATCGATCCGTCTTGGTGCAAAGAATAAGATTTCAGAAATAAATTAGTAAGATTTTCTTATACGGCAACATAATTTTGCGGAAAGAACTCATTTTTTGATAAAAATGCGAATTTTTCAGCTTTAATTGTGGTTAACTCTATAAATTCTTATACAATTTATACTTTGTATATACCAATCGATTCATCTTGATGCAAAGAATAAGATTTTATTATATATTAACTTCAATAACCAACTTAAAACAATTTTTTAAAAAAGAAAATTTTTTAGTAAAACGTCAAAAAAAAATTTCTGGGAATTTTTAAAAGTCTATCAATTCATTTGGAGATATTTTTATGATAAATATAGCTGGTAAATTTTAGCCAAATTCGTTAAAACCTCTTAGAGTTATCGTGTTCACAAAAATCGGGATCCACACATACACTCCCACACATACATCCGGACATACATCACGAGGAAGCAAAACGTTGCGTTTCAGGAGCGTTTCTAGAACAAAGACGTTTCCGTGCCCAGTGGGGAGAGCACAGTGCCCAAAAATGCTGGAGGGCAACAACGCGTTGGTGGTACCAAGAATTGTTTTGGACAGAGTAGATAATCGAGGATGCACGAGAAGTTTTACAAGTTAAGCCAGCTACATAGAAGTCTTTAGTAATGCTTCTGCGAATGACATGTGAAGTCCAGGAAAATGTCAATATGAAAATCAAAGATTGAGTCAAAAGCTAACATCACTCATACGTTGTGACGCAATTGTGTTAAGAAACGTTCTCTTAGATGCTCAGAGGCGAAATAGATGTTGAAGTTGGTAAATATATACTTTTTTTGGTTAATAGTAAAATAATTTAAATTACTTCTCATTTATTCTTCGCGATAAAGAAGCTCATTTGCGGTAGCAAATATGTTACAAAATTTTATGCGACTAAAGGAAGGTTGAATTTTTTTTCAAAGTTTTTTTATTATTATCTACATTATAGTGACATTTCTTCTTCTTTTAGTTCTAAGGAACGCAGTTGACGAACAAAATTGTAGTTTCAAACCATGGAAATCAAGAACAAGAAAACTTGGAATGGACAAAGATATGGATATTGCTCGAATAAGAGAAGTAGAAGCTCGACCGCAGATGTATAATAAGAAACAAAAAATTAGTCATTAACAAGCGAACATTCTCTGTCAAGATATCTGCAAAGCAATCCGAATCCGGCCTCACAATAGACCCTGCACGTCAAGCTTTAGAGATATTCTAACATAAAAGTACAAAAAACCTGTTTCTAGTTATATTTGATGTCATGTAACATCAAGAGATAATTCTTTCTTTAAAAGGTCAATATTACATCTAAATGCGCTACTGTTTCCCTTTAATATCCAATTGGAAAATTTAAAAAATCTTCATTTGTCGCTGAGTTCATTGAATTAGCGAATTGTTCAAAAACTAAGTAGAAACAGATAAAACTTCGATAATAAAGAAAAATATAACTACAAACATCTCAATTTTAACAAGTTCTGAGGATTTTCGATATAACTAAATACGAATTCGATGTCAGATTTACAAAATTCAAAATGGCGGATACCATATAAGAGAAGATTTTTTAAACATTGATTATATTTGTTTAAAATCTTCCATTTTGAATTTTGTCAATCTGGCATCAAATTCGTATTCAGATACATCAAAAATCTCCAGAACTATTAAAAATTTAGATGTTTTTAGTTCAATGAACGATTACTCAGAGACAAATGAAGATTTTTAAAATTTTCAAAATGGATATTAAAGAGGAAGAGTAGCGCTTTTAGATGCAATATTGACCTTTTAAAGAAAAAATTATCTCTTGATGTTACATGACATCAATGACATGTGCAGGGTCTATTTTGAGGCCTCATTCGGATTTAGCACGTCGAAAATCTTCGGAAGAGTATATATTTACATTCAAAGGTTGTTGTCACATTCATTTTGACTTTAACAATTTCTTTCTTTATATGTAAATAAATATACTTCCAAAATGCAAAATAAAACTGGAAATACTTTAGAACTACCTATTTCAAAGGCAAAAAATGACGTCAGGATTTTAAGAAAAGTGTGGGTAAAGACCACAAAAACGCTTTTTTCAGGGTTGTTAACATTATTTTTCTCTTTAACCCTTTAACGCCCAAATGTGCTGATTTTTAACTTCGGTTTCAAGCTCATAATGTTAAAAGGAAAAAATTATGAAAAATTCTACTAGGACATATCCATACGTTTTTGGGGTCGCTCTTTCGAATGGCATGGTCAAAATTTCCAAAAAGTGACGTTTAACCCTTATTTTTTCAAAAATACAAGATTTTGAAAATATGCTTTGCGTTTTAAGATTTTTCATATTTTTTGATTCAAAATGGCGCCTGAAAGTAAACAATTTTCCAAAATTTAACACATGATGGATACAATTTTCAAAAGTTCATGAAATCGATTGAAATTTGTTACTAGGAGGTTTTAGGGGTCGCTGATTACGAATCTAAAGTCATATTTTCAAATTTCAAATCGGGTCTTTCGGTTTTACAAATAAAAAAGATTTAATTACGTGTACTAATTTATCTGCATATTCAAGAGTTAGGAGTTTATTTATCAGGAACTAATGATTAACCGTATCAAATGCTTTACTTAGATCTGTGTAGATCACACTACCTTGAGGATACTCATTTAGTAGATCATAGATGTGTTGCGTGAAATCTTATAAATTAATAATTGCTGATCTTTTAGGGATGAAACCATGCTGATAAATAGAGATTCCACTTGATAACTTGCCGAATATAATTTCATAAATGCATATTTCAAAGATCTTGGAGAAATTATTTATAATTGAAATAGGACGGTAGTTTGTCACTTCAGATCTATCTCCGTGCTTGAAAACAGGACACACTCTTGTTCTCTTTCAAACACTTGGAAAAAACCAGACGATAAAGAAATATTGAATATAATCAAGAGAGGTTTAATTAAGGCTTTTGAAAGTTTTACTATCCAAATGCAGAAATAAGATTATGACTAAAAGTCACAATTTTTTAGATGTTTTGATTTTTGATTGTTTATATACAATTTAAGATAATATAAATTTCTGGTTTCCCTAAATTTAGTTTTAAATTTTTCTTTTTTACGAATATCTTTTATAATTTTAGATGTGAACCAAACTGGGTTAAAGTTTAGAAAACCTGGAAAAGTCATGGAATTTTAAAATCTGAATTTTCTGGAAACCCTATCGAGAAATACAATATAAAAAATGTTTCTAAGTTTTAACAAAATTTTATAGATTACGTTAAATCTAAGTCGAAAGGATTCGCATATGAAGAATTCATAGATGTTCTCAATAGTCAGTGTTGTACTCTGCAGAATCCTAAAAAACAGGAAGACGAGGATGACAAAAAATCTAAAGAAACGATTGATTCCAGTAAAAATAAAGATGATGCGTCCAAAAATGAAAACGGAAAGGCGAACAGGTAAATACCTGTTATTTAGAAATAGTCTAGATAAAATAACTCACAATAAAAATGATTAAAAATTCAATAATGTTACATACTTAAGTATCTAGCACAGTAAGATTAATAAAATGTATTTAACAATAGTGAGAATTCAGCCAAAACAACAGATAAACCGAAAGCGAAGAGGAGAAAAGTGGACGAATAAATTAAATTGCACGGAATTGTCAGTTAATCAGTTAAACATTTAATATTTAAGAAATTATATTTTTGGAGTTGTTAAAAAGTTATAAAGATAAAAAATTTAATTATTAATAACATAATATATCTTTATTAAAAACATTTTTAGTCGCACGTTAATTCAAGCATTTGCCATAATTTGTTTTAATTATAAAACTTTAATAAGAGAGGAGTGTAATGTATAATGGCAGACACTTTGTTTTTTGCGTTTCTCTTTCTCTCTCAAAAAACAATATTTTTCAAAATTTCAAAAGCAGGCAGTTGCTGACATCTATTAAACATATTTCTGTTAGAAGCGGTTGTTAAAATTTAATTGCAGTAAAATTTTACAGCTCTTGGCGCAAAACACTGATTTTTTTAATTTTGAAAGTTGTAAGGTATGAATTTGCTTTAATATTGTTACTCGGTGGTTTTCGGGGTCGCTGATTATGAATCCGATGTCAGTTATTCAAAATTCAAAAGGGCGTATCCAATATGGCGGACAAGATTTCAAAAAATTGCTTGAATTTGCTTCCAAATTGTTACTCGGGAATTTTTGGGGTCACTGATTACGAATCCGATGTCAGTTTTTCAATATTCAAAATGGCAGATCCAATATGGCGGACAAGATTTCAAAAAATTGCTTGAATTTGCTTCAATATTGTTACTTGGAGGTTTTCGGGGTCGCTGATTACGAATCCAATGTCAGTTTTTCAAAATTCAAAATGGCGGATCCAATAGGGCGGACAAGATTTTCAAAAATTTGTTTGAATTTGCTTCAAAAACGTTACTTGGGGGTTTCAAGGGTCGCTGATTATGAATCAGACGTCAGATTTTAAAGAATTCTTAAATTGAAAATGGCGGATCCAATATGGCGTACAAGATTTTAAAAATTGCTTCTATTTGCTTCTTGGTCAATAAGCTTTGTTTTCCGTATATAATTACGCACTATTCTGTATATCAGCTTAAAAAGAACAATTAAACATTTTTTTATAATTTACAGTCGCATTAGCAGGATTGTACCGTGCCACATTAGCTCTTTCTATCCTTGCCCCGTGGGGAAAAAGGAGCCCATATTTTAATTTTTTTTTAATTTTTTGTAAAAAGACGTGAATTTAATTGAAAATAAATACGATATTCGTGTTCAGCAGGAAATTCCACTCTGGAAAACACTCACGTAAATAAATATTCGGAATCACTAATAAAGAAAACAATATGATAAAACGTGACAAAGTTTCCGTTGACATTTTTCAAAAACAGGTGTTTTTTAAAAATAAACTCCTAACTTCGCAAATGGTGGCAGATTCATTTCCAATTTTTACTATCATCTTTTGGTGTTAAGACGCGAAAATATCATGAATGACGCGCTCATTTGAACAAGCCGTTTAAGCAATACATTACTAAAAAAAACTTTTTATTTTATTATTAATTTCAGATCCTAATTTTTATCTAAGAATTAAAATATACAAAAAATTTAGAATAAAAATATGATCTGAAATTAGTTACAGAATTATACAAATGAATTTCGATACACCAGAATAGAATAACAATGGTACAAATAAAAAGTTTTATTAAAAATGTTTCAAAAATAATGAAAATTAATTTTTTTATTTGTCAATTTTTTGTGGTTTCAAAAACATATTTTCTACAAAATTGAGCTTGGATTTTTTTTTTTTACTATTTTATCAATAAAACTTAAACTAAAGCAAATAGAAGCAATTTTTAAAATCTTGTCTGCCATATTGGATCCGCAATTTGAATTTTAATAATTTTTAAAATCTGACTTCTGATTCGCAATCAGCGACCCCTAAAACCCCCAAGTAACAATATTGACGCAAATTCAAGCAATTTTTTAAAATCTGGTCTGCCATATTGGATTCGCCATTTTGAATTTTGAAAAACTGACATCGGATTTGCAATCAGCGACCC
The DNA here is from genome assembly GCA_032872505.1 of Leptopilina syphax. NCBI lineage: Eukaryota > Metazoa > Arthropoda > Insecta > Hymenoptera > Figitidae > Leptopilina > Leptopilina syphax. The sequence continues at coordinate 55,784,440 of CM065468.1, read as the reverse complement.
CAAAAACCCCCGAGTAAGAATATTAAAGCAAATAGAAGCAATTTTTTGAAATCTTGCCTGCCATATTAGATCCGCCATTTTGAATTTTGAAAATTTTTTAAATCTGACTTCTGATTCACAATCAGCGACCCCAAAAACCCCCGAGTAGCAATATTGAAGCAAATTCATGCATTTTTTAAAAATCTTGTCCGCCATATTGGATCTGCCATTTTTAATTTTTTAAAACTGACATCGGATTCGTAATCAGCGACCCCGAAAACCCCCGAGTACCAATTTGGAAGCAAATCCAACCGCTGGATTCGCCGGGGTCACGAAAGGGTTAACGCAACTAGAATAAGAAAAGACCGCAAGAGTCACATATTCGAGAATTGTTGCTGTGGAGCACAAGAGGCATTAGTACACAAAAAATGCAAAGACAGTTGAAACTCGTGCAAAAAAATGATCCGTCACTGTACGTTACAAAAATTATGCCATCATACCTTAAAAGATATTGATGGAAATATGATGGTGATACTTTCTTACAGTGCGTATTAACTCTTTCAGTCTTATAATTAGGGCAAGTGAAAAATATTTACAATAGGTATAGTACTCATGGTTTTCGGGGTCGCTGATTACGAATCTGGAATCAGATTTTTAAAATTTTGAAAATTCAAAATGGCAGAGTCAATATGGCGGACGATAAAGTAAAAAATTAACCAAATTTACTTGAAAGTTGTCACTCAGAGGTTTTTGGGGTCGCTGATTACGAATCTGGAGTCAGTTTTAAAAAATTCAAAATGGCGGACAATAAATTAAAAAATTAATTAAATTTACTTGAAAGTAGTCTTTCAGTGGTTTTTGGGGTCGCTGATTTCAAATCTGGAGTCAGTTTGTCAAAATTCAAAATGGTGGATCCAATATGGCGGGCAAAATTAAAAAATAAAACAAATTTGCTTAAAAGTTGGCATTTGGAGGTTTTTAAAGTCGATGATTCTGAATCTGAAGTCAGTTTATTGAAATTAAAAATGGAGGATTCAATATTTTAGACAAAGAAATAAAAAATCCATCAAATTTGTTTGTAAATTACGGCTTAGGTTTTTTCTAGGTCACTTATTACGAATCTGAAGTCAGTTTTTCTAACTTTAAAATAATAGACACAATATGATAGCCAAACATTGAAAATTGACAATATAGGACTGAATGCTGTTTTTTTGTCGTTTGCCATTTTCCCTTTTATCTCTCTTGAGTTTCTTTTGTTTTTATTGTCGTTCGTCTTTTATGTTTCGTCACTATTGTCTTTTGCGTTGGTTACGACAAATATAAAGATATTCCAAAAATAAACAAGATTAGTAAAAGTATTAAAAAAAATTTTAAAAACATTTAAAACGTTTAAAAAAACAAAAAAAATTTTAAAAAAGAGATGAAACTCTGCCATTGCCGGTCCCAAGCCCGTATTAAAAAAGATAAGGGTGTTTCCAAATTCGTAACTTTTTATGTCCGCCATATGGATTTATGGATCCACTATTTTGAATTTTTAAATCTGACTTTAGATTTATCATCAGCGACCCCAAAAACCCCCGAGAGACAATTTTAAAGCAAATTTATTTAATTTTTGTCCGCCATATTGGATCCGCCATTTTGAATTTTTAAAAACTGACTTTAGATTCTGATTTTGGATTAATATTCAGCAAACCCCGAGAATTTAGAAAACAACCATAATTTAAGGGGTTATGTACAGTTAGAGCATAAAAAAAGCTGTTTTTTTAGGAATTTTTTGTGGACACACATTAAAATAATTATTAACAAATCTTTTTCCACATAAAATATATATATTTCAAGAAAATTTTCTGAAATTATAGTCCATAAATATAAAGAAATATGCGAATGATAGAATATTTGCGTGAGCTCCTTAAATAAAAATGGTTTCGCGGTGATCACGCTATCTCTTGACTAGATCATCTAAAATCAAATCGTGAAGAAGAAATCGTTAGGTAATGATATAATGCGGTACTTGAACAAAGGGATTTAAAAAATTTTGATTTTTCGCAAAATGGCGGATGTTTAAAGTCAAAAATTGTTTTTTGACCAAAATTTTACTCACATTTTCGGCTTTACAAAAAAAATTATTGTAAAAAAAAATCCTTAGTTCAAGTACCGGCCAACTATTTAACAAATAAGTGGTAAAAATTTAAAACCGATCGGTAAAGCCGTTCTCAAGTTACAGTGATCACCGACTCCCAAAACATGGTTTTGAGAAAAACGAGTTCAAAGTTTTGAATACCGCCGCCTGGCCACAGTAACGGCTGAGTCGGCTGCATTCAAAATTCTATATCTCCATAAATAATAGTCCGATTTGTCTCAAATTTTCAGAGAATACTTTTGAAATGGTATACTTTTAGAAAATGCATTTTAAAAAAAATCGATTTTTTGAAAATCCTAAGTCTACGTAACCCCTTAAAGTATATGTTACTGATTTAATTTTATTACAGTTAAGTTTAAACTAAAATAATGCGTTGCCGTGTATAAGTTTGTTAATAACAAAAAAACATAAATAATATAGATTAATTTGTTAACAAACTACTAAACCCTATTTGAAAAAACATAAAAATAAGAAATTTGCAATTATTTAAAGTTTTACTTTAAGTTATGTTAAAAAAATCGGTGGCTTAAAAGGTGGTCGATATATCGACCGCTGGGACTGAAAGGGTTAAACAAGACCAGGAGTTTGTATATAGCTTTTACGACCAATTTTAATAAATTGATTTTCAAAAGTGTTTTCTGAATCTGCAATTTTAAATGACCTGTCACTAGCTTTACGAACTCCATAGACTGTATCTAAACATTGTTTTCTATTGTGATTCAATAAATGAATATATTTACTTATTAATTTATCATAATCATAGTTTTCTTCCTCTTCATCGCCATGTTCATCAGGAGTTAAATATTCATCATCATACTTATCTTCTTTTTAAATTTTCATCTTTTCTACATTTTCACGTTTAATATCAGACATATTAAAAATTTTTTCTAAAGGTTAAATTATTGACTTGAATGTTTCATTTAGAGCGTTTTTAACAGTTTTTTCCCCATTTTAAACATACGATGCTTACGTCGAATTGCTTCAGTAGCTTTAGCAATTTGACGAAAATATTCTTTTTGCTTATGATACATCTTGATATATCAAAGTCTTAACTTGAACTAAAACAATTTTAACCATAGTCTTTATTTATAGTGAAACAAAACAATCAAATCCTTTTCTATACCTCCCCTCATTAAAATAACTATCCTTGTCGATAACAACAAATCCATACCTGTCAGAATTCCAACAAGTTGAATATAACTCTCGAAATTGAGAAAATGTCATGTCTGTATTTACATGATCATCGTATACATGTTTTAAATTTTTTTCGTCTTGTCGAAAAAGCACCAACAAATTAAAATTATCTCGCACTAAATGTTTAGGAATTCTTGCATAAGTCTGACATAGATAAAAACTGTCAACGCTTACAGGTCTACCCATACAAAAGAAAGCCCTTATATTATCTTGCTTTTCACAAGCAACATCGTCAAATATAAAAATAGAGTTTGGTTTTGCATTTTGAGAGATATTACTTCTTCATGTTCACTGAATGGTAAATATTCAACTCCATCAACTTCACTAACAACTTGCTCCAAGAATTTATACTTTGGTTGATGCAGCGATTTTGAGTAAAGATAAATATTATCCAATCTAAGACCATTTGGATCTAATATTAAAGATAAAAGAGCATTTGTCTTCCCACAATTTGATGGACTACAAAATATCGCACGAATACTGCCAGATAATAAACTACCATGACGTTTCACTTTCTGCTCATGTTGTTAAACAATCAAGTCCAGATTCACGACTGGCAGTTTAAAAGGCTGTTGATTGAAACGCATCATGATTTAAACTGACACGAAAGGTATAAATACAGTTCTTTTATATGCTTTAAGTCATTCTAATCTTATCTTTCACCGAGTAAGGTATGATTATACATCGAAAAAGATCTCGAGGTAAAGGTCTATTGAATAGTCTTATAAACAAGTTACCATTCGAGTTACATTTGCCAGGTTATCAATATTGTGGACCAGGCACAAAGTTAGCAAAACGTTTAGCTCGAGGTGATCCAGGTGTCAATCCTTTAGACGCAGCTTGTAAGGAACACGATATTGCTGCTGATAGGGTACTAGCTGATAAAGCTTGGCAACGTGGTGGTGTAGCAAAGGCAGTTAATGATGCAAGTACAGCAAAAGAGCAGTTAAAAGAAGCTCAACGTCACAATAGAACGATAGAAGCAGTTGCACTTGGTAAAGGTCTTCATTTAAAACCCTACCGACAAGGGTTAGGACTTCATTTGAAACCATATATTAAAGGTAATGGTATTAAAAGAAAGTGTTGTAGAAAAAAAAGATTGTGAGACTACCACAACGAGCATTAACTGATGTTGATTTGTTAAAGTACCCTAAAGAATTAAAAATTCCTTATTTTCGAGGAGTTTACATGCGAAATGCATTGCCAAAACGAGGACCTCATAAAAATGAATCAGCTATTATTAACCTTGATGATAGATATGGACCAGGAACTCACTGGGTTGCATATAAAAAGGATAAAAACAATGCAGTTTACTTTGACAGCTTTGTAAATCTTCAACCACCATTAGAACTTGTCAACTATTTTTATAAAAATACTGTAATAAAGTATAACTATGAAAATTATCAGGAGCTTTCATTGTGGTCATTTATGTCTAAAATTTTTGTGTAAACAGCTTAAAAGGACAGAAAGATATAGTCTATATAAATAATTGTAAACTGATAACTTTAATCAGTATTAAAAAAGACATCATCATGGATGAGTCACTTACTTTAACTATATCTGGTAATTCATCTGTCTTAGAGGCTGAATATTTTCCTCCAATAGAATTGTTACATAATAAAAACTATATTCTTGGACTTGTAGAGCTTTTAACATTTAATTAAATTCCTAATGTTGATGAAGGGAAGAATAAATTTTATATTGGAAATCAAGTAATCACTATGCCACCTGGCACTTATGAAATTGAAGATATTGAAAAATATATTTAAAATTCTGTTTCTAATGGAACTGAAGTTTTAAGTATAAAACCAAATAATAATACTTTACGCAGTGAAATACGAAGCAGTCTTAAAGTAAACTTTAAACAAAAAGATTGTATTGGGGTTTGCACCACGACTACTATCACCTTATAAAACGCATACCTCTGATTTACCAGTATCTATCCTCAAAGTGAATTCTATTCGAGTTGAATACAGTATTACAACTGGTGCAGACATTAATAATAAAAAGGTTAACACTATCCACGAGTTTTTTCCAATAGTTCCAACTGGATATAAAATCGTTGAAGTACCTTCACACGTCATTTATCTTCCAGTTGCCGTGAAGACAATACATAATACTCAGCTGCGTATTGTTGATCAAGACGGAGATTTAGTAAATTTCCGAGAAGAGACAATAACAATTCGTCTGCACGTTAAATCAACATAATAGGCATTGTGTTCCACAGAAAATCTGGTAGAAGTTATATAAACCAGTCAAAATGTCAGAAAACATTTAGTCTACAGTCAGTTCGCAATAGCTTAACACCTCAGAACAAACTCTTTCTGAAACAACTCGGTCTGCGAGTTTGTTAAGAAAAAAAGAAAAATCATTAATTCGTGTTCTGTTTATTTGTTGCTGTTGCAATAAAAATGGACGAGACTTTGAATATTTTAAGTCAAGTTAAATATGATGATTCATTAGCACATTATGAGATTCATTCTCATCAACCTTATGGTTCATCAGCATTTAATAATAGTGATGAAATTCGAATTGCTGTTCAACATTAAGATTTGTATATTCTTCCTAGCAAAAGTACATTACATGTGCATGGAAGACTAACAAAAACTAATGATACTGTTGTGACGAATACAAAACTTATTAGCAATGTTATTTCCTATCTGTTTAATGAAATCCGTTATGAACTTAATGGCGTTAAAATTGATCGATGTAAAAACGTTGGTCTTACAACCATCATAAAGAGTTACATTTCTCAAACACCTAGTCAGATTATTTACTTTAAGAATGCAGGTTATATTAATTTTGATGATGCCAGTAGAGTGACAAATGATGCAGGTTATTTTGATGTGAATATACCACTGAGTATGATTCTTGGATTTGCAGAAGACTACAGAAAAATAGTTGTAAATGCAAAACATGAACTAATTTTAACAAGATCCCGTACAAACCTTAATGTAGTGGTTAATATTAATGGAGTTAAACGTGAAGAATTTAAAATTGTAATTAATAAAGTTGAATGGATGATACCATACTAATTTGTTGGTGATCGTCAAAAAATTGATTTATTAAAATTTATTGAAAAAGATCCGCTTATAAGTATGAGTTTCAGATCTTGGGACATGTATGAATATCCACTAATACTAGCAACTCAAAAACATGTTTGGACTGTAAAGACTTCTACTCAAGTTGAAAAACCTCGTTATGTTATTCTTGGTTTCCAAAATAATCGAAAAGATAATCAAACAAGATATTCCAACTTTTTTTATAACTGTAATCTCATAAATGTTAAACTATTTTTAAATACACAATACTATCCTTATGGTAATTTAAATTTAAATTTTAATCAGAACAAATTTTCTATTCTCTATGACATGTATTGTAATTTTCAATCATCATACTTTGGAAAAGATTCTGAACCCTTACTTTCCAGAAATAACTTTAAAGATTATGCACCATTGGCGGTTATAGATTGCTCAAAGCAAGATGAATTTCTTAAACAAGCTTCTGTAGATTTGCGACTAGAATTTGAATCTAGTAATAATTTTCACGCCAATACAGCGGCATATTGCTTGATTATTCACGATCGTATTATACAGTATAAGCTAATCAGCGGTCTTGTTAAAAAAGTAACTTAAGAAGTGGGGGTAATTTCTGGGTATAAAAAGGCAGAATTTAGACGAAAATCCTTAGTTTCTGCAACCATGGACTTCGTCGTGGACATCCAAGGCTTCAAAAGACCATACAACGATTTCATCTTCAAGGAGCTGGCTATTATACCTCTCGAGGAAGATGCACAACCAATGGTATACCTGTTTGAGCCACCCTGCAACTGAAGTTGTCTACCTGGGCGATATAAGAGTGAAAATTTATGGTTAATGCATAAGTATAATGGCCTTAAATGGACTGCTGGTGACGTACCTTACGAAGAAATACGATCAATTCTCCAAGAGGTACTAGCAGGCGCACGTAAAATCTATTTAATTAATTTGTTTAATTATTTCCATATTCTACCCTATTTTTATAAATAAACAATTGTTTATAAAAGAATTACACTACCGTCCAAAAGTATCAGGATGATTACATTCGAGTCTATAAAAAACATGCCATTACTTTTCCAATCATATCTCGGAAATAAAAGGAGATACAAAAAGAATTAAATACGGTTAGAAAGCTGATTAAATTTTGCGTAAAATAAGACGTCTTTAAAGTCATTTCAATAACTATTTGTTGAGTTGTAGAGTGAAAAAGAAATAAAAAAAATTATCAAATTTTCTCATTTTTGTCTCATGACTTCAACTTTTTCAAAAATCTAAAAAAATTTAGATAAATGTTTTCTAAAAACACATAAATCTTTGTTAGAATTTCAGCTTTAAAATAAGCCTTCGAAAATTAAAAAAGGTTAATCCGTCTTCGATATATCATTCAAAATGTAAAGCCGTGTTTTGACCGATTGGTGCATTGAAATTTAACTGTTACGACTCGATTCTGGCTTCGCACGGCAGCGAATGAGAGAAAACAGGGACGAATTTTTGCTGGAGAATAATAAATAATGATGTTTCACGAGTAATATAAAGAAACTTAAAAGTTTATCGTTTCCCCGGATGAATTCGTTCCTGTTTTCTCTTTCATTCGCTGCCGCGCAAAGTCACAATCGAGTCGTCACAGTTGAATTTCAATGCACCAATCGGTCGAAACACGGCTTCACATTTTTAATGATATATCAAAGACGGATTAACCTTTTTTAATTTTCGAAAGCTTATTTTAAAGCTGAAATTCTAACGAACATTTCTGTGTTTTTAGAAAAATTTTATCTAAATTTTTCTAGATTTTTGAAAAAGTTGAAGTCAAGAGACAAAAATTAGAAAATTCGATAATTTTTTTTATTTCTTTCTCACTCTACAACTTAAAAAATAATTAACGAAATGACTTCAAAAACGGCTTATTTTACGCAGAATTTAATCAGCTTTCTAACCGTATTAAAGATTTTTTTGTACCTCCTTTTATTTCCGAGATATGATTGAAAAAGTGATGGCATGCTTTTTCATAGAGTCGAATGTAATCGTCCTGATACTTTTGGACGGTAGTGTATTAATTTTACTAATTTTTAAATATTAAAAAATAAATAATTTGAATATTAATTTTTTTTCATAACTGGTAATAAACTATAAATTTTATTAAAAAAATTAATTTTAAAATAATCTTTAATTTCAAATGAAGGTTTTGGAAGTACTTGACACGTTTCAGAGAGGTAGCTAACGCACGCGCAACGTGAACCGTACTCTTGCGTTGAGTTGAGTCTCTGCGGGAACTCCCTTTCTCTCTCTGGCGCTCGACCGCCTGTGGGGAATTCCCACTTTATAAAATCTTATAAATCAGAATTTTTTAATAATTTTTGGTATTTATTAAAAAAAACCGCTGCCAAGTTGTATATTTTTTTTTATAATTTTGGTGCTCATTTCATGAACACTTTACTTCCTCATGGAGATAAAAATAATAGAAATATATGAATAACTTTTTATAAATATGGTAAAAGTGATTGAATTTAGGGTCAATCAATTTATTTTTAAATACCCTACAGGATAATTACAATAATTTAATAGTTAAACAAAAATTTTTAAACAAAAAAGTTGAGAAAATGTCATTTTCCACTATTTTTGGTTTTTAAAATACCAATAATTTCGAAATTTATTATCGAATTAGGTTCAAAAATAGGTCAATCAAAGCGTTTTTTTGAAGCTCTACAAGTCGGTAACGATAGTTTTAAGATTACTTCGACATTTTGCACCAAAATTTTCAAAAAAGTCTTATTTTCCAAAATTTTGAATTTTTAAAAGTTTAATATCTCCGGTTAATATGGACGAAAAATGTTCAATTAGGGCTCAAAAGATGCGTCTAAAAAAACTCGACAAAATTATGGAAAAACATTTATAGGTGTCCTAACATTTTTTTAAAGTTATGGGCAAGAAACGTTTTTTTGCAAAATTAAAAATCCAAAAAAAAATTAGTTAAACTTTATTAATCTATCTCAAAGTACTCTCATTTTATGTCCGCAGGTGAGATCTACAATTTAAAAAAAAATTCAACCCAAAAGCTCTTCATGATTTCGAGATATTTATGAAAATGTGATGTTTACACACACACACACATACGGAATGACATTTTTTAAAAATGTCATTTTTGAACTCCTGAGGTCAAATAACATAAAGATATGTCAAAAAATCGAACTCGAAAAATTTCGGTATTACAATACTTCCTCTATGAGGAAGTAATTAAATATATTGAATTGAACCATTTTTTCCATCTGCGCAACTGTTTTTGCGCATTTTAGGTGGGGATAATTTTACATTTGCGCAAGTGTTTTGGCGCATTTAGAGTGAGGTGGGGATGATTTTTTGATATATAAGAGGGCCGATTCTAAAACAAAAATCATTCAACCTACTCCGAGTTTGGTGGAAAGCATCTCCGAAGACATCACCAGGAACTTAAAATCACAATGGATCTACAGAAAATTAACGCTGTTGGACGAATAGAGAAATTTCTCCCGACGAAACCGCTGTCTGAGCTGACTCCTGGAAGCCAATTTGCTGTCACAATGCTGCGCAAGGTCCAAACAAAGTATAGAGAGAGATGTTGTCGAGTTAAACAAAAGTTTCAACGTGTCCCTACCTGCCCGATTTACCAAAGTTTTCGATGTTGACAACGCCACCTGGTTGTCAATGCAGAAAGCGGCGTCTATCAATAATTTTCAAAATTTTTATTTTGCTGGTCCTTATAACAATACACGGAGAAAAAAGGATAATGAAAATTACCTTGAGAAGTGTAAAACTTAAAAAATTTCCTGTGTCAACTATGGGACAAAACTCTGTTGTATGTAGGTTATTATCTACGTAATGTCAAAATAATGTGTTTGGTTTGACAATCTTTCAGATTTATCTTCACACTTTTAAATTGAAAATGTGATAATTTCAGGGAGTATTAATTTTACACTCCAGGAATTTATGTTTTAATATTTTATCGGTTAATCGTAATTTTTTCAAAAAGATGTTTAATTGTGGAAATAATTCAATTGAATAAAATAAATTATTTTTTATCCCACATGCACAAAAATGGCGCTTTTAGATAGCTGACGACAGGGAGTAAAGTCACTCATTTGTTCGACCATATGAAAATGACGTCCATTTTTTCCCAAGAGGCAAACATAACAGCTGATCCCATGCGTTATTTTTGCCCATGGGAGAAAACGACCGCCATTTTCATATAAGTCGAACAAGTGAATGACTTTTACTCCCTGTCGTCTGCTATCTGAAATCGACACTTTTGTGCCTACGGCGCCCTCGACCTCCACTCGTGTCACAAAAATCATTGTAAACAAATGGCTGCCTTTGTACCCTTGTTGCTTAATATACTATTTTACTATTTATTAATAATTTACTAATAATAATAAAAATTTTAATAATAAAATAAATAATAATAAATAAATAATAATAATTTACTAATATTATTAATTCTAAATAATTGTTCTAGTAATTAGGAATTTTATTATAGGTCTTGATATTCTTCGTTAAAAATTTTAGAAAATAGCTTTTTAAAGAGAAAAATAACTTAAATAGATGTTTTAATTGTATAGTAATACTTTATTTTATCATTATCTTTATATAAAAAATGATTAGTAATAATTATAATAATTATTTATAATTAATTAATTATAATTATAATAAATAGGCAATCAATAATAATTGGTAATAATTTTAGTATAAATCTTTTCTTTAAATATTTACTGGCATAAATTTTGTATGACTAGAAATAATTTTTTAAATTTAAGCTTATTTTAATTATAATAAAGAATGATATATTTTTTTAGATAAAATAAAGTATAATTAAAATTCTTTAAAAAGTCCTTAAGAACATAATTTTATTAAATAACATCAAATGTTTTACAATTCGCTTTTAGTAATTACAAACTTTTTGTCCGAATATTCGTAAAATAAAACTGGTGAGTATTTAATTAACTGTGCATAATTAATTAAGGTTAATTTTGAAGTTTCATTCACTTCGTATGCAAAGTAGTGTTCATTGAATCTCATAGTTTCATAAACAATACAGAAAAAAATTTTTTCATTACATTTTCACTGATGTTCCAGGTTTTCATGCGATCAATGTAGGTGTATTTACAAGCTGTCATATTCTATAAATTAATTTTAATTTAAAGAAATATTATTATTAATATAATAATTATTTATTTATATAATTTAAGCACTCTAATATTATTATGAATCAATATTTTCATACACTTACTGACAAAAACTAACCACAGTTTTTAAATTTCAAACTGACAAATGTCAAATTTGTATATTAACATTCACTTATTATTTCAAATTCTTTTGCACTCGCGTATTGCACAATTGAATATCGGATTGATGAAAATAAATATCCTGGAGTGTAAAACAAATTATAGTATATATGTACTATTTACCAAAAGAAAAATATGATAGAGTGTAAGTTGTATTATAAATAAGGTCTGATTTACTAAACAAATTTTTAACTATGAAAATTTAACACCCCAGTTTTTTACGTGTATAGAATTTAAATTATTACACAGATAATAAAGATAAATATATTATGAATTCAGCGTTCAGTTATAATTATTTATCTTATCCTAAATTTAGTTTATAATTATATTAAAAAAAGCAAAATATTTATAAATCATTTACTTTAAAAATTATGATAAATATCTGCAGATAGAGATAAAAAATAATTTTCATTTTGGATATAACTTTTCATTTTGAAGAAGAAATTAAAAAAACATAAAAAAAACTATTTAAAAAATAAGAGCATTATCATCGTCATCCTCATCTTCATTTGATGATAAGTGTAATTGAATCTTTAAAGACGGTATGGATAAGTCCAGCGGTGTGACTGTTTCTTCAGTTTCTTTCTTTTGTTCCTTTGGATTCAATTGAGTTACTTGTGGTGATGGTAATGGTGGTGGTGGAGGAGGAGGAAGTAATAATAATTTCAATATTGATGGTGGAATTGGTGGTTGTTGTGGAATTGATAGTTGTTGCGATGTTTCTGATCTTATTGGCAAAGGTGCTGTATGGAATTCCAATAATACAACATTTTCTTTTTCATCTAGTGTTGGTGTCGGTATATTTTGTTGATTTGGTGGTAGTTTTGGTGCCACTTTCATTTTTTTACAATTCCAGTAATTTGATTCTCAAATTAAATGTTAATTAATGTTAATTAAATGTTAAATGTTGATTCTCAAATTTTTCAATGTTTCTTTTAACGGTGAGATTGGTAAAGGAGGTGGTGGAAGGAATATTGGTAAACAAAATTTTGTATTTCCTCCAGTGTAGATGTTCGTAGTGTCCATTTTGTTTTTGTTTTCTCCAAATGATAATCATTTGACTCGTTTTTTTTCGTTTATATATTGTTTTTGTGTTTTCAACGCTCGAGTATTTTTTGATAATTTGATTTTTTTTTATTGACTTGTGTATATTTGATTTGTTGTTTTTTGTGTTTTTAACGGTGAAGTATTTTTTGCTGATTTGATTTTTTTTATTCACATGTGCGTCTGTTTGATTTGTTGTTTTTTGTGTTTGTTTTTGTGTTTTTAACGTTGAAGTACACTACCGTCCGTGAGTATCAGGACGCCCCTTTTTCATGAGTTGAAAAATGCTTAAAACGTAGAAAATAAGAATGACAAAAATTTTTCGTATTTTTTTTCCTAAAAGCTAATGAAATTATGAAAAGACTGACACCTGATTAAAGAATTTTTGTTGACTATTCTATCAGATACAGAAAAAATACTGGATTTTGCATGCTTTTCGTAATTTTTTAATTTCTCGAAAACTAATTAACTTTTTTTAGCGTTCTTGGTCTTGTTTTAATCTCTATTCAATGTAGAATCTAAATTATTAACTGATATTGTGAAATAAATTTTTACAAAAAAATTTGAAAACTGTGAAAGTCGGATGATTAATTAATACGTCGAGGTATAATGATGTGCACCGTCGATTATTGTCCGGTACACACCATTAGAACTCGACTGTCGATAAACCGGTTGTACTCAGGAGAGGTTTTCTACAGTTTCCTTCTTCTCTGGCGAGAAAACTTATTGACGGGTGGTCCAGGCGTAATGCGAGTACTCCTAATAAAGTCGGCTGTAGACGCAAATTAGGTTAATAAATAGAAAATTTCTAAGTAGAATGGTTATGCTTAATCCAAAAAGTATTTCTCGGGGACTCTTGTCAAAGTGCGTAAGGCCAATAAGGCAGAAGTATAAACAATTAAAAAAAACATATTTTACATTGACCTTTTTGACACTTTAATATTCATGATAATTTTTTGAATTTTTTTAATACTACTTTTACGGTTTCAAATTTTTTTGGAAAACTTTATTTCACAATACCAGTTAATAATTTAGATTCTACATAAAATAGAGATTAAAACAAGACCAAGGGCGCTGATAAAAGTTAATTAGTTTTCGAGAAATTAAAAAATTACGAAAAGCATGCAGAATCCAGTATTTTTTCATAATTTCATTAGCTTCGGGAAAAAAATACGAAAATGTTTTGTCATTCTTATTTTCTACGTTTTAAGCGTTTTTCCACTCATTAAAAAAGGGGCGTCCTGATACTCACGGACAATAGTGTTTTTTTGCTGATTTGATTTTTTTTTATTCACTTGTGTCTGTTTGATTTGTTGTTTTTTTGTGTTTGTTTTTGTGTTTTCAACGCTAAAGTTGTTGCTGTTGTAGCATCTGTAAATGACGTGTTAGAACACCTAGTTGTTACAGCATTGCAGAATTTTGTACTGGATGCAATTTTACAAGTAGCGTATGAAGTAGTTGTTGTTATTTTTGCGTAATTTTTATTAGAGATCACCTGTAGAAAATGTCATAATACATTATTTGAATAAATTTTAAGTATAAAAGAAATAAATGAAATATATATATATATATATATATATATATATATATATATATATATATATATATATATATATATATATATATATATATATATATATATATATATATATATATATGTCGATCGCATATTTTGAGACCATTTCGTGAAACGAACGCATGTTTTGGGGACATTTTGATTCTTTGGGGACGTCCCCAAACTATCACTTAGTACATCGCATAGTTTGAGGACATTTTAGGGATCTTGGTGAAATTGTATATTTTGAGGACTTAAAAGTTCTTGAAGGACTAAGAGATGGCAGGTCGATGTCGAAATTAGAACAAATATGGATTTCGTTAGAGAGTCCTCAAAATATACTTTGAAAAAAATTTAAGTAAATATTACTTTTTAACATTGTACATGTCTTTACAATATTAAATAAATTTATAATAAAAAAAATTGCGCAGTACAGCTAAATGAGAGTAACTTTAACACATTTTATATATACATGCGCAGTAGAAAAATCTGTAACCTATAAATGCGCAGTGAAGACACATAAAAGAAACAATTGCGCACTTTATTTAATTAATATATATCTTGCACAGTAGATAAATCTAATACATGCGCAGTAATCCAAAGTTAGAAATTAGATATGCGCACTTCACCTGACTGTTTCGCAAACGTGATCAGAAGACATATCTAAAATCAGACATGGGCAGTAATTATACGAAAGAGAAAAGTTGCGCCGTTTCTTAAATTAAACTAGATACATGCGCAGTAGATGAATCTGAAACCAATACATGCGCAGTAAGACTAAATGGACAAAAGAAGATGCGCACTTTATCTGAATGTTTCGCAAACGTGATCAGTAGACATATGTGACACAAGACGTGCGCAGTATTTATAAAAAAGTAACAAATTTGCGCTGTTTTCTCATTTAAACAGACACATGCGCAGTACATAATTCTGGTACTAATACATGCGCAATAATAGTAAAAGGGGAAAATGAGATGCGCACTTCATGCGCATTAGATAAATCTGCTACTTACACATGCGCAGTAATGCTAATTGAGAAAAAGAGATGCGCACTTTATCGGACTCTTTTGCAAACGTGATCAGCAGACATATTTTAAGCAAGACATGCGCAGTAAATATACAAAACAGAAAAGTTGCGTTGCTTCTTTACTTGAAACAGACTCATGCGCAGTTAATGAATATGCAACCAATACATGCGCAGTAATGCTGATTGAGAAAAAAAGATGCGCACTTCATCGGACTCTTTTGCAAACGTAATCAACAGACATATTTTAAGCAAGACATGCGCAGTAAATATACAAAACAGAAAAGTTGCGTTGCTTCTTTACTTGAAACAGACTCATGCGCAGTTAATGAATATGCAACCAATACATGCGCAGTAATGCTGATTGAGAAAAAGAGATGCGCACATCATCGGAATCTTTGCAAACGAGATCAGTTGACATATCTAAAACAAGACATGAGCAGTAAATATACAAAAGAGAAAAGTTTCGTTGTTTTTTTTAATAAAAGAGAAGCATACGCTGTTTTTTTTGATTGAAACAGATATATGCGCAGTAGATAATTCTGAAACTAATGTATGCACATGAAATCATATCTGCAAGATTAGGCATTATCAAAAACATTCAAAAAGTAACTGACAAAAATCGCTAAAGATGTTATATATTGAAATTTAGCTAAAAAGTATTTGCTAATGTTTAAATTGTATCAATAAAGTTAGATGCATAGTTTGGGGACCAGCATAAAATCAGAGTTTTTAAGCTAAAAATATCTTTGTGAAAAATTTAAACCCTTCTATAAACTAGCTAATAAACAAAGTAAGAAATTTTATATATTGCAATTTAGCTAAAAAGTATTTTGTAATGTTTAAATTGTATCAAAAAAGTTAGATGCATACTTTAGGGACCTGCATCAAATCAGAGTTTTTAGGCTAAAAATATCTTATATAAACATTTAAACCCTGTCATCAACTAACTAATAAATAAATTAAGAAATTTTATAGATTTTAAATTAGATAAAAATTATTTCCTAATGTTTAAATTGTATTAAAAAAGTTAGATGCATAGTTTGGGGACCTGCATCAAATCAGCGTTTTTAAGCTAAAAATATCTTATATAAACATTTAAAACCCTGTCATCAACTAACTAATAAACAAAGTAAGAAATTTTATAAATTGCAAATTAGCTAAAAAGTATTTTGTAATGTTTAAATTGTATTAAAAAAGTTAGATGCATACTTTAGGGACCTGCATCAAATCAGAGTTTTTAAGCTAAAAATATCTTATATAAACATTTAAACCCTGTCATCAACTAACTAATAAATAAATTAAGAAATGTTATAGATTGCAAATTAGATAAAAAGTATTTGCTAATGTTTAAATTGTATTAAAAAAGTAAGATGCATAGTTTGGGGACCTGAATCAATTCAGTGTATTTAAGCTAAAAATATCTTCCTAAAACATTTAATCCCTCTTTTCAAAAAACTAATAAATAAAGCAAGAAATGTTATAGTTTGCAATTTAGATGAAAAGTATTTTCAAATGTTTAAATTGTATTAAAAAGTTAGATGCAAAGTTTGGGGACCTGCATCAAATCAGAGTTTTTAAGCTAAAAATACCTTAGATAAACATTTAAAACCTGTCATCAACTGACTAATAAATAAATTAAGAAATGTTATAGATTGCAAATTAGATAAAAAGTATTTGCTAATGTTTAAATTGTATTAAAAAAGTAAGATGCATAGTTTGGGGACCTGAATCAATTCAGTGTATTTAAGCTAAAAATATCTTCCTAAAACATTTAATCCCTCTTTTCAAAAAACTAATAAATAAAGCAAGAAATGTTATAGTTTGCAATTTAGATGAAAAGTATTTTCAAATGTTTAAATTGTATTAAAAAAGTTAGATGCATACTTTAGGGACCTGCATCAAATCAGAGTTTTTAAGCTAAAAATATCTTATATAAACATTTAAACCCTGCCATCAACTAACTAATAAACAAATTAAGAAATGTTATAGATTGCAAATTAGATAAAAAGTATTTGCTAATGTTTAAATTGTATTAAAAAAGTAAGATGCATAGTTTGGGGACCTGAATCAATTCAGTGTATTTAAGCTAAAAATATCTTCCTAAAAACATTTAATCCCTCTTTTCAAAAAACTAATAAATAAAGCAAGAAATGTTATAGTTTGCAATTTAGATGAAAAGTATTTTCAAATGTTTAAATTGTATTAAAAAGTTAGATGCATAGTTTGGGGACCTGCATCAAATCAGAGTTTTTAAGCTAAAAATACCTTAGATAAACATTTAAAACCTGTCATCAACTGACTAATAAATAAAATAAGAAATGATTTAGATTGCTATTTAGCAAAAAAGTATTTGCTATTGTTTAAATTGTATTAAAAGACTTAGATGCATACTTTGGGAAACCCGCATCAAATTAGAGTTTTTAAGCTACAAATATATTTTTGTAAAAAAATTTGAACCCTCCTATCAACTAACTATTAAATAAAGTAAGAAATGTTATAGATTGCAATTTAGCTAAAAAGTATAAGCTAAAGTTTAAATTTTATTAATAAACTTAGATGCATAGTTTGGGGACCTGCGTCAAATCAGAGTTTTTAAGCTAAAAATATCTTAGATAAACATTAAAACCCTGTCATTAACTGACTAATAAATAAAGTAAGAAATGATATAGATTGCTATTTAGCAAAAAAGTATTTGCTATTGTTTAAATTGTATTAAAAAACTTAGATGCATAGTTTCGGGACCTGCATCAAATCGGAGTTTTTAAGCGAAGAATATATTTGTGAAATATTTGAACCCTTTTATCAACTAAGTAATAAATAAAATAAGAAATGTTATAGATTGCAATGAAGCTAAAAAGTATTTGCTAAAGTTCAAATCTTATTAATAAACTTAGATGTATAGTTTAGAGACCTGCATCAAATCGGAGTTTTTAAGCGAAAAATATATCTGTTAAATATTTGAACCCTTTTATCAACTAACTAATAAATAGAGTAAGAAATGTTATAGATTGCAATTAAGCTAAAAAGTATTTGTTAAAGTTTAAATTTTATTAATAAATTAGATGCATAGTTTGGGGACCTGCATCAAATCAGAGTTTTTAAGCTAAACATAGATAAACATTTAAACCCTGTCATCAACTGACTAATAAATAAAGTAAGAAATGATATAGATTGCTATTTATCAAAAAAGTATTTGCTATTGTTTAAATTGTATTAAAAAACTGAGATGCATAGTTTGGGGACCTACATCAAATCGGAGTTTTTAAGTTAAAAATATATTTGTTAAATATTTAAACCCTCTAATCAACTAACTAATAAATAAAGTAAGAAATGTTATAGATTGCAAATTAGCTAAAAACTATTTGCTATTGTTTAAATAGTATTAAAAATGCTAGATGCATAGTTTGCGGACCTGCATCAAATCAGATTTTTTAAGCTAAAAAATATCTTAGATAAACATTTAAACCCTATCATTAACTGACTAATAAATAAAGTAAGAAATGATATAGATTGCAATTTAGCTAAAAAGTATTTGCTATTGTTTAAATTGTATTAAAAAACTTAGATGCATAGTTTGGTGACCTGCATCAAATCGGAGTTTTTTAGCTAAAAATACCTTAGATAAACATTTAAACCCTGTTATCAACTGACTAATAAATAAAGTAAGAAATGATATAGACTGCAAATTAGCTAAAAAGTATGTGCTAAAGTTAAAATTTTATTAATAAACTTAGATGCATAGTTTCGGGACCTGCATCAAATCAGAGTTTTTAAGCTAAAAAATATCTTAGATAAACATTTTAACCCTGTCATCAACTGACTAATAAATAAAGTAAGAAATGATATAGATTGCAATTAAGCTAAAAAGTATTTGTTAAAGTTTAAATTTTATTAATAAATTAGATGCATAGTTTGGGGACCTGCATCAAATCAGAGTTTTTAAGCTAAACATAGATAAACATTTAAACCCTGTCATCAACTGACTAATAAATAAAGTAAGAAATGATATAGATTGCTATTTATCAAAAAAGTATTTGCTATTGTTTAAATTGTATTAAAAAACTGAGATGCATAGTTTGGGGACCTACATCAAATCGGAGTTTTTAAGTTAAAAATATATTTGTTAAATATTTAAACCCTCTAATCAACTAACTAATAAATAAAGTAAGAAATGTTATAGATTGCAAATTAGCTAAAAACTATTTGCTATTGTTTAAATAGTATTAAAAATGCTAGATGCATAGTTTGCGGACCTGCATCAAATCAGATTTTTTAAGCTAAAAAATATCTTAGATAAACATTTAAACCCTATCATTAACTGACTAATAAATAAAGTAAGAAATGATATAGATTGCAATTTAGCTAAAAAGTATTTGCTATTGTTTAAATTGTATTAAAAAACTTAGATGCATAGTTTGGTGACCTGCATCAAATCGGAGTTTTTTAGCTAAAAATACCTTAGATAAACATTTAAACCCTGTTATCAACTGACTAATAAATAAAGTAAGAAATGATATAGACTGCAAATTAGCTAAAAAGTATGTGCTAAAGTTAAAATTTTATTAATAAACTTAGATGCATAGTTTCGGGACCTGCATCAAATCAGAGTTTTTAAGCTAAAAAATATCTTAGATAAACATTTTAACCCTGTCATCAACTGACTAATAAATAAAGTAAGAAATGATATAGATTGCAATTAAGCTAAAAAGTATTTGTTAAAGTTTAAATTTTATTAATAAATTAGATGCATAGTTTGGGGACCTGCATCAAATCAGAGTTTTTAAGCTAAACATAGATAAACATTTAAACCCTGTCATCAACTGACTAATAAATAAAGTAAGAAATGATATAGATTGCTATTTATCAAAAAAGTATTTGCTATTGTTTAAATTGTATTAAAAAACTGAGATGCATAGTTTGGGGACCTACATCAAATCGGAGTTTTTAAGTTAAAAATATATTTGTTAAATATTTAAACCCTCTAATCAACTAACTAATAAATAAAGTAAGAAATGTTATAGATTGCAAATTAGCTAAAAACTATTTGCTATTGTTTAAATAGTATTAAAAATGCTAGATGCATAGTTTGCGGACCTGCATCAAATCAGATTTTTTAAGCTAAAAAATATCTTAGATAAACATTTAAACCCTATCATTAACTGACTAATAAATAAAGTAAGAAATGATATAGATTGCAATTTAGCTAAAAAGTATTTGCTATTGTTTAAATTGTATTAAAAAACTTAGATGCATAGTTTGGTGACCTGCATCAAATCGGAGTTTTTTAGCTAAAAATACCTTAGATAAACATTTAAACCCTGTTATCAACTGACTAATAAATAAAGTAAGAAATGATATAGACTGCAAATTAGCTAAAAAGTATGTGCTAAAGTTAAAATTTTATTAATAAACTTAGATGCATAGTTTCGGGACCTGCATCAAATCAGAGTTTTTTAAGCTAAAAAATATCTTAGATAAACATTTTAACCCTGTCATCAACTGACTAATAAATAAAGTAAGAAATGATATAGATTGCAATTAAGCTAAAAAGTATTTGCTACTGTTTAAATTGTATTAAAAAACTTAGATGCATATTTTGGGAACTTGCATCAAATCGGAGTTTTTAAGCGAAGAATATATTTGTGAAATATTTGAACCCTTTTATCAACTAAGTAATAAATAAAATAAGAAATGTTATAGATTGCAATTAAGCTAAAAAGTATTTGCTAAAGTTCAAATCTTATTAATAAACTTAGATGTATAGTTTAGAGACCTGCATCAAATCGGAGTTTTTAAGCGAAAAATATATTTGTTAAATATTTGAACCCTTTTATCAACTAACTAATAAATAAAGTAAGAAATGTTATAGATTGCAATTAAGCTAAAAAGTATTTGTTAAAGTTTAAACTTTATTAATAAATTAGATGCATAGTTTGGGGACCTGCATCAAATCAGAGTTTTTAAGCTAAACATAGATAAACATTTAAACCCTGTCATCAACTGACTAATAAATAAAGTAAGAAATGATATAGATTGCTATTTATCAAAAAAGTATTTGCTATTGTTTAAATTGTATTAAAAAACTGAGATTCATAGTTTGGGGACCTACATCAAATCGGAGTTTTTAAGCGAGGAGTAAATTTGTTAAATATTTGAACCCTTTTATCAACTAAGTTATAAATAAAGTAACAAATGTTATAAATTGCTATTTATCAAAAAAGTATTTGCTATTGTTTAAATTGTATTAAAAAACTGAGATTCATAGTTTGGGGACCTACATCAAATCGGAGTTTTTAAGCGAGGAGTAAATTTGTTAAATATTTAAACCCTCTAATCAACTAACTAATAAATAAAGTAAGAAATGTTATAGATTGCAAATTAGCTAAAAACTATTTGCTATTGTTTAAAAAGTATTAAAAATGCTAGATGCATAGTTTGCGGACCTGCATCAAATCAGAGTTTTTAAGCTAAAAATATCTTAGATAAACATTTAAACCCTGTCATCAACTGACTAATAAATAAAGTAAGAAATGATATAGATTGCTATTTAGCAAAAAAGTATTTGATATTGTTTAAATTGTATTAAAAAACTTAGATGCACAGTTCATGGACCTGCATCAAATCGGTGTTTTTAAGCTTTAAATATATTTAATAAATATTTGAACCTACTTATCAACTAACTAATAAATAAAGTAAGAAATGTTATAGATTGCAATTTAGCTGAAAAGTATTTGCTAAGTTCAATTTTTATTAATAATCTTAGATGCATAGTTTGGGGACCTGCATAAAATCAGATTTTTTAAGCTAAAAAATATCTTAGATAAACATTTAAACCCTATCATCATCTGACTAATAAATAAAGTAAGAAATGATATAGATTGCAATTTAGCTAAAAAGTATTTGCTATTGTTTAAATTGTATTAAAAAGCTTAGATGCATAGTTTGGTGACCTGCATCAAATCGGAGTTTTTTAGCGAAGAATATATTTGTTAAATATTTGAACCCTTTTATTAACTAACTAATAAATAAAATAAGAAATGTTATAGATTGCAATTAAGCAAAAAAGTATTCGCTAAAGTTCAAATCTTATTAATAAACTCAGATGCATAGTTTAGGGACCTCTATCAAATCAGATTTTAAGCTAAAAATATCTTAGATAAACATTTAAACCCTGTCACCAACTGACTAATAAATAAAGTAAGAAATAATATACATTGCTATTTAGCAAAAAAGTATTTGCTATTGTTTAAATTGTATTAAAAAACTTAGATGCATAGTTTAGGGACCTGCATCAAATCGGAGTTTTTAAGCGAGGAGTAAATTTGTTAAATATTTAAACCTACTAATCAACTAACTAATAAATAAAGTAAGAAATGTTATAGATTGCAATTTAGCTAAAAAGTATTTGCTAAAGTTCAAATTTTATTAATAAACTTAGATGCATAGTTTCGGGACCTGCATCAAATCGGAGTTTTTAAGCGAAGAATATATTTGTTAAATATTTGAACCCTCTTATCAACTAACTAATAAATAAAGTAAGAAATGTTATAGATTGCAATTAAGCTAAAAAGTATTTACTAAAGTTCAAATCTTTTTAACCCTTTGCGGCATAGTGGTAACCCAGATTACCACCTTTTATATTGTGAAAATATCTGTTTATACACAGTCTTTTTCAAGTAAAATCCAAAAATCTTTGTATATTAATAATCAAAACATTGTTAAATGTCGAAAAATTGATAGCGAATGAGGTTACGTGAAATTATAAACAACTATAAATAAATAAATTAAAAAACAAAAAAAAATTTTTTTTAAATTCAATCGAAATTGATTGAAAGTCTTCACTCGGGGGTTTTTGGGGTCGCTGATTACGAATCTGAAGTCCGTTTTTCAAAATTCAAGATGTCGGATCCAATATGGCGCACGAATTTTTTTAGAATTGATCGAAATCGCTTGAAAGTCGTTACTCGGGGGTTTTCGTGGTCGCTGTTCACGAATCTGAAATCCGTTTTCCAAAATTCAAGATGGCGGATCCAATATGGCAGACATATTTTTTAAAAAGTGATTTGATTTGCTTGAAAATAGTTACTCGGGGGTTTTCGGGGTCGCTGATCACGAATCTGAAGTCCGTTCTTAAAAATTCAAGATGGCGGATCGAAACTTTATAATAATTTAATTGAGCTGTTTATTTCCTAATAAAATTAACTAATTAATTAAATTCAGTGGATTTTAATTGCTATTATAAAGTTTTGATGTGTCTTGCTTTGAACAATTAAATTTTATTTTCAGCAGTGGTAAGCAGCGAAGCAATTCGCTTTCAGTAAAATTAATTTGCTTTAGTTCAGTTAGTATTTTAGTTTCTTTGAACTCTCAACAGTGTTTTGTTTATTGTTTGTTATAATCAACCTAAATATGCGTTCAGTCAAATATTGATGATTTATAACTTGTCTTTTTTGCGCTCTTTATTTGTTTTATCAAACTATGTATAGTATTTTGTTTATTGTTTGTTACCATCACCGTAGGTATGCGGTCAGTCAAATAATGCTGAATTAGAACTTGTCTTTTTTACGCTACGTTTAGTAGATGAATTGGTAGGACACAAGCTACCAAGTTCAACTAGGAAGAAACGTAAATTAAGTACAATCTCTTCTTACAAACCAAAAGTGTCAGAGGAAAAAAGAAAAAGTCAATCAGCTCATATGCCTAAAATTATCGCTTCACCTAGACGCTGCGCTCATTGCAGTAATAAAGTCGACCAAAAGCGAACATCATGGATGTGTAAAACTTGCAATGTACCACTCTGCCTGTTTCCCACAAGAAATTGCTTCGCTGCTTACCACTGCTGAAAAAAAATTCACTTGTTCAAAGCAAAAGACATCAAAACTTTATAATAGCAATTAAAATCCGCTAATTTTAATTAATTAGTTAATTTTATTAGGAAATAAACAGCTTAATTTGATTATTATAAAGTTTTGAACAGTATTTACCAAACTGCCCTTTTCAGGGCTAAACGATGTACAAATCCTGATCGTGCAACCTCCCCGCGGTGTACATCGGGTAACGAAAATTCCGACGGTACAATTATTCAATAATTTAACGTTTATTTATTGAAAGTAATTTCAGATTCGTAATCAGCGACCCCGAAAACCCCAAGTAACGACTTTCAAGCGATTTCGATCAATTCTAAAAAAATTCGTCCACTATATTGGATCCACCATTTTGAATTTTGAAAAACGGACTTCAGATCCGTAATCAGCGACCCCAAAAACCCCCAAGTAATGATTTTCAAGCGATTTCGATCAATTCTAAAAAATTTCGTCTGCCATATTGAATCCGCCATTTTGAATTTTGGAAAACGGACTTCAGATTCGTGATCAGCGACCCCAAAAACCTCCGAGTAACTATTTTTAAGCGATTTCGATCAATTCTAAAAAAAATCGTCCGCCATATTGGATCCGCCATCTTGAATTTTGGAAAACGGATTTCAGATTCGCGAACAGCGACCCCGAAAACCCCCGAGTAACGATTTTAAAGCGAATTCGATCAATTCTAAAAAAATTTGTCCGCCATATTGGATCCGCCATCTTGAATTTTGGAAAACGGACTTCAGATTCGTAATCACCTACCCTAAAAACCCTCAAAAGCATTTGTGATTTTTAAATTAATGTTATAATATTATGCATGCCGCAAAGGGTTAATAAACTCAGATGCATAGTTTGGGGACCTGCATCAAATCAGAGTTTTTAAGCTTAAAATACATTAGATAAACATTTAAACCCTGTCATCAACTGACTAATAAATAAAGTAAGAAATGATATAGATTGCTATTTAGCAAAAAAGTATTTGATATTGTTTAAATTGTATTAAAAAACTTAGATGCATAGTTCGGGGACCTGCATCAAATCGGAGTTTTTAAGCGAGGAGTAAATTTGTTAAATATTTGAACCTACTTATCAACTAACTAATAAATAAAGTAAGAAATGTTATAGACTGCAAATTAGCTAAAAAGTATGTGCTAAAGTTCAAATTTTATTAATAAAATAAGATGCATAGTTTGGGGACCTGCATCATATCAGAGTTTTTAAGCTAAATATATATTTGTTAAATATTTGAACCCTCTTATCAACTAACCAATAAATAAAGTAAGAAATGTTATAGACTGCAAATTAGCTAAAAAGTATGTGCTAAAGTTTAAATTTTATTAATAAACTTAGATGCATAGTTTGCGGACCTGCATCAAATCAGAGTTTTTGAGCTTAAAATATCTTAGATAAAAATTTAAACCCTGTCATCAACTGACTAATAAATACAGTAAGAAATGATATAGATTGCTATTTAGCTAAAAAGTATTTCCTAAAGTTCAAATTTTATTAATAAACTTAGATGCATAGTTTGGGGACCTGCATGAAATCAGATTTTTTAAGCTAAAAAATATCTTAGATAAACATTTTAACCCTGTCATCATCTGACTAATAAATAAAGTAAGAAATGATATAGATTGCAATTAAGCTAAAAAGTATTTGCTATTGTTTAATTTGTATTAAAAAACTTAGATGCATAGTTTGGGGACCTGCATCAAATCGGAGTTTTTTAGCGAAGAATAAATTTGTTAAATATTTGAACCCTCTTATCAACTAACTAATAAATAAAGTAAGAAATGATATAGATTGCAAATTAGCTAAAAACTATTTGCTATTGTTTAAATAGTATTAAAAATGCTAGATGCATAGTTTGCGGACCTGCATCAAATCAGAGTTTTTAAGCTAAAAATATCTTAGATAAACATTTAAACCCTGTCATCAACTGACTAATAAATAAAGTAAGAAATGATATAGATTGCTATTTAGCAAAAAAGTATTTGATATTGTTTAAATTGTATTAAAAAACTTAGATGCACAGTTCATGGACCTGCATCAAATCGGAGTTTTTAAGCTTTAAATATATTTAATAAATATTTGAACCTACTTATCAACTAACTAATAAATAAAGTAAGAAATGTTATAGATTGCAATTTAGCTGAAAAGTATTTGCTAAGTTCAATTTTTATTAATAAACTTAGATGCATAGTTTGGGGACCTGCATAAAATCAGATTTTTTAAGCTAAAAAATATCTTAGATAAACATTTAAACCCTATCATCAACTGACTAATAAATAAAGTAAGAAATGATATAGATTGCAATTTAGCTAAAAAGTATTTGCTATTGTTTAAATTGTATTAAAAAACTTAGATGCATAGTTTGGTGACCTGCATCAAATCGGAGTTTTTTAGCGAAGAATAAATTTGTTAAATATTTGAACCCTTTTATCAACTAACTAATAAATAAAATAAGAAATGTTATAGATTGCAATTAAGCTAAAAAGTATTCGCTAAAGTTCAAATCTTATTAATAAACTCAGATGCATAGTTTAGGGACATCTATCAAATCAGATTTTAAGCTAAAAATATCTTAGATAAACATTTAAACCCTGTCACCAACTGACTAATAAATAAAGTAAGAAATAATATACATTGCTATTTAGCAAAAAAGTATTTGCTATTGTTTAAATTGTATTAAAAAACTAAGATGCATAGTTTAGGGACCTGCATCAAATCGGAGTTTTTAAGCGAGGAGTAAATTTGTTAAATATTTGAACCTACTTATCAACTAACTAATAAATAAAGTAAGAAATGTTATAGATTGCAATTTAGCTAAAAAGTATTTGCTAAAGTTCAAATTTTATTAATAAACTTAGATGCATAGTTTCGGGACCTGCATCAAATCGGAGTTTTTAAGCGAAGAATATATTTGTTAAATATTTGAACCCTCTTATCAACTAACTAATAAATAAAGTAAGAAATGTTATAGATTGCAATTAAGCTAAAAAGTATTTACTAAAGTTCAAATCTTTTTAATAAACTCAGATGCATAGTTTGGGGACCTGCATCAAATCAGAGTTTTTAAGCTAAAAATATCTTAGATAAACATTTAAACCCAGTCATCAACTGACTAATAAATAAAGTAAGAAATGATATACATTGCTATTTAGCAAAAAAGCATTTGCTATTGTTTAAATTGTATTAAAAAACTTAGATGCATAGTTTGGGGACCTGCAACAAATCGGAGTTTTTAAGCGAGGAGTTAATTTGTTAAATATTTGAACCTACTTATCAACTAACTAATAAATAAAGTAAGAAATGTTATAGATTGCAATTTAGCTAAAAAGTATTTGCTAAAGTTCAAATTTTATTAATAAACTTAGATGCATAGTTTCGGGACCTGCATCAAATCAGAGTTTTTAAGCTAAAAATACCTTAGATAAACATTTAAACCCTGTCATCAACTGACTAATAAATAAAGTAAGAAATGATATAGACTGCAATTTAGCTAAAAAGTATTTGCTATTGTTTAAATTGTATTAAAAAACTTAGATGCATAGTTTGGTGACCTGCATCAAATCGGAGTTTTTTAGCGAAGAATATATTTGTTAAATATTTGAATCCTTTTATCAACTAACTAATAAATAAAATAAGAAATGTTATAGATTGCAATTAAGCTAAAAAGTATTCGCTAAAATTCAAATCTTATTAATAAACTCAGATGCATAGTTTAGGGACCTCCATCAAATCAGAGTTTTTAAGCTAAAAATATCTTAGATAAACATTTAAACCCTGTCACCAACTGACTAATAAATAAAGTAAGAAATGATATACATTGCTATTTAGCAAAAAAGTATTTGCTATTGTTTAAATTGTATTAAAAAACTTAGATGCATAGTTTAGAGACCTGCATCAAATCGGAGTTTTTAAGCGAGGAGTAAATTTGTTAAATATTTGAACCTACTTATCAACTAACTAATAAATAAAGTAAGAAATGTTATAGATTGCAATTTAGCTAAAAAGTATTTGCTAAAGTTCAAATTTTATTAATAAACTTAGATGCATAGTTTCGGGACCTGCATCAAATCAGAGTTTTTAAGCTAAAAATACCTTAGATAAACATTTAAACCCTGTCATCAACTGACTAATAAATAAAGTAAGAAATGATATAGACTGCAAATTAGCTAAAAAGTATGTGCTAAAGTTAAAATTTTATTAATAAACTTAGATGCATAGTTTCGGGACCTGCATCAAATCAGAGTTTTTAAGCTTAAAATACATTAGATAAACATTTAAACCCTGTCATCAACTGACTAATAAATA
Source organism: Leptopilina syphax (assembly GCA_032872505.1). Taxonomy (NCBI): domain Eukaryota; kingdom Metazoa; phylum Arthropoda; class Insecta; order Hymenoptera; family Figitidae; genus Leptopilina; species Leptopilina syphax. The sequence continues at coordinate 55,755,973 of CM065468.1, read as the reverse complement.
AAGTAAGAAATGATATAGATTGCTATTTAGCAAAAAAGTATTTGATATTGTTTAAATTGTATTAAAAAACTTAGATGCATAGTTCGGGGACCTGCATCAAATCGGAGTTTTTAAGCGAGGAGTAAATTTGTTAAATATTTGAACCTACTTATCAACTAACTAATAAATAAAGTAAGAAATGTTATAGACTGCAAATTAGCTAAAAAGTATGTGCTAAAGTTCAAATTTTATTAATAAAATAAGATGCATAGTTTGGGGACCTGCATTAAATCGGAGTTTTTAAGCGAAGAATATATTTGTTAAATATTTGAACCCTCTTATCAACTAACTAATAAATAAAGTAAAAAATGTTGTAGATTGCAAATTAGCTAAAAAGTATTTGCTATTGTTTAATTTGTATTAAAAAACTTAGATGCATAGTTTGCGGACCTGCATCAAATCAGAGTTTTTAAGCTTAAAATATCTTAGATAAAAATTTAAACCCTGTCATCAACTGACTAATAAATACAGTAAGAAATGATATAGATTGCTATTTAGCTAAAAAGTATTTCCTAAAGTTCAAATTTTATTAATAAACTTAGATGCATAGTTTGGGGACCTGCATGAAATCAGATTTTTTAAGCTAAAAAATATCTTAGATAAACATTTTAACCCTGTCATCAACTGACTAATAAATAAAGTAAGAAATGATATAGATTGCAATTAAGCTAAAAAGTATTTGCTATTGTTTAATTTGTATTAAAAAACTTAGATGCATAGTTTGGGGACCTGCATCAAATCGGAGTTTTTAAGCTAGAAATATATTTGTTAAATATTTAAACCCTCTTATCAACTAACTAATAAATAAAGTAAGAAATGATATAGATTGCAAATTAGCTAAAAACTATTTGCTATTGTTTAAATAGTATTAAAAATGCTAGATGCATAGTTTGCGGACCTGCATCAAATCAGAGTTTTTAAGCTAAAAATATCTTAGATAAACATTTAAACCCTGTCATCAACTGACTAATAAATAAAGTAAGAAATGATATAGATTGCAATTTAGCTAAAAAGTATTTGCTATTGTTTAAATTGTATTAAAAAACTTAGATGCATAGTTTAGGGACCTGCATCAAATCGGAGTTTTTAAGCGAGGAGTAAATTTGTTAAATATTTGAACCTACTTATCAACTAACTAATAAATAAAGTAAGAAATGTTATAGATTGCAATTTAGCTAAAAAGTATTTGCTAAAGTTCAAATTTTATTAATAAACTTAGATGCATAGTTTCGGGACCTGCATCAAATCAGAGTTTTTTAGCTAAAAATACCTTAGATAAACATTTAAACCCTGTCATCAACTGACTAATAAATAAAGTAAGAAATGATATAGATTGCAATTTAGCTAAAAAGTATTTGCTAAAGTTCAAATTTTATTAATAAACTTAGATGCATAGTTTCGGGACCTGCATCAAATCAGAGTTTTTAAGCTAAAAATACCTTAGATAAACATTTAAACCCTGTCATCAACTGACTAATAAATAAAGTAAGAAATGATATAGACTGCAATTTAGCTAAAAAGTATTTGCTATTGTTTAAATTGTATTAAAAAACTTAGATGCATAGTTTGGTGACCTGCATCAAATCGGAGTTTTTTAGCGAAGAATATATTTGTTAAATATTTGAATCCTTTTATCAACTAACTAATAAATAAAATAAGAAATGTTATAGATTGCAATTTAGCTAAAAAGTATTTGCTATTGTTTAAATTGTATTAAAAAACTTAGATGCATAGTTTGGTGACCTGCATCAAATCGGAGTTTTTTAGCTAAAAATACCTTAGATAAACATTTAAACCCTGTCATCAACTGACTAATAAATAAAGTAAGAAATGATATAGACTGCAAATTAGCTAAAAAGTATGTGCTAAAGTTAAAATTTTATTAATAAACTTAGATGCATAGTTTCGGGACCTGCATCAAATCAGAGTTTTTAAACTAAAAAATATCTTAGATAAACATTTTAACCCTGTCATCAACTGACTAATAAATAAAGTAAGAAATGATATAGATTGCAATTAAGCTAAAAAGTATTTGCTACTGTTTAAATTGTATTAAAAAACTTAGATGCATATTTTGGGAACTTGCATCAAATCGGAGTTTTTAAGCGAAGAATATATTTGTGAAATATTTGAACCCTTTTATCAACTAAGTAATAAATAAAATAAGAAATGTTATAGATTGCAATTAAGCTAAAAAGTATTTGCTAAAGTTCAAATCTTATTAATAAACTTAAATGTATAGTTTAGAGACCTGCATCAAATCGGAGTTTTTAAGCGAAAAATATATTTGTTAAATATTTGAACCCTTTTATCAACTAACTAATAAATAAAGTAAGAAATGTTATAGATTGCAATTAAGCTAAAAAGTATTTGTTAAAGTTTAAACTTTATTAATAAATTAGATGCATAGTTTGGGGACCTGCATCAAATCAGAGTTTTTAAGCTAAACATAGATAAACATTTAAACCCTGTCATCAACTGACTAATAAATAAAGTAAGAAATGATATAGATTGCTATTTATCAAAAAAGTATTTGCTATTGTTTAAATTGTATTAAAAAACTGAGATTCATAGTTTGGGGACCTACATCAAATCGGAGTTTTTAAGCGAGGAGTAAATTTGTTAAATATTTGAACCCTTTTATTTACTAAGTTATAAATAAAGTAACAAATGTTATAAATTGCAATTAAGCTAAAAAGTATTTGCTAAAGTTCAAATTTTATTAATAAACTTAGATGCATAGTTTGGGGACCTGCATGAAATCGGAGTTTTTAAGCGAAGAATACATTTGTTAAATATTTGAACCCTCTTATCAACTAACTAATAAATAAAGTAAGAAATGTTATAGATTGCAAATTAGCTAAAAAGTATTTGCTAATGTTTGAATTGTATTATTAAAGCTAGATGCATTGTTTGGGGACCTGCTTCAAATCGGAGTTTTTAAGTTAAAAATATATTTGTTAAATATTTAAACCCTCTAATCAACTAACTAATAAATAAAGTAAGAAATGTTATAGATTGCAAATTAGCTAAAAACTATTTGCTATTGTTTAAAAAGTATTAAAAATGCTAGATGCATAGTTTGCGGACCTGCATCAAATCAGAGTTTTTAAGCTAAAAATATCTTAGATAAACATTTAAACCCTGTCATCAACTGACTAATAAATAAAGTAAGAAATGATATAGATTGCTATTTAGCAAAAAAGTATTTGATATTGTTTAAATTGTATTAAAAAACTTAGATGCACAGTTCATGGACCTGCATCAAATCGGTGTTTTTAAGCTTTAAATATATTTAATAAATATTTGAACCTACTTATCAACTAACTAATAAATAAAGTAAGAAATGTTATAGATTGCAATTTAGCTGAAAAGTATTTGCTAAGTTCAATTTTTATTAATAATCTTAGATGCATAGTTTGGGGACCTGCATAAAATCAGATTTTTTAAGCTAAAAAATATCTTAGATAAACATTTAAACCCTATCATCAACTGACTAATAAATAAAGTAAGAAATGATATAGATTGCAATTTAGCTAAAAAGTATTTGCTATTGTTTAAATTGTATTAAAAAACTTAGATGCATAGTTTGGTGACCTGCATCAAATCGGAGTTTTTTAGCTTAAAATATATTTGTTAAATATTTGAACCCTTTTATCAACTAACTAATAAATAAAATAAGAAATGTTATAGATTGCAATTAAGCAAAAAAGTATTCGCTAAAGTTCAAATCTTATTAATAAACTCAGATGCATAGTTTAGGGACCTCTATCAAATCAGATTTTAAGCTAAAAATATCTTAGATAAACATTTAAACCCTGTCACCAACTGACTAATAAATAAAGTAAGAAATAATATACATTGCTATTTAGCAAAAAAGTATTTGCTATTGTTTAAATTGTATTAAAAAACTTAGATGCATAGTTTAGGGACCTGCATCAAATCGGAGTTTTTAAGCGAGGAGTAAATTTGTTAAATATTTGAACCTACTTATCAACTAACTAATAAATAAAGTAAGAAATGTTATAGATTGCAATTTAGCTAAAAAGTATTTGCTAAAGTTCAAATTTTATTAATAAACTTAGATGCATAGTTTCGGGACCTGCATCAAATCGGAGTTTTTAAGCGAAGAATATATTTGTTAAATATTTGAACCCTCTTATCAACTAACTAATAAATAAAGTAAGAAATGTTATAGATTGCAATTAAGCTAAAAAGTATTTACTAAAGTTCAAATCTTTTTAATAAACTCAGATGCATAGTTTGGGGACCTGCATCAAATCAGAGTTTTTAAGCTTAAAATACATTAGATAAACATTTAAACCCTGTCATCAACTGACTAATAAATAAAGTAAGAAATGATATAGATTGCTATTTAGCAAAAAAGTATTTGATATTGTTTAAATTGTATTAAAAAACTTAGATGCATAGTTCGGGGACCTGCATCAAATCGGAGTTTTTAAGCGAGGAGTAAATTTGTTAAATATTTGAACCTACTTATCAACTAACTAATAAATAAAGTAAGAAATGTTATAGACTGCAAATTAGCTAAAAAGTATGTGCTAAAGTTCAAATTTTATTAATAAAATAAGATGCATAGTTTGGGGACCTGCATCATATCAGAGTTTTTAAGCTAAATATATATTTGTTAAATATTTGAACCCTCTTATCAACTAACCAATAAATAAAGTAAGAAATGTTATAGACTGCAAATTAGCTAAAAAGTATGTGCTAAAGTTTAAATTTTATTAATAAACTTAGATGCATAGTTTGCGGACCTGCATCAAATCAGAGTTTTTAAGCTAGAAATATATTTGTTAAATATTTGAACCCTCTTATCAACTAACTAATAAATAAAGTAAGAAATGATATAGATTGCAAATTAGCTAAAAACTATTTGCTATTGTTTAAATAGTATTAAAAATGCTAGATGCATAGTTTGCGGACCTGCATCAAATCAGAGTTTTTAAGCTAAAAATATCTTAGATAAACATTTAAACCCTGTCATCAACTGACTAATAAATAAAGTAAGAAATGATATAGATTGCTATTTAGCAAAAAAGTATTTGATATTGTTTAAATTGTATTAAAAAACTTAGATGCACAGTTCATGGACCTGCATCAAATCGGAGTTTTTAAGCTTTAAATATATTTAATAAATATTTGAACCTACTTATCAACTAACTAATAAATAAAGTAAGAAATGATATAGATTGCAATTTAGCTGAAAAGTATTTGCTAAGTTCAATTTTTATTAATAAACTTAGATGCATAGTTTGGGGACCTGCATAAAATCAGATTTTTTAAGCTAAAAAATATCTTAGATAAACATTTAAACCCTATCATCAACTGACTAATAAATAAAGTAAGAAATGATATAGATTGCAATTTAGCTAAAAAGTATTTGCTATTGTTTAAATTGTATTAAAAAACTTAGATGCATAGTTTGGTGACCTGCATCAAATCGGAGTTTTTTAGCGAAGAATAAATTTGTTAAATATTTGAACCCTTTTATCAACTAACTAATAAATAAAATAAGAAATGTTATAGATTGCAATTAAGCTAAAAAGTATTCGCTAAAGTTCAAATCTTATTAATAAACTCAGATGCATAGTTTAGGGACCTCTATCAAATCAGATTTTAAGCTAAAAATATCTTAGATAAACATTTAAACCCTGTCACCAACTGACTAATAAATAAAGTAAGAAATAATATACATTGCTATTTAGCAAAAAAGTATTTGCTATTGTTTAAATTGTATTAAAAAACTAAGATGCATAGTTTAGGGACCTGCATCAAATCGGAGTTTTTAAGCGAGGAGTAAATTTGTTAAATATTTGAACCTACTTATCAACTAACTAATAAATAAAGTAAGAAATGTTATAGATTGCAATTTAGCTAAAAAGTATTTGCTAAAGTTCAAATTTTATTAATAAACTTAGATGCATAGTTTCGGGACCTGCATCAAATCGGAGTTTTTAAGCGAAGAATATATTTGTTAAATATTTGAACCCTCTTATCAACTAACTAATAAATAAAGTAAGAAATGTTATAGATTGCAATTAAGCTAAAAAGTATTTACTAAAGTTCAAATCTTTTTAATAAACTCAGATGCATAGTTTGGGGACCTGCATCAAATCAGAGTTTTTAAGCTAAAAATATCTTAGATAAACATTTAAACCCAGTCATCAACTGACTAATAAATAAAGTAAGAAATGATATACATTGCTATTTAGCAAAAAAGCATTTGCTATTGTTTAAATTGTATTAAAAAACTTAGATGCATAGTTTGGGGACCTGCATCAAATCGGAGTTTTTAAGCGAGGAGTTAATTTGTTAAATATTTGAACCTACTTATCAACTAACTAATAAATAAAGTAAGAAATGTTATAGATTGCAATTTAGCTAAAAAGTATTTGCTAAAGTTCAAATTTTATTAATAAACTTAGATGCATAGTTTCCGGACCTGCATCAAATCAGAGTTTTTAAGCTAAAAATACCTTAGATAAACATTTAAACCCTGTCATCAACTGACTAATAAATAAAGTAAGAAATGATATAGACTGCAATTTAGCTAAAAAGTATTTGCTATTGTTTAAATTGTATTAAAAAACTTAGATGCATAGTTTGGTGACCTGCATCAAATCGGAGTTTTTTAGCGAAGAATATATTTGTTAAATATTTGAATCCTTTTATCAACTAACTAATAAATAAAATAAGAAATGTTATAGATTGCAATTAAGCTAAAAAGTATTCGCTAAAATTCAAATCTTATTAATAAACTCAGATGCATAGTTTAGGGACCTCCATCAAATCAGAGTTTTTAAGCTAAAAATATCTTAGATAAACATTTAAACCCTGTCACCAACTGACTAATAAATAAAGTAAGAAATGATATACATTGCTATTTAGCAAAAAAGTATTTGCTATTGTTTAAATTGTATTAAAAAACTTAGATGCATAGTTTAGAGACCTGCATCAAATCGGAGTTTTTAAGCGAGGAGTAAATTTGTTAAATATTTGAACCTACTTATCAACTAACTAATAAATAAAGTAAGAAATGTTATAGATTGCAATTTAGCTAAAAAGTATTTGCTAAAGTTCAAATTTTATTAATAAACTTAGATGCATAGTTTCGGGACCTGCATCAAATCAGAGTTTTTAAGCTAAAAATACCTTAGATAAACATTTAAACCCTGTCATCAACTGACTAATAAATAAAGTAAGAAATGATATAGACTGCAAATTAGCTAAAAAGTATGTGCTAAAGTTAAAATTTTATGAATAAACTTAGATGCATAGTTTCGGGACCTGCATCAAATCAGAGTTTTTAAGCTTAAAATACATTAGATAAACATTTAAACCCTGTCATCAACTGACTAATAAATAAAGTAAGAAATGATATAGATTGCTATTTAGCAAAAAAGTATTTGATATTGTTTAAATTGTATTAAAAAACTTAGATGCATAGTTCGGGGACCTGCATCAAATCGGAGTTTTTAAGCGAGGAGTAAATTTGTTAAATATTTGAACCTACTTATCAACTAACTAATAAATAAAGTAAGAAATGTTATAGACTGCAAATTAGCTAAAAAGTATGTGCTAAAGTTCAAATTTTATTAATAAAATAAGATGCATAGTTTGGGGACCTGCATTAAATCGGAGTTTTTAAGCGAAGAATATATTTGTTAAATATTTGAACCCTCTTATCAACTAACTAATAAATAAAGTAAAAAATGTTATAGATTGCAAATTAGCTAAAAAGTATTTGCTATTGTTTAAATTGTATTAAAAATGCTAGATGCATAGTTTGGGGACCTGCATCATATCAGAGTTTTTAAGCTAAATATATATTTGTTAAATATTTGAACCCTCTTATCAACTAACTAATAAATAAAGTAAGAAATGTTATAGACTGCAAATTAGCTAAAAAGTATGTGCTAAAGTTTAAATTTTATTAATAAACTTAGATGCATAGTTTGCGGACCTGCATCAAATCAGAGTTTTTAAGCTTAAAATATCTTAGATAAAAATTTAAACCCTGTCATCAACTGACTAATAAATACAGTAAGAAATGATATAGATTGCTATTTAGCTAAAAAGTATTTCCTAAAGTTCAAATTTTATTAATAAACTTAGATGCATAGTTTGGGGACCTGCATGAAATCAGATTTTTTAAGCTAAAAAATATCTTAGATAAACATTTTAACCCTGTCATCAACTGACTAATAAATAAAGTAAGAAATGATATAGATTGCAATTAAGCTAAAAAGTATTTGCTATTGTTTAATTTGTATTAAAAAACTTAGATGCATAGTTTGGGGACCTGCATCAAATCGGAGTTTTTAAGCTAGAAATATATTTGTTAAATATTTAAACCCTCTTATCAACTAACTAATAAATAAAGTAAGAAATGATATAGATTGCAAATTAGCTAAAAACTATTTGCTATTGTTTAAATAGTATTAAAAATGCTAGATGCATAGTTTGGGGACCTGCATAAAATCAGATTTTTTAAGCTAAAAAATATCTTAGATAAACATTTAAACCCTATCATCAACTGACTAATAAATAAAGTAAGAAATGATATAGATTGCAATTTAGCTAAAAAGTATTTGCTATTGTTTAAATTGTATTAAAAAACTTAGATGCATAGTTTGGTGACCTGCATCAAATCGGAGTTTTTTAGCGAAGAATATATTTGTTAAATATTTGAACCCTTTTATCAACTAACTAATAAATAAAATAAGAAATGTTATAGATTGCAATTAAGCTAAAAAGTATTCGCTAAAGTTCAAATCTTATTAATAAACTCAGATGCATAGTTTAGGGACCTCTATCAAATCAGAGTTTTTAAGCTAAAAATATCTTAGATAAAAATTTAAACCCTGTCACCAACTGACTAATAAATAAAGTAAGAAATGATATACATTGCTATTTAGCAAAAAAGTATTTGCTATTGTTTAAATTGTATTAAAAAACTTAGATGCATAGTTTGGGGACCTGCATCAAATCGGAGTTTTTAAGCGAAGAATATATTTGTTAAATATTTAAATTCTCTTATCAACTAACTAATAAATAAAGTAAGAAATGATATAGACTGCAAATTAGCTAAAAAGTATGTGCTAAAGTTAAAATTTTATTAATAAACTTAGATGCATATTTTCGGGACCTGCATCAAATCGGAGTTTTTAAGCGAAGAATATATTTGTTAAATATTTAAACCCTCTTATCAACTAACTAATAAATAAAGTAAGAAATGGTATAGATTGCAATTAAGCTAAAAAGTATTTACTAAAGTTCAAATCTTTTTAATAAACTCAGATGCATAGTTTGGGGACCTGCATAAAATCAGATTTTTTAAGCTAAAAAATATCTTAGATAAACATTTAAACCCTATCATCAACTGACTAATAAATAAAGTAAGAAATGATATAGATTGCAATTTAGCTAAAAAGTATTTGCTATTGTTTAAATTGTATTAAAAAACTTAGATGCATAGTTTGGTGACCTGCATCAAATCGGAGTTTTTTAGCGAAGAATAAATTTGTTAAATATTTGAAACCCTTTTATCAACTAACTAATAAATAAAATAAGAAATGTTATAGATTGCAATTAGGCTAAAAAGTATTCGCTAAAGTTCAAATCTTATTAATAAACTCAGATGCATAGTTTAGGGACCTCTATCAAATCAGATTTTAAGCTAAAAATATCTTAGATAAACATTTAAACCCTGTCACCAACTGACTAATAAATAAAGTAAGAAATAATATACATTGCTATTTAGCAAAAAAGTATTTGCTATTGTTTGAATTGTATTAAAAAACTTAGATGCATAGTTTAGGGACCTGCATCAAATCGGAGTTTTTAAGCGAGGAGTAAATTTGTTAAATATTTGAACCTACTTATCAACTAACTAATAAATAAAGTAAGAAATGTTATAGATTGCAATTTAGCTAAAAAGTATTTGCTAAAGTTCAAATTTTATTAATAAACTTAGATGCATAGTTTCGGGACCTGCATCAAATCGGAGTTTTTAAGCGAAGAATATATTTGTTAAATATTTGAACCCTCTTATCAACTAACTAATAAATAAAGTAAGAAATGTTATAGATTGCAATTAAGCTAAAAAGTATTTACTAAAGTTCAAATCTTTTTAATAAACTCAGATGCATAGTTTGGGGACCTGCATCAAATCAGAGTTTTTAAGCTAAAAAATATCTTAGATAAACATTTAAACCCAGTCATCAACTGACTAATAAATAAAGTAAGAAATGATATACATTGCTATTTAGCAAAAAAGCATTTGCTATTGTTTAAATTGTATTAAAAAACTTAGATGCATAGTTTGGGGACCTGCATCAAATCGGAGTTTTTAAGCGAGGAGTTAATTTGTTAAATATTTGAACCTACTTATCAACTAACTAATAAATAAAGTAAGAAATGTTATAGATTGCAATTTAGCTAAAAAGTATTTGCTAAAGTTCAAATTTTATTAATAAACTTAGATGCATAGTTTCCGGACCTGCATCAAATCAGAGTTTTTAAGCTAAAAAATACCTTAGATAAACATTTAAACCCTGTCATCAACTGACTAATAAATAAAGTAAGAAATGATATAGACTGCAATTTAGCTAAAAAGTATTTGCTATTGTTTAAATTGTATTAAAAAACTTAGATGCATAGTTTGGTGACCTGCATCAAATCGGAGTTTTTTAGCGAAGAATATATTTGTTAAATATTTGAATCCTTTTATCAACTAACTAATAAATAAAATAAGAAATGTTATAGATTGCAATTAAGCTAAAAAGTATTCGCTAAAATTCAAATCTTATTAATAAACTCAGATGCATAGTTTAGGGACCTCCATCAAATCAGAGTTTTTAAGCTAAAAATATCTTAGATAAACATTTAAACCCTGTCACCAACTGACTAATAAATAAAGTAAGAAATGATATACATTGCTATTTAGCAAAAAAGTATTTGCTATTGTTTAAATTGTATTAAAAAACTTAGATGCATAGTTTTAGAGACCTGCATCAAATCGGAGTTTTTAAGCGAGGAGTAAATTTGTGTTAAATATTTGAACCTACTTATCAACTAACTAATAAATAAAGTAAGAAATGTTATAGATTGCAATTTAGCTAAAAAGTATTTGCTAAAGTTCAAATTTTATTAATAAACTTAGATGCATAGTTTCGGGACCTGCATCAAATCAGAGTTTTTAAGCTAAAAATACCTTAGATAAACATTTAAACCCTGTCATCAACTGACTAATAAATAAAGTAAGAAATGATATAGATTGCAA